>MEHQ01000110.1:3713-27829 GCA_008828725.1 Saccharina japonica
CGGCTAATTGTCACCCGCCGCGTGCTTATTTAATTTAATGTCTGGACCTTGGTATACGTATGGTATGTACATGTCGTGTGATGCTCGAGTATCACATCAGCTATTAATAGCAAGATGAGTTTCGACAAAATCCTCGAATTCACAGCTGTTTTATTTTATTTATGTTTATGAATATGTACGTACAGGAAGCAGCGTTACTTTCGATCGCGCTGGTCTCATAAACTGCGCCAGCTACGCTCAATTCTCACACATGCTTTTTATTTTACTCTCAAGCTTTTCAGAACTGGGTCCCCGTATTTGGAGACCAGACTACTTGGATTAGTGCGGGGGGTGCGTTTTTTCGGTTCTGAATGGGTTAAGTTCAATTTCCTCATAATTTTTCGAAATTACCCCGAAACACAAATTCTTTCTGCTATTTTTTTTTTCTATCAATTATCTTGTTTCAATTTTTCCATGCTGCTCTCTTCTTTTTTTCAATCTATTATTGTCGTGCGTGCGTGTCGTGTGGAGGGGTTAAGCTTTATTTTTACCAATTCGCGCCGGAGGATAAAAAAAAAAAAAAAAAAAATCAATATTATGTGTTCCCCCCCCTCACGTCTGCGTTCGTTCGCCGACGCCTTGTGCCCAGCAGCCGGAGACAGGCGGCCGCTGCGCTCCCGGCTCTTGAACCCCAGTCGGGCCCTTTCGAAGTGTTTCCAAGTTGCAAGCGTGCAGGGCGAAAACGGTATAAGCAAGTGTTGTGTGGTCAGAGAACACGCTTGATTTGAAGCTGAGTGGAATATATCTCTTGGAAGCAGCCAACCTTGTATGGCATCAAACTCCTATTGTTAATACGAAGTACTTCATGTACCGGCATGTTCCGTGACAGATGTAAGAATCTCTTATTTTTTGGCCAGACTGGAATTCTTGCACGTAAAAAGACTGGGTGTGTTCCACACTCATTTTTCAGTACAAAGGGGTCGCTATGATTGTTTTCCCCCCCCAAATCTCAGTCTTCAAACTGTTAATTTTTAGATCTTCACATTGTTGCGTATACTGCACTTCGTTACACTTTGTATAGATATTAGAACAAGGAACTACTGCTTGATTTGAGCTGAATTAATTTATCTCTTGCTGCGGGTCAACCTTATATATATACATATATAACTCCTCGATGGCAATACTTCGATACTATCGTTACAGCGTTGCACAGAATATGGAAACAAGGCGCCTCACAGTTTAGTACGGAAGTATACGTAGAAACCGTGATACAATAAAATCGTTAGGGTGGTCTGTGTTATTTTCCCGGTCGTACCCTGGTACCTTTCTTTCTTTACAGTTTCATTTTTTTTTTGTTTTTTTGTTAATGTTCAATCTTGGACGTGGGCGACGTACGAGCTACTGGTATTAATAGTATTTATATGATAGAGACGAACGCGATTTGCTGCTGTTGCTACTGCTACTGCTATTCCTCCTTTTCCTTTTCAGCTCGCGACACCCCGGGATTTGAGTCACAACCACAATCCCGAAAGGGTAACCTTGTAGCAGCAATTTTTTACACATCGTACACAGATTTTGGCGAGGTTGTTTAGTTGGTTTCAGGGGCTTTGGGAGGAGGTTGACACGTCTGTGTGGTTTCGGAGTACTATAGGTATATATACCTTAGCTGTTTGGATACGTGCGCCTGCGTAACGACAGAACTGCGAGCGCGATGTGTTCGGGCGGGGGTGGCGGGGGGGGGGGTATCGAGACCAGCGCCAACACCACCACCAACCTTATCACCAACAACAACAAAAAACCGCGATCGCACTACTACTACCACCACCACCACCACCCATACACCGCGATCGGGGTCGGGTTGGGCAACACTATCGGCCAAAGCCCACGCTCCCCCACGGGCGACGTGGGCCGGCGTCGTTTTGACGTCTCTGTGTACCGGTGATCCCCTTTGTTCCCCCCCCCCCCCCCCCCCCCCTCCCACCCCGCCGCTCTCTCTCTCTTCATCTCGATGTATCTATCTCTCTATCTTGATGTATATCTCTCTCTATCTCGATGAATGTCTCTCTATATCTTGATGTATCTCTCTCTATCTCGATGTATCGCTTTCGCTATATCGATGTATACATCTCTCTATCTCGATGAATGTCTCTCTTTACCTTGATACATATCTTGATATATCAAGATATGTATCTCACTCTTTATCTCGATGTATCTCTCTCTCGGTATCTCAATGTATCTCTCTCGCTATCTCTCAATCTCTCTCTCTCTCTCTCTCCCCCCATCTCTCTTCCTCCCTCTCTGTTATAAGGGTGTCGCTTTCTTACTTGAAGACGTCCACCACCATTGCGATGTCCTCGACAGACTCAGTGATGGGCTTCCCGTTGTCCTCCGACTCAAGCTTGGCGAAGGCCTGAAACCCGACGAGAACGGCGGACAAAACAAAACAAAAAACGTTTTTGATTACCATTAATATTACGGAGGGCCAAAGTAAATACCAGGTAGGACTTATGGTACACAGCAAGGGGGGTGGGTTTAAGGAGAGGGGGGGGGGGGGTGTACTCATGTCATGTACGGCCGTAGTCATATGACCATAGACCCTCGCATCTCTACAATGCCGGGACGGAGCATGTCGGGTTTTCACCGACCAGGCAGACATTGCTAGCACCAAGCGCAATTCGCCGTGAGGTGTTGGGCGAGTCACATGAAGGGAGGGGAGGGGGGTGTACTCATGTCGTGCATGGCTGTAGTCGTATGACCATAGTAGACCCTCGCATCCCTACAATGCCGGGACGGAGCACGTCGGGTTTTCATCAGAGGGAGGGATGGGGGGGTGTACTCATGTCGTGCACGGCCGTAGCCGTATGGCCATAGTAGTAGACCCTCGTATTCCTACAATGCCGGGACGGAACACGTTGAGTTTTCACTAACTAGGCAGATATTGCCTGCTTGCACCAAGCGCGCGAAGCGAAACGTGAGGTGTTTTGGGCGAGGTCGCACGAAGGGTGAGAGCTGCATTCTGCTGAGAACCGCCTGTGAGGCGGACTTGCATATGGACGACAGCCTCCAATGAGTTGATTTAATTTCTGGTGTGGCCACTTCCAGTGACAGCAATGGGTATTACTGTGTATCTGCCTCGTGAGGTGTTGGGCGAGGTCGCATGAGGGGTGAGCTGCATCCTAACGTAGACCCTCGCTACACTACTACTGTACGTATATGTATACGAGTACGTATTCTATTAAAAAACTTTAAAAAAAACAGGGCCTTCCTCGGGAAAATTCCCGGAGATTTCGGGAATCGAGTAAATCAGCCATATCATCCTAACCAATGTCGAATAACCAATGTTAAAAACACCACAAGAAAGACCAAACCACGGCGAATCGAATGACGACGTTTTTTTTTTGTTACGATGTAGGAGCCGCGGTATGGCCACGGGAATGTTACCACGGGAATTTGCTTTAGAATTCCCGTGGTAAAATTCCCGTGGCCATACCGCGGTTCCTATTTCGTAAAAAGAAATGAAAACGCCGTCATTCGATTCGCCGTGGTTTGGTCTTTCTTGTGGTGCTTTTTCCATCGTTTATTCCTCCTGGGTTAGTTTGATATGGTTGATTTACCTCGATTCCCGAAACGTTCGGGAATTTTCCCGAGGAAGGCCCTGAAAAAAAAACAACAGCTAGCTGTGAGATCGACGATTTCGTCGAAACTCATCATATTTGCAAGCTGAGTGTGATACATATTTGATATGTACTTCGATCATGTATAGCTGGTACGAGGAGCGAACACCCTGCTGCTGCTGTGATCTCCCCGTTTCAGCTTGCGACACCCCCCCCCCCCCCCCGGGGGTTTCAAAGCCTACCACAATCTCGAAGGGGAGGGGAACCTCGTGCGCGTCTGTGGCAAGATATCGTTCGAGATATTTTCCAACGGCACGCTTTTCGTTGTGTGTGTCCTTCTCTAAGCCACGGCCCCTCTTAAGGCATGGTTTTGGAACAAAAATCGGCTCTGAAATTCGTCCCACACAGGGGTGTGATATCTTATTATCTTGATTAAAGTATACGGTAATGTCACCGCCGCGTGCTATTTATTTAATGCCTGGCACCTGGTATACGTATGGTATGTACATGTCGTGTGATGCTCGAAGTATCACACTCAGCTATTAATAGCAAAGATGAGTTTCGACAAAATCCTCGATATCACAGCTGTTGTTTTAATTTACTGTTTATGAATATGCTACGTACAGGAGCAGCGTCTTTCTCCGATCGTGGTCTCATAACTGGCCAGCTACGCTCAATTTCCAATGCTTTTTATTACATCTCCAAGCTTTTCCTTAACCTCTTCAGAACTGGTCCCACGTATTTGGGGACAAACTACTTGGAATTAGTGCGGGTTTTTTTTTTTCGGTTCTGAATGGGTTAAGTTCAATTTCCTTCATAATTTTCGAAATCCCCGAAAACACAACATTTTTCTGCTATTTTTTTTAAAATAATTATCTTGTTTTCAATTTTCCATGCTGTCCTCTTCTTTTTTTCAAATCTATTATTGGTACGTGCGTGCGTGCGTGCGTGCGTGCGTGCGTGTGGAGGGCGTAAGCTTTATTTTTACCCATCCGCCGGAGGATAAAAAAAATAAAAATAAAAAGTCAATATATATGTTCCCCCCCCTCACGTCTGCGTCGTCGCCGACGGCCTTGCCCAGAGCGCGGAGACAGGCGGCCCGCTGCGCTCCCGTGCTCTTGAACCCCCAGTCGGGCCCTTCGAAGCTGTTCCAAGTTGCAAGCGTGGCGCGAACCGGAAGCAAGTGTGTGTGGTCAGGAACACGCTTGATTGAGCTGAGTGGAATATATCTCTTGCAGCAGCCAACCTTGTATGCATAACTCCTATTGTAATACGAAGTACTTCATGTACGGCAGTACGTGACAGATGTTAAGAATCTCTTATTTTTTGGCCAGACTGGAATTCTTGCGTAAAAAAGACTTGGTGTGTTCCACACTATTTTCAGTACAAAGAGGTCGCATGCATGTTTCCCCCCCCCCCCAAATCTCAGTCTCAAACTGTTAATTTACTAGATTCTTCACATCTGTTGCGTACTACTGCACTTCGTACACTTGTATAGATATAGAAACAAGGAACTAAGCTTGATTGAGCTGAATTAATTTATCTCTTGCTGCGGTCAACCTTATATATATATATAACTCCTCGATGGCAATACTTCGAATACTTCGTACAGCAGTTGCACAGATATGGAAACAAGGCGCTCACAGCTAGTACGAAGTATACGTAGAACCGTGATAACAATAAAATCGTTAGGGCTGGTCTGTGTTATTTTCCCGGTCGTACCCTGGTACCTTTCTTCTTTACAGCTTTCAATTTTTTTTTGTTTTTTTGTTAATGTTCAATCTTGGACGGTGGCGACGTACGAGTACCTTGGTATTAATAGCTATATATGATACGAGAAACGAACGCCTGCTGCTGTTGCTACTGCTACTGCTATTCTCCCTTTTCCCCTTTTCAGCTCGCGACACCCCCGGGATTTAGAGTCACAACCACAATCCCGAAGGGTAACCTTGTACCAGGAATCTTTTATACACTCGTACACAGATTTGGCGAGGTTGTTTGTGGTTCAGGAGGCTTTGCGAGAGAGTTCGTCTGTGTGGTTTTGGAGGTACTATATACCTAGCTGTGTGGATACGATGCGCCCTGCGTACGACAGAACTGCGAGCGCGTGTGTCGGGCGGGGGCGGGGGGGGGGGTACTCATGTCGTGCACGGCCGTAGTCATATGACCACAGACCCTTGCATCTACTACAATGCCGGGACGGAGCAAGTTGGGTTTTCACCAACCAGGCAGACATTGCTGCACCAAGCGCGAAGCGCCGTGAGGTATTGGGCGAGTCGCATGGAGGGTGAGCTGCATCACTGCTAAGAGACCACTCGAAGGGAGGGGGGGGGGTGTACTCATGTCGTGCACGGCCGTAGTCATATGACCATAGACCCTCGCATCCCTACAATGCCGGGACGGAGCACGTTGGGTTTTCACCAACCAGGCAGACATTGCTTGCACCAAGCGCGAAGCGCCGTGAGGTATTGGGCGAGTCGCATGGAGGGTGAGCTGCATCCTGCTAAGAACCGCCTCTGAGGCGGACTTGCATATGGACGACAGCCTCCAATGAATTAATTTAATTTCTGGTGTGGTCACTTCCAGAGACAGCAATGGGTCTTACTATGTATCTGCCTCTGGGTGCCTTACCATATACACACTACGTGATACGATCATTCCCCTTGTGCGGAGTTGAGGTTCCCGACCCCGCACAAATGATCTACTCGACCGCCAGCCTTGGGTAACCGCCAAAAAAAAACAAGAAAAAAAATGGTACCCTGGTTGTCTAGCTCACGCAGTGAGAGGCGTGTTTTACAGCGTCGTTGCCAACCGACGCCAACCCAACCCATAAATATATAATATGGGGGGGGGGGGGGGGTGTACTCATGTCGTGCACGGCCGTAGTCGTATGACCATAGACCCTCGCATCCCTACAATGCCGGGACGGAGCACGTTGGGTTTTCACCAACCAGGAAGACATTGCTTGCACCAAGCGCGAAGCGCCGTGAGGTATCTGGGCGAGTCGCATGGAGGGTGGGCTGCATCCTGCTAATAACCATCTGTGAGGCGGACTTGCATATAGACGACAGCCTCCAATGAATTCATTTATCACGGGGGGGGGGGTATCGCCCGGAGCTCCCCTGTCGACACCGGCCACGGAGCTGAGCTGAAAAATAATTCGCAGGCGTTTCTTCTTTTTAGAAAACAAAAAATACACCTCGGCTGTGATATCGAGAAATTTCCTTCTTTTTTTTTTAAATAGACATGCATGTGAACGAGAGAAGAGGCGTGAGAATATTCCCCGTGGGAAATCTAAAAAAAGAGTACATGCCGCCCGCCATACAGGAGGAGGAGCTGCACAGCCAAGCCGCTGTTGGGCGAACGTATATCGTGCGAAAGCATAGGTCGAAAAATCAAAAGCGGCCTTTTTATTCAGGCTTCGATACTTCAACGAGGACAACGCGACGAAGCGCACGGCACGGCCAGACACACACTGATATGATACCTGGTATACCTGGTACTGGTCTCACGTCGAGCCGGTACGAAATGGTACGGAATGAAGGTATGGAATGCAAAAGGACAGGACAGGATGGCATGGGATGCATTGGAGGGGGTCGGATGGGATCGGATGTGGTGGGGCCAGATGGGACAGGGTGGGATGGGATGGGATGGAATCGTATGGCATATGATGATAGCGCAGATGGCATGGCCTACCATGGCATGGTATGGAACGGTTCTCACCATTTACGGGCGGCCGCCACGGCGTCGTCGACATCCTCGGCCTGCGCGTTCGGACACGCGCACATGATCTCCTCCGTAGCGGGGTTGACGTTGTCAAACGTCGCACCGCCCCTGCGCGGATGGATGGTAACAGCGCGTCATGTCATGAAACAAAAAAAAAACGTCAAGTCACAAGTAACGGCAAAAGTCAAGCCACGCAACGGGAAGCCATGTCACGTAACAGCACCACGTCAAGACATGAAACGGCACATCAAGACATGAAACGGCACGTCAAATCATGTATCGACATGTCAAGTCATGTGACGGCACGTCGAGTTACGTGAACGGCGGGGAAACCCATGTAACAGCATGTCATATTCCGTCACGTAACGGCAAGTCCAGTCATGTCGATGTGTAACGGCACGGCGAGTCATTGTAACGACACGTTAGGTCACGAAACGGCACGTCAAATCATGTAACGGCACGTCAAGTCACGTAACGGCAAGTCAAGTCATGTAACGGCGTAACGGCACGTCAAGTCACGCCACGTCATGTCAAGTCACGTCACGGCACGTCATTTCGTGTCAAAGATGTCAGGAGACGGGCAACCGTCAAGCAGTCAGTCAGTCAAGGGCGTCCGTCAAGGCATTTCCATCCGTCTAGACGGATTGTCCCCTATCCCCGCTACGTAAAAAAACGCCTCATTATCTCTGGGGAAACCCCTACTTTATTTTAGTTTTGTGCTGCTGGCTCCAAAACATCATGAAGGAGCAACAAGATACGAGGAAATTGCTTTGTTGCCCTTTGCTCGTGGTGTATCAAGATACTGCTGTAAATCTGAACTCCGAACGAGAAAAAAAATGGCGGAAAAAAAACCTCAACAAGAAAATACTGGTTTTCAAAAATATGGTCAGGCGTTCTCCAAAAAACGGGGATTTTTACTTGTTGTCCCCGGGTTTTCCCGTCAAGGCACGTCCGTCAAGGCATTCGCCTTGACCCCGTCCGTCAAGGGGTAAAAGTGCCGTCTCCTTACATCTCTGTTTCGTGTAACGGTACGTCAGTTATTGTAACGGCAAGTCAATTGACTCAACGACCAGCGGCACGTCAAGTGAAACCAGAAACCAAGCAAAGATCAAGATTGTCCAAGTTACAAACGTAACCCAAGCCAAAGCCAGGTCAACTCAAGCAGTAAGAAGACTACCTGGTACAAGGTTAATCACGGTTTTTGTGGTGGTTCCAGTGTACACCGGCTACATATCAAGTGCAGACCACAAAAACCGTGATATATTTTGTACTTCAGCAGTTATATTCATATTATACGTATCTTGGATCTTGGTACGAGTACGATTTGTGAGTCAAGAACACGGTAAAGGCTCTTACCTCTTACAGCTGTCAAAAGCAAACGGTGGCGGCCGATTACCGCGGAAGCACACCGAGCAAATACTGTTTTTTTATTACTGTACACACAAGCAAACCGCGGCGGCCGACTATAATACCGCGGAAGCGTAACCGTGCAACACCACCGTGACCACGAGTAACCGCACCGTGATCTACCGTACCAGGTATATACCTGGTCTTGACCTGGTATGACCTGGTATAAAACAAGAAATAGATGCCGAGGCTGAATAATACAACAGCACGACAGCACTATTACAACAGTATGTACATACTGGTACGAGTACCAGCAGGATATCAGTTGTTGTATTTTCGGTATTTTTATCACGTTGGCCACAAAGAGAGATGGATGACAGAAGGACATCATATACTCGCCCATCGCTACTACCATGGTGGTGGTGGTCATCATGGTGATGGTCTCGATTTCTGAATACCAAAACTACGGCAAGTACTCGTACCAGTAGTCGTGCTCGTATAGTAGTCGTGCAGCAGTAGAGGCCTGCTATTTAGTACTACTGCTGCTGTATATATGTAAACATATCGGGGGGGCTCCGAGGTACTCGTAGCGAAAGGTAGAGGTGAATCGGAAACATGCCCACGAGCAAACACTTGAATGGCTGCAATGATTTGGGGGGGGGGGCCCAAACTGCAACGTGCATGCTCACCGAGCATCCCGCCATTGGTTGTTGATGAACATCTTGGGTTCAGAAGAAGAGGACATGCTCAAGAGTCTTTTCGATCTGTCGAGAACAGCAGCAGTCGTGTAGAAGGATAAAGCTGGCGCCCTTAGTCCCCACGCTGGCGCTGACGTAAACCCTCCAATCAACAGAATGATTCTGCGTTGTTGCAAAGCAAGAGTTCTGATGCAGAGAAGGAAGCGAAGCGGCTGCACCAAAGTAAAAGAGTGGATCGCGCATTGTATCGCCCCCGGTTAAAACATCCAAATGTATATCGAACTCCGTGTATTGCCTTTTGTCTAGAGTTTTGTTTTGGCTGCCGGCGCGAGAGGAGACAAGAAAGCTCTCGCACAATAGATACGGGCATTGGCGCTCGTCTTGGGTTCGGCAGAATCCGTGAGGGACTACTTTACGCTCGGCAGAGCATACAAGAAACCAGCCACCGATCGCAACACGCTTGAGGCAGAGTGTTTAGTTGCTGACGTAGGGGCTCTCCAAAGAAAGCTCGCGTCAGAAAGGCGTGGGTCGGCCTTCTCGAGACCAAGGGGATGCTCATCCAGCGCGCCAACCTGGCCATTGCCTGGACTGTCGTCTTCCATCTCGGTCACCCGGAGGCACTCGTACCCTGTGAGTTACCATCCTCCGGGCATGGCCCTGGAGGTTTCTTGCCGCGCAGTGGACCCATTAGAAACTACCTCTGGTATATATACATCAGTCGATATGGAGCATGCAACATAAGAAATCATCAACATCATGTGTCGTCCCGCTCTATTTGATGTTTCCCATTTTCGTTCCATGAGTTGCTCCACCACACCATTTACGTACGTAGAGTAACACTCCACACCGTGAAGCACCTCTATGAACGCGCTCGAAACTTTAACTTTGCCTTCGTCCCTTTCTGTTGATGCCACTCGCCCCTTCTGCTGCTGCTGCTCCTGCTGCTCCTGCTGCTGCTGCTGCTGCTGCTGCTGCTGCTGCTGCTGCTCCTGCTGCTGCTGCTCCGCCTTCTGAAACGCTCGCCCCCGCTTCCTCCTATCATACGCACACGTGCACAGCAGCCTCTCCCCCCGCTGCCTTCTCCCGAGCAACGACGCTCCTCCTACTCGGGCAGCACCACGCTCCTCTCTCGACCTGCGCCGCGAGCCTAACAGGGCCACCGACAACCCGCCACCGACAACAACAACAACACCACGGCCGCCAGTACTGCCTTCGCCACACCAGCGGTGACCTTCACCGAACATCTCGCTCCAAACCGCACCCCCTTCCCCTCGCTTGGGGGGGCGTAAAAACGCCTCTGAGTCCTTCTGGCGGTGTGCTTCGAGGGTCCGGCGTTCTGAGCATGACCGGGGGCGGCGGGGGCGAGGAGGCTGACCTCCGTCGCTCGGCGGAGGGGGAAGAAGGCCTGGGAGCACCGGTAGCTCCTGCTACTACGGCGAGCACGGAAGGAGGGGAGGCTGCATCGAAGGTGCCCATGGTGTCGTGGGTGTCCCTGGCGATGCTGCTGCTGGTGTACGTCAGCAACCAGTGGACCAGGAGCCTTGTTTACTGTGAGTGTACATATGTGTATATACGAGGAATTTATAGGGCTGGGCTCTAGCTGGCTCGGTCAGTAGCGATTATACTGTTGTGAAAATCAATCAGTATACTGGATTGCAGCAGTACACTGCTGTCTCTCCTCTCTCCTTGCGAAACGCATTTGGTGGGTTTCCGAACTATAACATGGCGTGTTTCTTTGTCGTACGTAATGAAAAACCTACTCTGGCGAAAATATACTGGCCGGGTCAATCAGTAGATTACTACTGCCAGTAGACTACTACTGCCAGTAGACTACTACTGCCAGTGCCCAGCCCCTATGGGCTATGACCCATAGCCCATACGAGCCCAGCCCTAATAACCGAGGTATTACGGTATTTACCCCATGTACCTCTATGTCCGGAAATGTAAGGAATGTTTGAGTATTAATATTAAAGCCCAAAAGGCCTTATTTTTTCGGACAGAGTGGTTTACGAGGTCTGTGGGTGACGCTGCCGTCCGACGCTTGCGGGCTTTAGCAGGGGGGCGTGCGTGTCGGGGGGGGGGGGGGGGTGTACTCGATATTCATGCAGGGCCGTAGTCGAATGACCACAGACCCTCGCATCCCTACAATGCCGGGACGGAGCATGTCGGGTTTTCACCGACCAGGCAGACATTGCTTGCTTGCACCAAGCGCGAAGCGAAACGTGAGGTGTTGGGCGAGTCGCATAAGGGTGCGCCACCGACACCCGCCCACCCACACCCACCCACCCACTCACGTACTCACCCACACCCACTCACTCACACCCACGCGCCTAACCACCGCCCAACCACGTACGTACGCGCCAACCGATCGACACACGCACCAACCGATCCACCCACCCGATCTGCTGTCCCACCCAGCATCCATTCCCAACCACCCCATCCATGTCCGGTTCAGAATTGGAATTGAAATGTGAATCTGAGGTCAGATTAGTGAAAATCCGGGCCGATCTGCTGTCCCACCCAACACACATTCCCAACCACACGTGCCCCCATCGCTACAAAAAGTTCCCCGCTAATTTCTGCATTTGCCTTTTTGCACTATTAATAACAAAATTTGGTCCTCGTATTTACTATGGTCCCCCGTAGTACTTGGTGTTAGAATAGGGTTGCTGTCTTTGCAGCGGTGACCGCCATGTTATATGATTCCAGCAGTAGGTGGGTACCGCAATACGGCAGGTATGGGACAGGGCAGTTGATTGAACCCGCCTTCTTTGCTACTTTTGCCTTTTGATCCCGATTTAAGGCCAAACTATCCCGGTTTAAGGCCACAACATGCCTTAACTCGGGATAACGCCGAAACCGGCCTTAAAAGCGGAAGAAATCGCTGGGGATAAGGTCGAAACCGGCCTTATGAGGGGGAAATCGCTTGGACGCCATGTTGAGTT
Source organism: Saccharina japonica (assembly GCA_008828725.1). NCBI lineage: Eukaryota > Phaeophyceae > Laminariales > Laminariaceae > Saccharina > Saccharina japonica. The sequence goes on from MEHQ01000110.1 coordinate 16,023, forward strand.
TACTATCGGGATAAGTCAAATTGGTACAACTTCCCTCAACGATTTGCCTTATCAATGGCTGCCTTAATTGCGGGGTACCTACCCACTGCTGTACAACGCAGCAGTAGATTGAAGGTATTGAGCACACGTTCGTACACCGGTAGACCCCGCAGCTGTGACATACTATTAGGGCTGGGCACGGGCACAGTATGTACTGGTAGTAGTAATCTACTGATTGGCACGGCCAGTATATTCGCCAGTAGGTGTTTTCTTACGCACGTCCATGATACATGGCATGTTATCCAGGAATATATTATTTGTATAACCGGTCGCCCCGGTAGAGTAGTGGTCAGCTTCAAAGACTACTATCATTGGTACCCAAGATCGAATCCCACCGTGGTGAGAGATTTTGTCTGTCTTTGAAAACATAAAAAGGAACCAGTTGCTGAGAGCGCCTTCGTGGCGTGGGTAGGCTTAATTCGACGCAAGTCGACGAGGGAAGAAAGTGCTGAAATCTTCTCGCGATAAAATGCAAGGCAAGCACCGTAGTGGGGGGGGAGGGAGAAGAGCCTACTTTGTGACCCCGGATCTGAGTTACGACTAGGAAGGAGAGAGAAAGGAAGGGCGAAGATAATAAATGGGATGAAAACATACATAATAAATAAATAAAACTAATCTGCATGATCTGTATGATCTGTATGATCTGTATGATCTGTATGATCTGTATGATCTGTATGATCTGGCTCATGTTGCCGGGTGGGGGCCGTACAATCTGCATGATCTATGATATCACAGCACATGTTTCCTGGGTTAGAGTCTGTCTTATTGCAGACCCTGCCCAAAACTCTCGCAAAAACTGCAGGTAAGGAACTAGATGATCTACAGCCGATAGAGAGGTGTGCATTGGTTTGTTTCAAGCGCACCCTTGCTTTTAAAACGTTTCAGGCAAATGTTTCCCCGATTATGCCCATAGGATCTCTACTGTAGCTCATGTCATGTTTCCTGGGTTAGATCTGTATTGTTTACGTGATTTTCAGTCCGACGACTTCACGAAACGCAGCTAAGGCTGAGCCGCAGCTCATCTAAAAATACTGGTATGTATATACATCTATCTGTATGACTGTTCCCGTAGGATCGGCCGCGCACTTTGATCACCTCTTCTTGACTAACAATATTTGGTCCTATTTACGGTGGTCCTCCGTACTACAGTACGAGGCTCGTGTTTCCTGGGTCAGATCTGTACCTGGTATTGTTTACGTGATTTTCAGTCCGACGACCTCATAAAACGCAACTAAGACTGAGCCGCACTTCATCTAAAAAGTCTGGTACATCTATATATATATATATGTATATGACTGGTCCCGTAGGATCGGCCGCGCACTTCGATCATCTCTTCGGCTTACTCTTTTCACACCCACGCACATACACAAAACACCGGACTCATTTCTGTTTGTTTGTTTGTTTGTTTGTTTTTTTCCGTCGTATTTGAGCCTTTTTTCCCCGCTTTCTCTTGCTTTTCCGTCTGCTGTTTTTTCCACGCACACACCCGATTCATCCCCCCCCCCCCCATTTTTGTTTTCTTCTTTGTCTGCTGCTGCTGTTTTTGTTTTGTTTTGTTTTGTTTGTCTTGTTTGTTCGTTTTGTTTTGTTTTCTTCCCCCCTCGTATGCTCCGTCCGCCACGCGTGCTTGATGGAAATGAAAACAGACGTGCAAAATTTCGACGCGGCGACTACAGAGGCGACCGTGAAGGAGTTCATGAACATTGGCCTCGGCTTCGACGAGACGCAGTACGGTGAGCCCGCGACGCCGCACCGAGAGCTGATTCCCTCGCAACCAACCATGGTACAGCAGTGTGTCTTGTGTGTGTGTGCCCTGGGATAAAGTTGAAAGCGGTCCACAGCGGAGGAGTTCGCCGTGTGCATCGAGGCGTGTTTGTTTTCACATGGCTACGTACGTACGTCGGCGTTTTTTTTTTTTAGGCGTTTCGCCACCCGATGGAACGGGCACTATGATAGCCAGCACTACTACGGGGGGACATACTGCTGTAGTATTCAGGACCAAAAAAGCTTAGTAACATCACTGGAAAAAATATTATTACAATATGATTTGCCTTCCGACAATGTGCAGGGCATTATTGATTCAGAGTTGAAGAAGCTGACACCATTCGTCGAATCCAACCAATTCTCCCTCCCCTGCGTGTACTCAGTCGAATACGCACTACCACTCTTTACCCAAATATTGTATATACCTGCTATATATCTATTCGCCGTCCGTGCTTCCTACTCCGCATCTACATTTATTTATTTTTTGTGTGTGGGATGGGTCCTGATTACTATGATCCCCCGTAACGGCGGCAGCAGCAGCAGCAGCAGCAGTGGAAGCAGCAACACTCTATGCTTGTGCACACCGCCTGCTCTTAATCAACCGAGCACGGCCCTAAAGAGCCTCGTGGCCCTTTGACGACGCCAAAAGAATCGACGGCGAACCGAAATTGTCTGCTCGGGCCACGCATGCTTCTTTTTGCATCGCCATGTATGTTTGATCGCGTATATATATATATATACGGGCCGCGCACCTTTTTTTCTGCACTCTCTACGTACCCAATGATGCGTTTTTTTGGTTTTTGTTTTTCTTGTTGATGTGATCGTGGTTTGTGATTTTTTTAGACTTGTTCTTGCCCTCTTGATCGTGTTCCTATTCCTGTTTTTGTAGTTATTCTTGTTATTGTTATTGTTATAATTCTCGTTCTTGTTCTTGTTGGTGTTATACTACAGTAGTACAGTAACTCTTGTTCATGTTGTTATCCTTGTCTGTGTTCTTGATATTGAGCTTCCAGTTGCATCTCACCATTGCGTCCATGATCTTGATCTTGAATTTCTATCTCGTCAATGTCTTTGTTGTTGTCGTTGTTGTTTTTTTTTTTCCCTTGGTCGTCCGTCCGCCGCTGTTACGTGTCGACAAACGTGGGGGTTCGGGTTGCTTTTACCAAAAAAAAAAAAAAAAAAAAAAACAGGACTGCTGGCCTCGTTCAGCTTCACGCTGCTCTTCAGCACGTGCAGCCTCGTGGCTGGTCGCGCGGTGGACGTGGTCAGCCGCAAGACCGCCACGGTGGCCTCTTGCCTCGTCTGGTCCACCATGGCAGCCGGCACCGCTCTTTCGAACGGATTTCCCGCCGTCTTCGGACTCAGGGTTTTGCAGGGTTCCGCGCAGGCGTTTACGGTGAGACAGCTAGTAGTAATATTTTAGTACCGTACCGTAGACGCATGCTTCGGGTAGATAAGAGGTGGGCTGTATTTTTTCGGAGGGCGATCACTCGAGGAGAGGCTCTTATGCCTCAACCGAAAACTGTCTTTTTTGTGGACGAAAACAAAAGTGCTATATATCCTACCCTATCTATGACCAACCCCGTGGCCTCAAGTCAAGTACAAAAACAAGAAAAATAGCGCGACACAAAAATTAAAATACGACGATTATGGGTGAAGGGCCCGAATTAACGAGTATGAAATAAATTCAATTTGGAAAAAATAAAATTCAAATTCGCTTTTCATTGGTCAACACACGCACCGGCACCAAATATTATGCCCCAAGATCCTAATCTTTGGTGCTGTTGCGTGTGTTGACCAATGAAAAGTGGATTTGATTTTTTTTTTTTCCAAATTGAGTTTTTTTCTTCTTCGTTAATACGGGCCCTAAGGGGTTAACCCTTTTAGAACTGCAGTCCCGTTTTGGGGACAAATCCACTCAAATTCTAAGTAATTTGTCCCCAAAACGGGACTCCAGTCCTATATGGGTTAATAACTGGCCCCCCGTTTTTGGGGACAAACTACTCGGAATTAGTGCGGGATATTGTTTTCAGTTCTGAATGGGTTAAGGAGCCCCTTCCGTCATTCAAAAAGCATTTCAGACAAAAAAAGGTGTCGTACCTCTACCTCTATCGTGCCTCTACCTCTACGTACCTCTACCTCTAGGACGGAATACTGGAGGGCACGTATGGGTACGTACACAGCTAGTTGTGTCGGTGCTCTATGAGTACGTAGTCTGCATACCTCGAGTGATTAGTCTCCTTGATACGAAGTGCTTGCTTAGGACGGTGTGTACGAAATATGCGAGGAGGCGGTGGTGGCGGGGGGCGGGGGGGGGGGGGGGGTGTACTCGATATTCATGCAGGGCCGTAGTCGAATGACCACAGACCCTCGCATCCCTACAATGCCGGGACGGAGCATGTCGGGTTTTCACCGACCAGGCAGACATTGCTTGCTTGCACCAAGCGCGAAGCGAAACGTGAGGTGTTGGGCGAGTCGCATAAGGGTGCGAGGGAGCGGCGGCGGGTAAGGGAGGGGTATCCGTGAGCGATTTTTTTCTGAAGCCATATTTTGCGAACGAGTTCCGCAGACTGTAAATTCACAGGATGCGCCTGGCTTGTTTTTTTTTTCGAAGACGCGCTCTGTCCAAGTCGTCGCCGCCGCCGCCGCTGTCGCCTTTCATTCAACCGTGCTCTATGTTCGACATCCCGTAGAGAATGGCAACCTTCGAATTTTGCCAGGGTATGTTTTGTCGGGTATACTGAGTATATTCTGGGATACCCGGGTATCAAACATGGTTGTTGTGGTCATACTCGGGTAGGTACCCGGGTACTCCCAGAGTATACACGAGTAGGTACCCTACCCCCGAAGTACACTCAGATAGATACCCGGGTATCCCTCGAGTACACTCGCGTAGATACCCGGGTACCCCCAGAGTATACACGGGTAGGTACCCGGATAACCCTCAAGTACACTCAGGTAGGTACCCGGGTGCCCCCCGAGTACACCAAAGGCAGGTACCCGGTAACCCCCCGAGTACTCTCAGGTAGGTACCCGGGCACTCCCCGAGTATACACGTGTAGGTACCCGGGTACCTTACAAAACACGCCTCTGGGCTTTTTTGTTTTTTTACTTTTTCTCGCTCGTTAGAGTTATCGCCGATCGGCCTTGCCCGTGATGGTCGATGAAAACCCGACACGCAATCCGCCCCGGCATTGTAGGGATGCGAGGGTTTATGGTCATAAGACTACGACCATTCATGAACATGAGAGGAGTACCCCCCCCCCCCCCCCGAAAGGGATGAGTGGTCAATGGTCAAATGACTAAGGCAAGCAACAAATGAGTACGCCCCCCCCCCAACACCTCACGGCGCTTCGCACTTGGTGCTAGCAATGTTTGCCTGGTCGGTGAAAACCCGACATGCTCCGTCCCGGCATTGTAGGGATACGAGGGTCTATGGCCATACGACTACGGCCATGCATGAAAATGAAGTACACCCCCCCCGCCCCCCCGCCCCGTCCGTGTCCTGAACGGAGCAGACACCGGCAGCGTACACGATGATCAGCGACCTCTTCCCGGCGTCGGTTCGCGGGACCGCGAACTCTATCTACTCGTCGGGGGTGTACCTGGGGGGAGCGTTGGCGAGCTTGTCCCTGCTGCTCAACGGTAAGGCGACCGGCCGAGCTTTTGCGCTTTTCATTCCGCGGGGTTTTGTTTCGTACCTTCGTAAGAGTAACGGCATGTGTGTGCATGTGCCTTGCCTGGGCGACTGCTATTACGGGGGGGATATAAGCACCATTTTCATTACTTGTTAATATAAAAACGATCCTTATATTCCGGGTCAGATTGGTAGTAAATAGGACCAACTAGTGTTGAGTAAACAAAATACGTATTTACGGGGGGCCATAGTAAATAGGGGGCCTACGCAACAAACCAAAACCTATGATATGCATTTCCATATTTTCTACTAACAATATTTGGTCCTGTTTGCTATGTATGGTTCCTCCGTAATACTCGTCTGTCGAGTATCTTCCATAGGAGGGTGTATTAATTTACTTGTTGAGTAACCCGGCATACCTCTGCTTAGAATGGACGCAAAACACCAATGGCCTTCTGGGTTAAAGTACTGCCTGTGGCAGTGCTGTTTGGGGTGAACACACGGTATTGGAGGTGTTTACGACCGCTCCCTCTCTCCCCCCGGCGCCTCGGTGCCCGCGGTGAAGAAGATGACAACGTGCAACGCTGGCGCCTGAAGTTTTGTCAAATCACGATCTAGATTGTTGGACAGATCACGATCTAGATCATGAGACAGATCACGATCTAGATCATCGGACAGATCACGATCTACTGTAGATCATCGCACAGATCACGATCTAGATCATCAGACAGATCATGATCAAGATCAACGGACGGATCACGATCTAGATCATCGGACAGATCACGATCTATTAGTAGATCATTGGACAGGTCACGATCTAGATTGTTGGACAGATCACGATCTAGATCATTGCACAGATCATGATCTAGATCATGGGACANGCCGCATGTCATGCATGGCCGTAGTTGTGTGACCATAGACCCTCGCGTCCCTACAGCGCCGGGACGGAGCACGTCGGGTTTTCGCCGACCAGGCAGACATTGCTTGCGCCAAGCGCGAAGCGAAACGTGAGGTGTTGGGCGAGTCGCAGAAAGGGCGAGCTGCATCCTACGAAGAACCGCTTGTTGTGCGGGCGGACTTGCGTATGGACGACAGCTTCGGATGAATTGGTTTTATTTCTGGTGTGGCCACTTCCAAAGACAGCAATAATGGGTATACTATGCAGCTGCCTCGTGGGTGCCTTACCATATTCTACACACTATATACGTGATTACGATCATGTCCCTTGTCCACCCCTCACATGTTATCTAACTCGACCGCCAGCCATGGTGACCGCCAAAACACTTTTATAAAATAAAATCAGTACCCTGGTTTTCTAGCTCACGCACTGAGAGGCGTGTTTTTCACAGCGTCCTCGTCAACCGGCATCAACCCAACCTATTTTATAGGGAGCCAAACAAGGGGGGGGGGGTACTCATGTCATACATGGCCGTAGTCGTATATGACCATAGACCCTCGCATCCCTACAATAATGCCGGGACGGAGAGCACGTCGGGTTTTCACCGACCAGGCAGGCATTACTTGGTTGTTGCACCATGGGGGGAGGGCAGGAAAAACACATCCGCGGGAGGTGCCTGCGCGTTTCCCGATTCAGTTTTGACAAGCTGGCAAGACCCTGTAAGGCTGCTGAGATTTTTTACGGCGGAACATCGCATCCCTACAATGCCGGGACGGAGCATGTCGGGTTTTCACCGACCAGGCAGACATTGCTTGCTTGCACCAAGCGCGAAGCGAAACGTGAGGTGTTGGGCGAGTCGCATAAGGGTGCGAGGGAGCGGCGGCGGGTAAGGGAGGGGTATCCGTGAGCGATTTTTTTCTGAAGCCATATTTTGCGAACGAGTTCCGCAGACTGTAAATTCACAGGATGCGCCTGGCTTGTTTTTTTTTTCGAAGACGCGCTCTGTCCAAGTCGTCGCCGCCGCCGCCGCTGTCGCCTTTCATTCAACCGTGCTCTATGTTCGACATCCCGTAGAGAATGGCAACCTTCGAATTTTGCCAGGGTATGTTTTGTCGGGTATACTGAGTATATTCTGGGATACCCGGGTATCAAACATGGTTGTTGTGGTCATACTCGGGTAGGTACCCGGGTACTCCCAGAGTATACACGAGTAGGTACCCTACCCCCGAAGTACACTCAGATAGATACCCGGGTATCCCTCGAGTACACTCGCGTAGATACCCGGGTACCCCCAGAGTATACACGGGTAGGTACCCGGATAACCCTCAAGTACACTCAGGTAGGTACCCGGGTGCCCCCCGAGTACACCAAAGGCAGGTACCCGGTAACCCCCCGAGTACTCTCAGGTAGGTACCCGGGCACTCCCCGAGTATACACGTGTAGGTACCCGGGTACCTTACAAAACACGCCTCTGGGCTTTTTTGTTTTTTTACTTTTTCTCGCTCGTTAGAGTTATCGCCGATCGCCCTTGCCCGTGATGGTCGATGAAAACCCGACACGCAATCCGCCCCGGCATTGTAGGGATGCGAGGGTTTATGGTCATAAGACTACGACCATTCATGAACATGAGAGGAGTACCCCCCCCCCCCCCCCGAAAGGGATGAGTGGTCAATGGTCAAATGACTAAGGCAAGCAACAAATGAGTACGCCCCCCCCCCAACACCTCACGGCGCTTCGCACTTGGTGCTAGCAATGTTTGCCTGGTCGGTGAAAACCCGACATGCTCCGTCCCGGCATTGTAGGGATACGAGGGTCTATGGCCATACGACTACGGCCATGCATGAAAATGAAGTACACCCCCCCCGCCCCCCCGCCCCGTCCGTGTCCTGAACGGAGCAGACACCGGCAGCGTACACGATGATCAGCGACCTCTTCCCGGCGTCGGTTCGCGGGACCGCGAACTCTATCTACTCGTCGGGGGTGTACCTGGGGGGAGCGTTGGCGAGCTTGTCCCTGCTGCTCAACGGTAAGGCGACCGGCCGAGCTTTTGCGCTTTCATCCGCGGGGTTTTGTTTCGTACCTTCGTAAGAGTAACGGCATGTGTGTGCATGTGCCTTGCCTGGGCGACTGCTATTACGGGGGGGATATAAGCACCATTTTCATTACTTGTTAATATAAAAACGATCCTTATATTCCGGGTCAGATTGGTAGTAAATAGGACCAACTAGTGTTGAGTAAACAAAATACGTATTTACGGGGGGCCATAGTAAATAGGGGGCCTACGCAACAAACCAAAACCTATGATATGCATTTCCATATTTTCTACTAACAATATTTGGTCCTGTTTGCTATGTATGGTTCCTCCGTAATACTCGTCTGTCGAGTATCTTCCATAGAAGGGTGCATTAAGTTACTCGTTGAGTAACCCGGCATACCTCTGCTTAGAATGGACGCAAAACACCAATGGCCTTCTGGGTTAAAGTACTGCCTGTGGCAGTGCTGTTTGGGGTGAACACACGGTATTGGAGGTGTTTACGACCGCTCCCTCTCTCCCCCCGGCGCCTCGGTGCCCGCGGTGAAGAAGATGACAACGTGCAACGCTGGCGCCTGAAGTTTTGTCAAATCACGATCTAGATTGTTGGACAGATCACGATCTAGATCATGAGACAGATCACGATCTGGATCATCGGACAGATCACGATCTACTGTAGATCATCGCACAGATCACGATCTAGATCATCAGACAGATCATGATCAAGATCAACGGACGGATCACGATCTAGATCATCGGACAGATCACGATCTATTAGTAGATCATTGGACAGGTCACGATCTAGATTGTTGGACAGATCACGATCTAGATCATTGCACAGATCACGATCTAGATCATGGGACAGATCACGATCTAGATCATCGGACAGATCACGATCTAGATCACGATCTAGATCATCGAACAAATCACGATCTAGTTCATCGGATAGGTCACCATCTAGATCTAGATCACCGGACAGGTCACGATTTGGATCATCTGATAGATCACGGTCTAGATCATCGAAACATATCACGATCTACAGTAGTTCATCGGATAGGTCACGATCTAGATCATCGGACAGGTCACGATCTAGATCATCCGACAGAGCACGATCTAGATCATCGGACAGATCACGATCTAGATCATCTAGATCCTCTATATGGTCGTCGTTATGAGATCTTCCGCAAGATCCGTGTATATATCATGAACTGGGGATATGAGATGATATGGTATGGTATGATATGATTTGGTATGATATGATATCATATCATATGACATGATATGACATGATATGGCATGATATGATATGATATGATATGATATTATATGATATGATATGATATGACATGACATGATATGACATGATATGGCATCATATGACATGATATGATATGATATGATATGATATGATATGATATGATATGACATGATATGGCATGATATGACATGATATGACATAGTATGACATGGTACGATATGACATGATATGAAATGATATGACCTGATCTGATCTGATACTGATATGATAGGATACGATACGATATGATATGACATGATATGATATGATATGATATGATGTGATATGATATGATATGATATGATATGATATTATATTATATGATATGACATGATATGACATGATATGACATAATATGACATGGTGCGATATGACATGATATGAAATGATATGATATGACCTGATATGATATGATACGATATGACATGACCTGATATTACATTATCTTAAAACGTGTCGGACAGGCGCGATCGGCTGGCGCGACAGCCATTTGGTCGTCGCCGCAGTGGGCTTCGCGATCGCCATCCTGTCCGCCCTGCTCATCCAAGAGCCAGAAAGGGAATTTCCGGCTGAGGCCGTCGGTGCAAAAAGTGCCGTTTCGGAAAGCGGGCATGCGGCAGAACCAACGAAGGCGGCGGCGATAAACGCGGTCGTGAAGGAGGCGGTAGGGGGGCAGGGGGGGGCGGAGAGCGCAGAAGGGACTCGTGGGGGTGAATTAGTGTCGCCGGAAGGCGGGGGGGAGGAGAGGGAATCGTTTCAGGAGGCTCTGCGTATCGTGTTCCAGTCCAACACGGCCAAACTGGTAAGTAAGCGCGCATAACAGTGGGTGTGTGTGTCCGGAGCACTTTGATATTGAGGCATGTTTCGGTTAGGGGCTGTATATATATAGGGGTGTACCTCAATTATCTGAAACGCCTCCTTGATTGAGGAGCTGTTTATTACCTCACCCCCTATAAAGAAAAATGTTTTTTTTTCGCAAAAAAGTGAAAGGACAAAACCTGATGGTGGCATTTAGTCCAGCTGGGGTACTTGACGAATAGCGGTATGACGGGAGACCATACATAGCAGATACCAGTAGAACCAAATGTTGTTGGTAAAAATCGGTAAATCCATACAAGTAAGTTTATAATTCCCAAAGCAAGGGTCCCTCGACGCCTTTTGTTAACCTGCAGAAGGGAAGAAGGGGTGTGGCAGTACAACATTTATTTTGGTAGCCATTGAGCGTTTACAGACAAGGTATCGACCGACAGTTTTTTGTTTTGCGTGTAAGTACAAGTCTCCCCCGTCCCCACAGCTAGTGCCCCCCCCCCCGAAACGTGAGGTGTTGGGCGAGTCGCATAAGGGTGCGAGGGAGCGGCGGCGGGTAAGGGAGGGGTATCCGTGAGCGATTTTTTTCTGAAGCCATATTTTGCGAACGAGTTCCGCAGACTGTAAATTCACAGGATGCGCCTGGCTTGTTTTTTTTTTCGAAGACGCGCTCTGTCCAAGTCGTCGCCGCCGCCGCCGCTGTCGCCTTTCATTCAACCGTGCTCTATGTTCGACATCCCGTAGAGAATGGCAACCTTCGAATTTTGCCAGGGTATGTTTTGTCGGGTATACTGAGTATATTCTGGGATACCCGGGTATCAAACATGGTTGTTGTGGTCATACTCGGGTAGGTACCCGGGTACTCCCAGAGTATACACGAGTAGGTACCCTACCCCCGAAGTACACTCAGATAGATACCCGGGTATCCCTCGAGTACACTCGCGTAGATACCCGGGTACCCCCAGAGTATACACGGGTAGGTACCCGGATAACCCTCAAGTACACTCAGGTAGGTACCCGGGTGCCCCCCGAGTACACCAAAGGCAGGTACCCGGTAACCCCCCGAGTACTCTCAGGTAGGTACCCGGGCACTCCCCGAGTATACACGTGTAGGTACCCGGGTACCTTACAAAACACGCCTCTGGGCTTTTTTGTTTTTTTACTTTTTCTCGCTCGTTAGAGTTATCGCCGATCGGCCTTGCCCGTGATGGTCGATGAAAACCCGACACGCAATCCGCCCCGGCATTGTAGGGATGCGAGGGTTTATGGTCATAAGACTACGACCATTCATGAACATGAGAGGAGTACCCCCCCCCCCCCCCCCCCCCCCCCC
>MEHQ01000110.1:28624-48716 GCA_008828725.1 Saccharina japonica
CCCTTTTTTTTTGTTGCAGGATGGGCATTTGCCACTGCTGTACATACCGCGAAGCTTCAGTTTGTGACCCGTTTTTTTTTGTGTGTAGACGCGCTCAGCTGCACACGCGCAGTTTCTGTGCTTTCTCGCGACAGACCATTGCCACCACCACAACCCACCCCTCGCCACCCTTCTTCAAGTCTCCTCCTCCCTCCGTCGAAACGTGACCACCACCACCACCAACACCACCACCAACACCACCAATACTAACACCACCAATAACACCATCACCGGCACCATCACCAACAACACCACCAACACCACCACCAACACCCTCACCATCCCTTCTTCCTGTCCCCGCCCCCCTGTCTCGAAACGTTACCACCATCACCGGCACCACCACCACCAATATCACCAACACCACCTACCACCGCACGTCGCTATCCCTTCATCCTGTCCCCGCCCCCCTGTCTCGAAACATGCCCACCGCCACCACTACCCACCATCACCATCAACACTACTACCACCACCACCACCACCAACACCCTCACCATCCCTTCTTCCTGTCCCCGCCCCCCTGTCTCGAAACGTTACCACCGCCGCCACCACCACCACCACCACCACCACTACCACAAACCACCACCACCACCAACACCACCAACATCGTCACTCACTCTCCCTCCTTCCTGTCCCGTCCTAATTCCCTCCGCCGAAACGTGACCACCACCACCACCACCACCGACACCGACACCGCCCTTCACCATGCTGCTTCCTGTCCCCTCCTCCTTTCTTCTTCGGGTGTGTGCGCCCCAGCTCTTCGCGGCCACGGCCTTCCGGTTCTGCGCCGGGTTCGGGATCGGGGTGTGGTGCGCGCCGTTCTTCAGGGGGCGCTACCCGTCCTTCACCTCAGAGTTTTCGGTGCTGAACGCCTTCGTCGTCGCTGGCGGAGGCCTGTTTTCGTCCTTCTTGGGAGGCGTAATCTCGGACAAGTACTCTGTACAGGTTAGTTGTGCGGGTTTTGGAAACCCTTGTGATTTGTGATTTGGGGGCGGCGGGTCTGTCTTTGCCCTGTTCTGCTGTACAGCAGCGAGTTGTTGATTGATGCTTCAGCAGTGAGTTGTTGATTGATACTTGGACTTTTGGGGAGTGGAGGGGGCGGATGATGACGTGATAAGGAGGAGGGGGAGGAGGGGGGGGAGGGGGTGTACTTCATTTTCATGCATGGCCGTAGTCGTATGTATGACCATAGACCCTCGCACCCCTACAATGCCGGGACGGAGCATGTCGGGTTTTCACCGACCAGGCGCGGGGAGGGGGGTACTCCTTATTCATGCATGGCCGTAGTCGTATGGCCATAGACCCTCGCATCCCTACAATGCTACTCCTAATAGAGACACCGCCAACAGTTGGACGCCCATAACGTTGTAACGTTGTTTCCACATATTACGTAGATTGTCTTTTGCTAATCTTATCCCCTTCCTGATTTGGGGGGTGATGTTTGGGTGATTATTGAGCGGCTGGGGGGGGCGCCGGTACTTCATTTTCATGATGTTTTGATATGAGAGAGGGGGGGGGGGAGGGGGGGTACTCCTTTGTTGCTTGCCTTGGTCATTCAACCATTGACCACGCATCCCTTTCAAGACGGAGCATGGGGGGCGGGGAGAGGGGGGGGGACGAAAACGAGCGGAGCTCGCGCACATCGTGATAGTCCGTGTTGCTGGTCGAAGCGTACACCGCTCGCTGGCTGTGCACGACGATGTGCTCGTTGAAACGTGCGCGGTGTTACCTGTTCAGCGCGGCGGCGCTATTAACAGCTACCAGGGTATATACGTACCTGGTACATGTTTTTTGGCGGCGTAATGACGGCTTAGGGACGCCAGTTGGCGGCTTAGGGGCGCCAGTTGGCGGCTTAGGGGCACCAGTTGGCGGCTTAGCGCCTCCAGTTGGCGGCTTAGGGGTCGCCAGTTGGCGGCTTGGGGGTGCGCCTTGGTCGGTCGCGCCGTTGCTCTTACAGCGTCTAGACACCAATACGACCTCTCGGCGAAAAACGGTGTATTTCCTCCTTCTGGGCGGGAGAGCTGTGCTGTAGCTGTACCTATAGCTGCCGCGGGCTGTAAAACAAGCACAACATATAGGCTCGTTAAATACCCTTTAAAAAAAAACAGATTTTAACAACCTAAGCTTCCGTGTTTTTGGCAGCTTCCGTGGTTTTGGCATCGCTCTTCTGCCGTCTGCTCCCGTGCTCCCTCGCTCCATGAGCCCACCCCCGTGCTCTTGCGCTTTCTTGGCCGTCGTGCGCGTTTTTTTTGTTGTTTCAGGACGTGCGGGTGCGGGCGTGGGTGCCGATGGTCGGGTGTTTGCTCGCCGTCCCCTGCTGGATCGGGGTGGTGTCCGGCACGAACTTCTACGTGTCGCTTGGGTTTCTCCTGGCCGAGTACATCGTGGCGGAGTGCTGGTTCGGACCGACGGTGACGATACTCCAGGAAGGACTGCCTCCTAACGTCCGAGGCGTTGGCCAGGGGGTGTTCAGGTGAATATGCCCCCCTATCTCCCTCCCTCCCTCCCTCCCTCCCTCTCTCGCCCCCTCCCTCCCTCCCTCCCCCCCCCCCCCCCCCCCCCCCCCGCTCCGTCTCGAAAGGGGTGCGTGGTCATTGATCGAATGACTAAGGCAACCAACGAATGAGTACGCCCCCCTCCCCCCCCGCCTCACAAGCGGTTCTTCGTAGGATGCGGCTCACCCGTCATTCGACTCGGTGAACACCCCACGGCGCTTCGCGCTTGGTGCTAGCAATGTCTGCCTGGTCGGTGAAAACTAGACGTGCTCCGTCCCGGCATTGTATATATAGGGGAGGCGTGGGTCTATGGTCATACTTCGATTAAGGCCGTGCATGACACGCGGCTAATGAGTGCACTCCTCCCCCGCCCCGGTATATATGACCCTCCATGCCACTCACCTAACAACCTTACGGTGCTTCGAGATTGGTTGCTAGCGATGTCCTGCCTGTTCGGTGAAAACCCGACGTGCTCCGTCCTGCCATTGGAGGGATTCGGGGGTCTATGTATGGTGATACGACTACGGCCCTGTGTTTATTCGTAATGCTGGTAGATGCTGTTGCACAAGTGTTCTCGTAGCATGCTTTTTATCAGTATTCCTACGCGTTGTGTTTTGGGTTTACGCAATGTAATGCAATGGAAGTTTTAGGTGGAATAGAATGCGATAAAAAAAATTGCCAGGTTACCAAATCATGCGAGACTTGCAGAGGGAAGCAGCTGTGCACATTTCGGACAGATAGATCATCGACAGATAGACCATCTACAGATCATCTGCAGATAGATAATCTATAAATCCATCTACAAATAGAAAATCTATAGATCGTATACAGATAAATCATTTACGTATAGATCATCTATAGATAATCTTCAGATATATCACCTGTAGTTAATATACAGATAGATCATCTATAGATCATCTACAGATATAAAATCTATAGACCGTATACATATATATAATTTACGTATAGATCATCTATAGATCATCTACAGATATATCACCTATAGTTCATATACAGATAGATAATCTATAGATCATCTACAGATAGAAAATCTATAGATCGTATATAGATATATAATTTACGTATAGATCATCTATAGATCATCTACAGAAGTACCACCTATAGTTTATTTACAGATAGATCATCTATAGATCATCTACAGGCAGTAGATCCTAACCTGTGCTATGTTGCGCAGGATCTGTACAGTACAGATCCAACCCAGGAAACTCGTCCTAGACCGTACAGATTTACACGGCTCCCACCCGGCAACATGAGCTAGATCATACAGATCATACAGATCATACAGATCATACAGATCATACAGACCATACAGATCATACAGATCATGCATCTATCTGCCCTGAAATATCTAGATCATTATGTGAACATCGACGATCTGTTCGATGTTGTCAAAAAACAGTGTCGAAAAAAAAGTGACAAAAAGTGGGTCGGCCATACAGATTAATAATGAAATACTCGAAGTAATGACTTAAGCTATATACATAGTTACTGTGGATTCATTCATTTTGGCATACCATACAAGCAAAATCGACCTTTGGGATAAAGGGTAAGTAGCCACGTATGTATTAATCTGTCGATGGAGTGCCCGAACTTGAGCACAAGGGAGTTACTCCTGCTGCTGTAGCGCACACACGACACGCGCACTGGCTTCATGGTATTTACGGGGGACTATAGTTTGTTTGTTTGTTTTTTCTTGTTCTTTTTTTTGTCCATCCCATTTATTATCTTCGCCCTTCCTTTCTCTCTCCCTCCATGCTACAATAGTAGTGGAGAGGGAGATTCTACTCTATACCGGTCCGTATGAAATACTTTTTTTTTCCATCCCATTTGTTATCTTCGCACTTCTATCCCTTTCCGTCCATAGTCGTAACTCAGATCCGGGGTCACAAAGCAGGCTCTTCTCCCTCCCCCTCCACTACGGTATACCAGGTAGTAAATAGGACCGAATTTTGTTAGTAAAAATAGGCAAATATATTGGNACATGTGCAACGACCTTCTAATTAGTATTAAAATAGGAAGACCATGCAATGACAGACAGTGCAAGTATCATCATGCTATGATATATACGCGCGTGCGTGAGTTTCGCACTACGTACGCCCATTCCCTTCCGCTGCACTTCCGACAGATCTCCACCAACCCTACTCCAGCATCCTGACATTATGGACACGATAGAGGTATAATAAGGTATACCTTTTTTTGGCTAAAACGTTTCCTGAATGACGGAAGGGGCTCCTTAACCCCTTAAAAACTGGTCTCACGAATTTGGGGACAAACTACTTGGAATTAGTGTGGGATTTTGGTTTCAGTTAGGGCCCATATTAACGAGTATAAAATAAATTCAATTTGGAAAAAATAAAATTCAAATTCGCTTTCCATTGGTCAACACACGCACCAGCACCAAAGATTAGGATCTTGGGGGTATAATCTCGGGTGGTGGTGCGGGTTCTGACCAATGAAAAGCGTTTTTTTGTTTTGTTTTTTTTTTCCAATTTGATATTTTGTTTTCTTCGTTAAAACGGGCCCTTATGAATGGGTTATAACCCAATATGGTCGGAATTTCATTGTTGTGCTGCAGGATTTTTCGTTGTATACTTACTGTATTAGTAGTCCTTGGGAATGCTCATCGGGTATATAGCACTGTTATTTTCCCTCCAAAATCACTTTTTTTTTCGGGGTGAGGTATAGAGCTCCTCAATAAGCCACCACCCTCAGAAGGCAGAAATGGTGCACCTCTTCGTACCGTATATAGCATGCGTCTATATTCAAGACCTTGTTTTGCTTTGTGCCTCGCGATCGGCGCTATATACTGGACGGCAACGACAACAACAACACACACACTAAAGAAAAAAATGACAAAAAATGAACCAACCAATCAACCAACCAACCAACCAAAAACAAAATCAAGCCTCCTTGAGCTGCTTCTGCTCGCGTTGGTGGTCGGCTAAAACGGATTCGCCCACGAAGAAAAAGAACACGGCGCTGATTGTGTAGAACGCCGCCACACTCCAGAGGAGCACGGTCTGCAAGTCGAAGCCCCCTTGCTGAATCAGGGCGCCCATCAAGGGAGGCGCCAGCGTCCCAAACGCTGACAGCGTGCTGGATTTTCGTTTTTTTTTTTGGGGGGGGGGGGGGGAGGGGATGAAAACACGCCAGACAGAGGGGAGAGGGGAGGGCTATATACTTTTAGTCGGGCGGGGGGCGGGGGGGGGCGGAGGCAGCTGTAAGCAAAAAAAATGAAAAAAATAAACATAAAATAGTTTTGCTTGTTGTGGTTTGAATTTTCTGGGTTTTTTTCCATCATGTTTTTGGATGTTGACACTAATGCTATACGTAGTATTAATAATGTACACACATTGTCGGTGGCAAACAAATAATGAAATAAATACAGCCATCTGCGAACGAGCGCTGGTATATATACGATGATGTAAATAAACATGCGTATACCACAGCCTGGTATTCATGAAAAATGAAAAAAATTAAAACAACGGCTGTGAGAGATCGAGGGTTTCGCCGAAAAGCTCATATTTGCAAAAGCTGTGTGTGACACTCCATATCTCACAGCTCTTTTGAGTATGTATTTTTAATAGCCATTCATAATGACTGTTTTACCGGCCTGGCCGGAAACATAAGGATCGTTTAGTATCGAAATCAGAGTCCAAATGTGCCTTATATTTCCGGCCAGAGTGGTAACCTGTTCACCCCCTGGGGTCAATCTACGGCGTTAGTGTGGTCTTACCAACAGCCCTCTATCATACCAAGTCTTCTATAATACGGTGAGGGCGCGGCGTAGAAGCACTATTATGGGGGGGGGGCATAGTAAGGGCCCATATTAGGGCCCGTTTTAACGAAGAAAAAAACAATTCAATTTGGAAAAAAAATAAATCAAATCCGCTTTTCATTGGTCAACACGCGCACCAGCACCAAAGATTCGAAAAAAAATAAATCAAATCCGCTTTTCATTGGTCAACACGCGCACCAGCACCAAAGATTGGAATCTTGGGGGGTGCTGGTGCGTGTGTTGACCAATGAAAAGATAATTTGAATTTTATTTTTTTCCAGATTGAATTTATTTTATATTCGTTAATATGGGCCCTTAACGAGTACAAAATAAATTCAATTTGGAGAAAAAAAAATTCAAATACGCTTTTCATTGGTCAACACACGCACCAGCACCAAAGATATGCCTTGAGTCGTTAATATGGGCCTCTAAATGGGGACCTACAGTGTGTACAAAACCCTTAACCCATTCAGAACTGAAAAAAAATGTCCCACACTAATTCCAAGTAGTTTGTCCCCAAATTCGTGGGACCAGTTCTTAACCCATTCAGAACTGAAAAAAAATGTCCCACACTAATTCCAAGTAGTTTGTCCCCAAATTCGTGGGATCAGTTCTTAACCCATTCAGAACTGAAAACAAATGTCCCACACTAATTCCAAGTAGTTTGTCCCCAAATTCGTGGGACCAGTTCTTAAGGGGTCAAGTCAAATTTGACCATTTTGACCATGCATCTCTTTCGAGACGGAGCACCGTTCCTACTACTCCTAATAGAGATACCTCCAACATTTGGGCGTTCATTCTCGTTTTTCGATATCACGTGTACTACGACAATAGAGGTATGATGACAGCACTTTTTGGCTGAAACAAAAAAAAAATGAATGGGGGGGGGGGGCTTAAGAACCGGCCCCCCGTTTTTGTGGAAAACTACTTGAAATTAGTGTGGGATAAGTTTTGCGGCTCTGAAAGGGTTATAACCCAAAATCGTCAAAACTTCATTCTTGTGTTTTTTTGTTTTTTTTTTCCCATGGGATTTTGCTAATCGGGTATACCTGGTACGTACGTGTACATCGTGGCACTTTTGTTTTCCTCCAAAAGCAGTTTTTGACTTACTATTAGTGTAGAGCTCCTCAAGTGACCACCCTAAAAAAAAAAAACGTGGTGCACTTTCGCCGTTGCATGCGTCACATACATATGTATCTACGTAATTTCATTGAAAAAATGTGCTCGTTATCTGAGTGACATTTGGCCTTCTTCAGCTGTTGTAACAAGAACTGGACGGCATTTTTTTCGGGGTTCAGCCCCTCTATTCATATAGAGGAATATACAAAAAAAGCAAGGCCTACAAAAATCTAAGCCGGTGTCTTCTTGCCAAATTGACCAATCACGAAACAGACAGGCAGTGAAAATAGTAGTCCACACACATCACCAATGATAATGACAGATATCTATCAGTAACTGCAGGAAGGGGCTACAGATGACAGAAATATTGCATCGAACACGGTAAGACATCATACACCGGGGTGTAAAGAATGATGGTGAATCTACGCCAGAAATGTTCGGCTCGTATATACGGTGTATGTATGGCCCACAGCTGGGTCAATATTTTCGTGGGGTTTATCTATACCCCAAAACGTTTGCACACAAAGATGAATGATGACATGGCGACGGCTTTGTACCCTTCCTTGCGCGGGAGGGGCAACAAAAATCAGCAAACAGCGTTTGTTTGTTGCCACACGGCATAAGATCGCCTCTTGTTGCTATATTTTATAGTGCTCCGTGCAAACAAACAAGCAAACGCGTTGTTTTTGATAACTCCTAAAAACCTTTTTTATTCCTCTAGAAGAGCAAAAAGCCTTCGAAATTTCGAAAGCACGATGACGACATACTACACGTACGTACTGGCACCACCGCAGGCAGAGAAGAAAAAGAAGTAGAATACAGGTACACAGCAGGTAAGTAGCACCACGATATTTTTCAATATCATATTATAGGGCCAAAAATACAAAAATACTTCCGGGGGGGGTACGTGCACAACCTCAACTCTGTACGCCACATACCACACCATGCATATATTTTATCATACAGATGGAAAAGGCGTACTTTGAATCGCGGCATCACGCTATACGTGATAACTGCACCCTCTATGTACTACTACTGCTGTCACAACCAAACTCTTTCTTGCGCGTTTCAATGCTGCTTATCATAGCATGAAACGTCTAACCCTTTGCTTACTCTGCGAACACCTCTAGCGCTCATGATTTTAAAATTTGTTGACTTTTACGTATGAACTCGCAATCAAAGCTACAAGGGACCATGGGACACCTACCTAGGGCAAAAACGTGTACCACCACACCCTGGTGCTAGCAATGTCTGCCTGGTCGGTGAAAACCCGACATGCTCCGTCCCCGGCATTGTAGGGGTGCGAGGGTCTATGGTCATACGATTACGGCCATGCATCATAATGAAGTTCACTCCTCCCCCCCCCCCCCCCCCCCCGTGACGCGCGAACCATTGCCAAAAAAAAAATACAGCAAGCACAGTGGCCAGAGCGAACCGTCCACACTCGTTGCTGGCTTAAGCATGCATGCCTTTGAACTGCACACAAACACGCATGGGCACATCGATGAGGATATGTACGGTCTAATATCAACGACGACAGACATCGTGACAGCGTGCACTCGCACCAGCTAAGCTCGCACACCACACACAGCGTGCAGCCAATAAAATAGTTCGAAGTGAAAAATACTTGGGGAAAATACTTCGGAGTACGCTGTGGTCCCCCTCTGTTAGTGCCGGTATGCGCCACCAGTCAACAATACCGGCACTATATAGAGCGGCAACCGGCACTATTCTCTCCGCATAATGCCACACTGCTGGTTATTAATCCCATCTGTGCCAAGCGATTCCACAGGCACTATAGCGGGCAACCAGCACTATAGAGGGACCGCTACTACTGCACTGCCGACACTATAGCGGGCAACCTGCACTATAGAGGGACCACTACTTGTACTCGAAAAAAGCACATCTAGCTGTACGTAGGGGGGGGGCTGTGAGCTTGCTGGACTTCCACGTTATCATTAGTTGGGTGGCGAGCGGCGAAAATACGTACTAATAGTAAGCCAGCGACCTGACCTGACGTATTTAGTATGTTGCAATAACAAACGCACGTCGAGCCACAAATAAACGAGCCAGCCAAATAGAATACAAAACATAGACAGATGAGACGCAGAACTTGGGACACTACAGCCGACCAATGACTACAGCCAACTTTCTACGTACTCTTGGGCGGAAAACTAAGCCCCGTTTGCACATTGACATGCAGACGAATACGGTCCCCTTATACTTCCGCCCATTAGATAGAGTGATCACAAGTGAAGTAGTCCGCGGCTTGAAATAATACACAAGTCAATCAGCCACTACACAGCAGCAGCGCCCCTAGAAAAAAAAAGAAAAAAAAAGCACCCCTGCCACTTTACGAAGAAAAACCCCTACTTTAATTCCTCTAGCTGTACGACGAGCTATCTACTGTACCTCAAGTGACGTCAATCAAGATCGTTGAGTTCGTTCGCATAGCAAGCAGGGGAGCGATCGTTTTTCAGCGCTCTCGTTGTCTCGACAACGGTAAAAAAAAAAAAAAGGGGGGGGGGGGGGGAAAAAAAAAAAAAAAGGGTGGGGTGGGTGGGTGGGTGGGTGTGCTCGTAAATAAAGTCGAACTTTATATTTTCGGAAGAAAAGGCGAAAAAAAAAAACGAGCAGATAATAATCTCCGGAAACACCTTGCATGTTCGTTCGTTCTCGGTATTTTTGGAACACCCTTCCCCCTTCCCCCGTTCTGCAACAAAAAAAAACGAGAACCTGGAAAAAAACGATCGCACCCCCCCCCGTGTGAGCTCTCAACGCAAAGGAAGCTTCCACACGTCTTACAGATCATCTACAGATAGATGATCTACAGGTAAATCATACAGATAGATAATATATAAATAGATCATCTGCAGATCTACAGATAGATGATCTACAAATAGATCTACAGGTAGATCATCTACAGATAGATTGATCCTAGCCTGCTGTTATGGGGTATTGCGCAGGATCTGCATATTAGTACAGATCCAGGATCTGCATAGTACAGATCCAGGATCTGCTCAGTACAGATCCAGGATCTGCGTAGTACAGGTCCAGGATCTGCTCAGTACAGATCCTGGATCTGTACAGGGCCAGGATCTGCTCAGTACAGATCCTGGATCTGTACTATGCAGATCCAGGATCTTCACAGTAGTACAGGTCCAACCCAGGAAATATGAGCTAGATCATGCAGGTCATACCACTCCCACCCCGACAACACGAGGTAGATCATACAGATCATGCACCTATCTTCCCTGAAGGATCCAGATGATCAAGCGGGAATGATCTGTATGATCTGTTGATGATCTGTCCGATTGATGGAAGCTTCACCCACGTTTTTTGGAGTCAAAACTACTATGAAACAGTGTGGGCAAACAAAACCAGAAGAAAAATAAATCCAAGAGACGCCATGCAAGAATACTATTACATGATATAATATGATATGATATATTACAAGCAAGTGTACGAGGACGCCCTCCCTCCCCCCCCCCTCAATAAACAGAACGAAACACACAATAATGACCGAAAAACTACCGACGACCAGGTATATATCATACCAAAATCGCACTCAAGATACCGATGCTATGATATTAGTATCAAGATACTACAATAACCATAATTGCTGTTGCATACAGTATACTAGTAGTATCAATATTAATAGTTGAAGCCGGAGGCATATAATACGTACAAAAAATGCTACTATATGAATATAAATACCAGGAACATATACTCCTATTAATAATACACTATCATACAATATACATAAATATACCGGTATAAATAATATACAATCCAATGTAGCACAGGGGGCAGGGTTTCCGCAGAATGAAGGATTTGCGCACATACATACACATACCTAGACGTAGGAGCAAAAAAAACACTCCCACAGATATATACGTAGCAACAACAAAAACAACAGCAAAAAAACTCGAACTACTAAACTACTATTAATAGTAACTCAAATCCCTTTCGGACAGCCATTAGCGCGCGCCCAGGCAAGCAGAGCTCGGTGCCCCCCCTTGAAAGCGTCCCGCCCGATCCGCTCGTCCCAGGGACACCCTTCCCGCCTCGCCCACTGCAGGACCTCCAGCCTTCCGCCGCGCGCAGCACCCAGACAGGTACCCGAATCCCAAGGACAACCGTTCAATCTCGCCCACTGCAGCACCTCGAGGTGGCCGTTCTCCGCTGCGCTCTTGCACGCCCTCTCGTCCCAGGGGCAGCCGTTCTCCCGCGCCCACTTCAGTACGTCCAGGTGGCCCCCCTCCGCCGCCCCGATGCAGGTCGTCTCGTCCCACGGGCTGCCTATCTCCCGCGCCCACTGGAGAACTCCGAGCTGCCCGCCGAGGGCGGCCTTCGCGCACGTCCACTGGTCGAGGGGGCAGCGGTTCGTCCGCTGGGCCCAGCGGAGCAGGTTCAGGTGGCCCCGCTCGGCGGCCAGCGCGAGGGCCCTCGGGGGGCAGCTGCACCCGTTCCGGAGGGCCCACTTGAGCGCCTCCACGTGCCCCCCCTTCACCACCGCGGTGCAGACCCTCGTGTCCCAGGTGTCCCAGGAGCACCCGGAAGCCTTGGCCCACTGGAGGACGGCGACGTGCCCCCCCTGGAGGGCTCCGAGGTACATGATCATGCCCCAGGGACACCCCTTGAGGCGCGCCCACTGGAGCAGGTGCAGCTGGCCCCTGAGAGCGGCCAGCCAGAGGGTCCACTCGTCCCAGGGGCAGCCGTGGTCTCGCGCGCACCTGAGCAGCTCCAGGCTGCCGAGGCGGATGGCCGCGTTGCACACGCCGACCTCGTTCTTCGGCAGGCCCAGGTGCTCGAAGCTGTGCCGCAGCTGAGACACGGAGGAGTGCGGCGTCATGTAACTCGTCAGCTTGGGCCGGCTGTTCCCGTTCCAGGCGTCCCGCCAGGCTCGGGACACCGGAGCGAAGAAGAGGTACTGCCTGTGGTCGACGAACTCGGCCACCCGGCGGATGACCCTCGCGTCGCTGGTCAACGACGCCGCCTCCGCCCCCGCCCCAGCTGCAGTAGAAGAAGCTGAAAAGTGCCGGCGGGGGGGCGGCGGGGCGGCATTCCGCATGGTCGTAGTGGCCGTAGTCGCACTACGCAGACGCGGGAAGTGAGTCGGGGAGATGATCGTGCCTCGCCGGGTGTACTGCTGCTGCCACGACGCAGCAAGCAGTAGATACGAGAAATGAGCTCGGTTCTTGGGGGGGGGGGGTCTTCGGTTCAGCGTGTAGTAATTTATTCGAAGCAGCCGTACGTACGAGTAGCAGTAGTAGCAGCAGTAGTAGTATAATAGGTAGGTTAGGGGTGGTCCGCAGTCAAAGCAGTTGCCCGCCTATTCCTGTGATCTCCGGCGGCGAAATCAATGCCCCAAAAGCAGCGAATCGCTTCTTCTTTCTGTTCCTCCTCCTCCTCCTCCTGTTGCCGTGGTTCCGCACGAAAGGGGGGGGGTCGGGGGCGGGGGCGGGTACTCATTAGTTGATTTTGCCTTCAGTTACTTGATCATTGACCATGCATCCCTTTCGAGACGGAGCAGAGGGGGGGGGGGGGGCATTGTCATTATCATGAGCAAGAGGAATAATAATGGATGACGGATGTAAAACGTATGATACGATATGATAATCGTATACGTCGGATGGTACACGCAGCGTGCGTAGTAGACGTTACGTAGAGTGGGGGACAGCGGTTGATGGAGCGACGTACATAGCATACCAGTATGGAATACGATAAACCCACCGCACGCAGTGAGTGCTACACTGCTGTTACCAGTTATCTACCAGGCACCAGGTGCAAGTGCAGGCAGCAGGAATTACTTACTCTTCTCGCAGTAAACCATGTCATTTACGACGACTTGCGGCTACTTGCTACCCTGGTACCCGGTATTATACGTAGGAGTACCGCGTATACGCACGCAGGCTCGTATCATACGAGGGTTGGGCGAACGTCTGAATTTGGTCGTTGTGCATTAATTCGTGCCTTCTTCGTTATACGGTATGCCACAGCTATGCCACAGCCACAAGAAAAAAAAAAAAAAAAAAAACACGATGATGATCGTGGGTATATTGCTTGATTGTTGATTTGCTTCAGTATGTTTACTTTCTATTATTTTTCCTTTTCGCTTTTTTCTTTCTTTTCTCTTTTTTTCTCTTGCATGCACCTGGATTGCTAGCAGGGTAGGTCTTGCCTGTCGTATATGGCATTGCATTGTCTGCTCTGCTTACTGCACTGAGCGTAGTATCTCTGTGTCGTAGTTTTGTGACCACAGAACTGGTACCTTTTTAGGATGATGAATCGGCACGGACACTGGGTGTGCTGGATGTCGACGGGTAGAAAGGAAGGTTTAATGTGAAGAACACACACACACACATATTCTTTTACCTCGTACAGATATTTCAGAGATGAATCTGATGTACGCGCATACCCTGGTATGCCATGGAGCTTTTTTTATCGGTGCAGCAGCAGCAGTGTTTATGGTGTGGTGTGTATGTAGTTGGTAATAATAGTGCAAAACGTGTGTACGTAGGCGCGGCAGAGTGGGTGGGGGGTGGACGGGTTGGGTCGGGTGGACTGGAACACGCTACTCGTACATTATTAATACTAAAAGTGCTGCATATATATCATACTCGTGCATTGCTTATTGCTATAAATACGTGCAATTGAGCACAATTTTAATTTTTACGAGCATCATCATTCATTCATCGTATTATAGATATTAGCTTATTGCTATGGCCGCTTCAGATTCTACGCTTAATTAATTGTTATTATTGTGCACGGGGAGGAAAACAGTATAATAAATAGGTGGTGGATGCCACTGCTGCTGCTGCTGCTGCTACGATTAATCAACCTTGAAATAATGCGTTTAATGGTGGCATATCATACGTTGCTGCCCCCCCCCCCCCCCTGTCTGTGTGCACAGATTGCTTGCTGTCTGGTCTGTGTACGAGAGGGGAGATCGGAAGCGACAACCACCGAATCTCCTCTCACTAAAATCAAGACCAACATCAGAAAAAAAGAGAATAAGAACGCACACAAAAACCACAAATAATTACTACTCGTCGTGTAGCAGTCAGTCAGTAGTCAGTGTACTTACTTGTGGCTGGCGTGTTTTTTAGTGTTTTGACAACATCCACGGGACGGATAGATATTATACGTACGAGTATACGTAAGTTGTAACCTACCCTCTCCCTGTACGCTTCGTACCGCCGTGGCTCAAGGTCACTACATGCCGCTGCTGGTGCATATATACGTGCGTACAGGTTCGTGGCTGCTGTATTTCTCGTGACGATACGATTGTTAACGACGTCGTCTCGCAATTCTGCATTTTATGCCTGTTATCAAGCAAGAAAAGAGACGATATGGGAGCTTCGGACGTACCGTTTATTTCTCTCTTCTTCTTCTTCTTCCGGATAATCATTTGTTTCTACTGCGGCCTCATGGCCCTGATGAGAGAGATGACAAGAAGCAGTCATATAATAAGTACAAGTACGTACCCCTGCAAGGTCTAGAGAGAGCGGTGCACTGACTGCATCAACGGTCGGTGTAGGTTGGATCAGTATGCCCTTCCCCCTCCCCCCCGTCGACTCGTCTCTTGGTTGTGCATAGTAGTAGGTGAAACAAGCAAGCAAGCGAAGCAGCACAGCAGCAGCACACACAAGATGATATAGTTCATCGAGCAGTATTTTATTCATTCACAAAAAAAAGTAGGTACGTTTCGAAATTCGGTGACACTCTGTGTGAAATGAAATTATGCAAATATGGTTTCACAGGCTG
Source organism: Saccharina japonica (assembly GCA_008828725.1). Taxonomy (NCBI): domain Eukaryota; class Phaeophyceae; order Laminariales; family Laminariaceae; genus Saccharina; species Saccharina japonica. The sequence goes on from MEHQ01000110.1 coordinate 43,844, forward strand.
CTGTGGGTGCTTGCTTCAATCTGCTGCTGCTGTGCTGGTGCTGGTGCTGCTGCTGCTGCTGTGTGAACTATCTCTCGCCACTGCTGCCGCCCCGCCCCGACTACCTGCGCACATACACACTAGGACGCTGTGCCAACGCAGCACGCAGTCGTGCGCAGCGCAAAAACAGCCGCCTCTAGGCTGGCGAGAGGATCGTGAGCCGTGGGGACACCAGAGGTCGTTGATACTGGCGTTGAGGTTCTCTCTCAGAGGGCCTAGGGCCTAGGGCTCTGGTGAGCTCTGAGACTGCTGCTTGCTGCTGTGGCAGAAGACAAACACATCATCAGCGTTCACAAAACAACAGAACTTCTCAATCATAAGCCTCTCCCACTTACTTGATCAACGACGATCGCAGCGTACGCCCGCCCACGCCAAGCACAACTACCACCCGCAATAGACCCCCGGCATGCACAGCAGCTAGCTTCGCGGAGAGGTGTGTCGTGGATCGCCGTCCGCAGGGAGAGAGGCTGGGAGGGAGGGTGCTGGGAGTGCAAACAAAAGTTTTGGCGCTTGGGAAAGTGGGGAGGTGCGGCGAAACCTGAAATCACCTTTTGGGGGAAAAAATAATTGCAAAAACAAAAAAATTGACACGTTTTCTCCAGCTCCCAGTTCCACACCCACCAGCGTAAAAAAACAAAAAAATTATTTGTTTTTCTCGTGTGCGTTTCATTTCGGAGGCGTGCAGCATGCGGTGACAGGGGAAGGAACAACGGTTGCATGAGCTGCTTCCGGATCCAGATCATCAATGTCGTACTCGCCAACGTATATACCACGGGTACAATCAGAGCCGGGTTCTCCACCGTGCGCGCCCCTTCCCCTCCGCGATATTTATGCTGTACTGCATGGCGGCATACCCGTACTACTATACAATACTCTCCGTCGTGCGACAGCAGTAGGAGTCGTAGTGAGCTACGTAAACAGGATGAGGGAAATGATCGGCGAAAAAGGAGAGCAAAAACAAATACAACGAAAAATTTCGAAAAATTACTGGATTTCGGATTTTTTGTTCTGGATTTTGGATTTTGAACCGGTACGTATATTTATTGCGGCGGCAGCTTTGAGCTTTCAGCTTCTTCTGCGAGACGAGAGCAGGGGGCACTGCAGGAAGGAGAACAGGAGAGACAGAGAGGGCGGGGGGTAAAACGATGAAAGGAGTACGAGGTATATGTGTGTGAAATGCAGACCACACGGAGCAGAGTACCTGACCACATCATGCATCGCATCCATCCGCGTGCTCGAGCGGAGACCAACAAAACTCATGAACTGTGTGAAAAAAGAAGACCACAGAGATGAGACCAGAGAGATCACAGAGATCATCACATCAGAGACCACGGAAACGAAAAACAAAATCCTCATTTTTCCGCCATCTGTCATGACCATGACAGACCATGACAGAGCCCATCGCATAACGTCTATAAAAACAAAAAAAAGGAAATCTGGTTTGAGGCTGTGGATCTGTGGATGTAGTCTTGAGGTCTTTTGCCTAAAGCTCAAACCTCTGCCCGCCGTGTGTGTGCAAGTGTCTCGTCTGTCTCTCTCCCTCCGCCGCCCTTCGCTATGCTCTCCGCCTTCTTTATGGAAAATTAACGTGCGCGCTTCTCGTGCAAAATTACGGCTCTCCCCGCGTCGTTCGTGTTCTTGCAGGAGCAGGAAACCCATCCATATGCTTCGTACGATACTCACTCGTAGGACGAGGAGGAGGAGAGTGTAAAAAGCGCGTGAAAGGGCTCATTACTATTATATCAATACGTGCTACCACCACTATTAATACTACAGTAGCTCGTACTCGAACTACTCTGTATACTACCGCGATCGCTCATGAAAATAATTACGAATGAATCAAAATAATGCATACTACAGCAGTACTGTACGAACAGACAGCAAAAAAAGCAGCAGAATCCCGTATATACAGTAGTAATAATTAGCAGTGCGCCCAAGTTCGTCTACCGCAAGAAAAAGGGTTTGTGCTTGCCCGATACACACCTTGTTGACGCCTTTGGGATGCTGCTCTTTGTATGTTTATTTGCAGTTTGATTACTGTAATACCTGGTTTGTGAGAAGGATCTCACTTCGAAACCCACATCACAGCCGTGTGGCCGTGTGGTCACGAAACCTAGACCTGTATTCATATGCCGCCGCGACCTGGTCCCTTTCCGTACACAGCCAGAGACGACGGCGTACATGCAGAGATATAAGCCAGGCACCTGGCATGCCACACAAACAAGTAGCGTACGTACGCCACCGGTCTATACCTACCGACCTTCAGACCACCACAGCATTACAGCTACATCATCAGCAGTACATATAGCCAGGGCTCGGGGTCAGTACGGCGTCAGTACGGCGTGATAATTCAGGAGCACAGCCTCCACAATAACAACCACACACAGTGGTCCCATATCGAGGTGGCATTACTGTCGAGAAGGGTACGACAGAGATCCGCACGGACACGGCGGCAGAGAGATGTTGGATGACCATGACACCACCCCCCCCCCGCGGCGACCAGAAGCGTAGCTCGTCTTGGGCGCGCATGCAGCGAGAAAATATGGGGGGGGGGGGGGCGGGGGGGGGGGGGGGGGGGGGGGCACGTGGCGGAGTTCATGGGTGTGGGAGACTTGTATATATCTCACCCCCGTTTGGAAGCCGAATAGTATTTTTCGGCGCGCATACAACATTCATGCAACGGGCGGGAGAGGGGGGGGGGTCGTCGCAGACATGACGGAACATGTTTGAGAAACTATAGTACCTTGACATCACCCCAGGTGCCACCAGCACCACTGTCAAAAACACCAGCACCGACACCAGTACCAGCACCAGCAGCAATACCACAACACCAATACCAACACCAACACCAACACCAACACCAACATCAACACCAACACCAACACCAACACCAACACCAACACCAATACCAATACCAACACTAACACTAACACTAACACTAACACTAACACTAACACTAACACTAACCACTAACTAACACTAGCACTAACCACTAATACTTAAACACGAATACTAACGCTAACACTGATGTAACACAAACACACCAACACTAACACTAACACCAACACCAATACCAACACCAACACTAACACTAACACTAACACTAACACTAACACTAACACTAACACTAACACTAACCACTAACTAACACTAGCACTAACCACTAATACTTTAACACGAATACTAACGCTAACACTGATGCCAACACTAACACTACTGCAACACCAACACCAACACCGAAACCGACGCCAACAGCATCGCAAACACCACCACCACCACCACCACCACCACCACCACCACCAACACCACCTAAACCAGCACCAACCAAACCACCACTAAGACCACCGAAACCAGCACCAACACTAGACGCATGCTACCTTAAGGTCGAGAGGTGCGCCATATTTTTTCTGAGGCTCATCACTTGAGGAGCTCTATGCTAATAGCAAGTAAAGAAACTGATTTTGGAGGAAAATAAAAATGCTACGATAATATCTGCTGTTTCGGTACACGTGATGATATATGGGACGAAATCAATCGGAAATCGTTCTACAAGTATTATCGTCTCGTCGACCCTGGTAGCATCCAGGGGAGTCGCCGGCCAGTAGTCAGTCGCGAGGAAATGTACCTAACAATAACATCATGGAATAACGCCACGCAGCTAGCAAAGCTGAATATCGACCGGTCGGGAGAATTCACAGCTTACGTGTTTCTTAGTTTATTATTAATATATACGTATCCGATTAATGATCAATCCTATGGCCTTAAACCTTATAGGACTGGAGTCCCGTTTTGGGGACAAATTACTTAGAATTAGAGTGCTTTGTCCCCAAAACGGGACTGCAGTCCTCAAAGGGTTGGGGCATACACCGAAACATTTTGCAACACAATAATGAAATTCCGACGGTTTTTGGGGTTAAGGAGCCCTTAATAGGTCATTCAGAAAACGACTTTAGCCAAAAAAAGGTATACCTTATACCTCTATCGGAGCACTCGCTACCACCAGCACCAACACCAAGAAAACGTTTGAGCCAAAAAAAGGTATACCTTTTACCTATATCGTATTTAATAGCACTCGCTACCACCAGCACCAACACCAACACCAAAACCAACCCTTATGTAATACTCTACTAGTACCATGGTATAGCTCAAATCAAGCCAAGGACCCATGCCGTCGCTTGAGCATCAATACCAAGGAAGGCCTACTGTACAGGTATAGCAAATGCACCGCAGGAGGAACCCACACCCCGACTTGGTCGCTAAGCTCAGCAAAGACAATCTTGAGGCCGTTGGTGGCAATGCTTTCTCTCGCGGGCAACGCTGTGTCGTAGCCAGCAACGAAGATAAAGATGCTACGCATACAGGAGGCCACGGTTTGACACCTCTTGACTAACCGTCCCGCCCCGTCCCGGCATTGTAGGGATGCGAGGGTCCTATGGTCATACGACTACGGCCATACATGGCATGAGTATCCCCCCCCTACACGCGCACACACACCACGGGAGATATTTCAGGGAAATTAACTGTAGCGAGATCATCATCATCATCATCATCATTATCGTCATCACCACCATCATCATCACCATTACCATCATCATCACCGTCACCATCATCACCATATATACCCCCCATACGTGGCAGTTAAAGTGGGGGTATATAGTATATACCCCTATACGTGGCAGTGAAAGTGGGGGTATACAGCATATACCCCCCCCCCCCTAAGTCCGACGGCGCTTCGCGGTTGGTGCATGCAATGTCTGCCTGGTTGGTGAAAACCCAACGTGCTCCGTCCCGGCGTTGTAGGGATGCGAGGGTCTATGATCATACGACTACGGCC
>MEHQ01004318.1:0-39392 GCA_008828725.1 Saccharina japonica
TAGTACAGGTCCGACCCAGCAAACATGTGCTACTACCGCAGATGTCATGCAGACTATATATAGGGCCCCACCCAGCAAAATGAGCTAGATCATGCGGGATCGGGGAATAGATCTGCCGTGAAAGGTTTTAAAGATAGCTCATGGTTTGGGAATCCACGACATATTATCCGAGGTGTGGCACGGTTTATTATTCAATCAACCCCCAGTCGCCGAACAAGAAACGGCAGAATCGCGACCATCCACCACCATCCACCGAATAAGAAACGGGTTCAGCACTAACCGATCCAATACTGAGAAGAAGAATTGGTGTACGTATTCAGGTTCATCTACCGGTTAAGAAATGATATATTTGACTTCAGTCTGCCAGTACTAAACGTTATATTTGAGTCCATTCTGTACACGGACAAGACACGGTCCAGTCCACGACACCATCCAGCGAAGAAACCAAAACAACGAAAAAACGGGTTGAATTTAAACTTCATCCAGGACAAAACGCCCCGTTCCGTATCTTAAACGTACAGAAAAATACTCCGTACTCCCCCCCCCCCTGCCACCGCTATCTCATCGCCGACACGGACTAAACGTCAGAAACGCGTCCTCCGCTCTTTCTCCTCCCCATCTCGGCTCCACACCGCCCCCGTCAACAAGCGACCGACTTACGGAAACCCCGAAGTCGGTGACCAGCCTTACAAGCCTAAGGCACTCCAGGCACCAATCATCGCCTCCGCAGGCTCAAAAACGCCCTTCACGCCCGCCCCCCCCCTCCTCGAAAACACATCCAGGCTGGTGGAAAACCTGTTTCTAGTCTATAGATCTAGGCGGGGACCGCCTCGGCCTCGGCCGCGTACTTGGCTGTCGCCAGGGCCTCGATTACAGACGCCTTTGTGTCGATGCCCTCCGCCGGCTCCTCGTCCAGCTCCCACACGGGCGGCGCGCCGGGGAAGTTCCCGTTCGTGGTCACTTCGATGGAGTACAATGTCGGCGCGCGGTTGATGTCCGACGGACGGGACTGCGGAGAGGGGACACCAGGGGACGAAATAAGACAAAGGGACGAGGATGAACACGAGAAGCAACGGCAAAAGGGCCACAAGGCAACGATGGACACGTTTTTTTTGTTTTTAAAGCACCTACTTTTTCACGGCGCGTTTTTTTGTCTTATCGGGGGCAAGTTCCCCAGAAGTTTCCGGGAGTTTTACTGTCACTTATAGTATGACAGTGAAAATCGTGGTCCGCGGGTTCGGAAAACGTAAAAACAAAAAAAAATGCGGCGCAGCCGTTTGTCTCGCGCGTTTTTAGGCCATAATGGTTCCGGGTTGGGGGTTAGGGTTGTTATAGGGGTTGGGATGGGTCTAGACCCGTACCTTGATCCCATCAAGAATTGCTTCCCAGCAAGCAAAACACGAACAGCCCGACTCCTGGAGGGACCCTACCGGACACTCGGTTAATAGTCCTCCAAGTAAGGCATGGCCTATTTGTTAGGCGGCCATTAAAAAAAGCAACTCGCTCCGCTTGTGTGCACGTACCAGTAACACAAATACAGCAGCAGTCCCGCTGTAGTTGCCGGCATATGCGCTCGCCCGCAATACCGGCGCTATCGCGGCAGCCGGCATACTACTCCGCAAAACGTATATCCACAATTCACACTGGTGAATCCTATCAGGTGCCCAGCAATCCCACCGGTACTATATAGCGGGAAACCGGCCCTATAGAGGGACCCCTACCGTATAGTTGCATTTCTGTTGCTGCTTCTTTTCTGTGGAGGGGCGACCCGCCACGACTTCAATGGTGGAGCAGAGAGAACGATATGTGCTTCCCTACCGACACCCAGTATACTGCTGCAGTATAGGACACATAATAAGAAAGCCAGGCTGAGATTTAGAAGGGAATAAGAAATACGGGAGTCGTATTCTTGAAATTAGTGTAGAAAACACTCTCTCTCTAAAATAAGAAATCAAGCCTGGACCCGATTTTCTGTTTCTTATTAGGTGTCCTGTACTGTAAGTTATCAAGGCACCTTCGACAGGTCATGATCTACTGTACGTGCATCATATAATTCCCAACCTGCTATTCTCAGATGGTGTGTAAGATCTGCAGTACAGATTCAACCAAGGATGCAACGTCTTGAATTAACCATGTAGACTATCCAGGTCCCGCCCGGCCAACATGAGCTAGACCACACAGAGTCAAGGAATCCATCTCCCCTCCGAAGGATTTATTTAGAGCATGGGAGTGGGAATCGATGGTCTGTCTGCGGTGTGGAAGGTTGGACGCTCGCGCGAGAAGGGGCATTCTGGACGGAAAACTAAGGGAAGTTCAGGTACAGCAGTATTGAGAACAGAAAGCCCAAAACGGTCTTCGCAATCCCGTCCCGAATGGCATGTATATATGTTACCACGTTGCGACTGCGTATGCCAGGTACTACTGCGTGTGTATACGAACAATAGAACCACTGTTTCTGTCGAGGGCCCACTGCAATGACTATAACTGCTCTGCTCAATCCCGCTACTGATATGGCCTACTGATGCTCGGGGGGGTGAACCCATGTCAGGCATGGCCGCAGTCGTGCGGCCATAGACCCTCGCATCCCTACACATCGGGGACGGAGCACGTCGGGTTTTTATCGGCCATACAGACATTGCCTGCGCCAGGTGGGGAAGGAGGTTGGTGGTCTTTGAAGGCGTGTTTTGGCTGTATTTCAGAAGTAATGGAAGGCGACGAGCTGTAAAAGTCTCTTGACAAACGTTTTTTGTGTATGTGATGGGATCAGGTTTGGAAGATCAAAAGTACCAGGTAGCGAAACATTTTTTGGTGTGCACCAATTTTAGTGGTCGTTCCACCGAATGCTTGACTCGAGTTTTATCTCTCATTTAGACCCGATTCCACCACAGGCAGTACTCCAGGAAAGGTGAAGGTCTCCTCACCTTGCGCGGCCTGTTCTTGACGTGCTTCTTGGTCCCCTTGTTCTGCACGTGCTTCGACATCGCCAGCGCTCCGCTTCCGCCTCGCGCCACTGTATCGTCGCAATCGATGGTCAAGTCCCGATGTCATCACAAAAAAACGGAGCACGGAGATAAAGAAAGTAGAGCGTGTAAGCATTTGGTACAACACCAAAAAATAAGCGCAACCTTAAGCATAAGGAGCAGCTACTACTAGCAACAGCAGCAATACAAGCAGCAGCACACGCCGCATGAACAGCACATACCCGCCATATTACCCACTATTAAGACATGTAGCCATCAATAGCACTACTGTAGCTTCAAACGGTATACAAGCAAACGGTATACAGCAGCGCGACAACTACTGTAGTGATAGCAAGGCCTTGCAGCGGCGAGCGCGCCGGAGAGTCCTGGCAAACGTCTTCAAAACGCCCCTGGTTGTGCATCAACAGCACTATGTATGATAGCACCTCTCTATCCGGAATGTAATAACGGTGTGGGCTAATGTGATTACACACAAAACGGCCCTGACACTGGAAGACAGCGTCTTATCACTATGACACCTGGTGTGGCAGTCCCCTCGCCGCTAGCGCGATATCATTGATAGTATTAATAGGTGGTGCGCACAGCTAAAAAGGGTATTGCCGTTGCTGTGAAAAGCGTTGATTCCGCACAGGGGTGCGTTTTCAGCGCTCGACTTTTCCAGAACGGGAATGTTGCCAATACCGAATAAGGTGTTTTCGGAAAGAATCGGTCGGGAACCTTCCGAAAATATAGTATTCGGTTTTAGCAACCTTACCGTTGTCGAGAAAACGGGCGCTGAAAAACGACCGTACCACTGCTGTGCGAACTCAACGCTATTTTCGGTATTTCCTGTGGTCATGCCATCCAAGCTATTTCTTCCATGAGACCCGAGTGTGACATGTGACACGTGGGTAACAATACCAGGCACTCTGTCGTATTGCTGTATTTGAGACCAAGACCGCTGTTGGAGAATATCCGTGCTCAGGCCATGATTTTTATGGAAGTTTTTTTGAGAACCGAAAATGAACGTTTTCGGGCCGAAAAAACAATTATCACACCTTATGGACCCCAAACTGGTTGTATTTTTCGGCTACAATTTACGGGTATCAGTTTCGGGACTGCATCCAACCGGAAATGGGGCTCCATTTTCGGCTAACATCGCGACAAAAACTGGCGACTGGATTTGCACCGTCTACGGGTTTCCACACGTCCGTGGGAGGCAACAGCCGTTACATCTACCGAATACAGCAAATCACAGCTAAGTACAAGGCGCATCTGTCTGCTAAGCAAGCAACAGGGGTACTGCTGCTTGCTGCGGTACGCTATGTACCCACTCGCGCGTTCCTCGGGCATCACCACGAGCCGATGGGATCGGGTTATGATGGAGTCGGCCATGAGAGCTTTTCACCACTCTCCTTGAGGTTGCGACTGGGGCATGCATGCTCCGAGCATAACCGCAAGTTTTCTCGTCGGGAACGAGGGCAGGCAGTCGATTTCTGGGAGAGTTGGTTGATGGACGAGGAATATAAGACAGCGAGGAGGAAGCTACAACTTCTACGAAACCTGTTCTAACGTGAAGCCTACATGTCGTGTTTTACCTCGGTCCTGACGATCGCCGTGTACTATGCTTCTGCGCTACGAGTAGGCACTCTCGTAGTCCAGGGAGGAAGCCAAATCTCTCGGAGGCGCTTTCGCGTACGAGTATATACATGCGAGTACCGTCTTCCTCGTGCTGCTGTCGTAGGTATTTTTTTCACAACTTGCTGTCCAAAAACAATCTAAAAAAATATCGGTTAAGGGCCCATCTTAACGAACATCGCTTTTTATTGAAATGGGAAAACAATTTTTATTTTTCGTTTGTTTTGAATACGATTTCCCTGAAAAATCGTGTTTGGGTCTTATCGAGGAATGGTGTATTGCGTCAAAAAATGAGAATAACGCACAAGGGTCAACGAACACCCGTGAGTAACCAACGAGGCGACCTACGGCCTGTGTCCTCCCCGGGGCGCCGCTGCCAGCGGAAAATTATGTCTGCCAGCACCGGCCAGGAGGCTATCACTCTAGGGATGTCTTGGGTGGGCTGACGCAGCCCCGAAGCCCAACGCGGGCAGCAGCGACGGGGATACAGCGATCGAACTTCAACGCCAAGTCGCGACCTGGTCGGTGCTCGTGTGGTTTGGGAGGCAAAGAGGGGTGAAAAATTGGATTTGCGACGGCCTATGTTACTTTTTAGGCACCGCAAGCGGTCTACCCTATGCTAGGGCCCGTCGGACCTCGCGTTGCGGCTGATCCGGTGGCCGTGCCTCTCGGGAATGGTGGATCTCGCCTCTGAATCAGTCGACGACATGGCTCAAGTTTGCGTGGCTTTCTTCGGTTTCATGGAACACGCCACGCCGAGTTGGATGAACTCCCAATTCAACAGAAAAAAAAGAGCAAAAGCAGTCCCAAAAGACTTCTTGTGGAATTCCGTTTTATTGAACTACTCAGTTTTGAAATCGAAATATCTTGCTGGTTATTCACGTTTCGACCAATCAGGTCAAATCAAAACTAACGAACGGAAAAAAAAAACTCAAACAAACGAAAACAAATGTTCGTTAATACGGTTTACGGGGGGTCTGTGCGGCTGTGTTGCCGTGCTAGCTGTGGGTTGCGTGCTGCGTGCGGCAGTCCTGATGTGATATTTTGACGTGGCTGCGCTGACCAGTAGGACACGCTGAATTGTTGCTGTTCGTGCTTTCGTTCTCCTTTTCGTTTTTCAGCTGTCAACTTTTATGTTTTGGGCAATAGGTTGTAAATCGTTGATTTTCTCAGAACAAAAAAAACGAAGGGGAACACGTTTGTACCAGGGACCAATCAGCGGCCTGTTTTTTGTCATTTCGTTTTTCGTTTTTCGTTTTCGTTTCTGTTTAGACATGCCCTAAATGTAAAGTTGTGATCTGAATAAATTCCCGCCTGGTTTTGCGGCTCGAAAATTTCATTCAGTTTCGGTTTGAAAAACCTTTCCAGAATAAGAGATAGCAGCATCAGTGACATGGGAACCGAAAAAAGAAATGGCCTTGGTCGGTTTTCACTTTTTCGCCGAAAAAGTCAGTCGGTTCTGGTTTACAAAGTAAAAGCAAACCGAAGCCGAAACCGAATGTTTTTTCGGTGAAAAATGGACAATGTCCGTCGGTTTCGGTCGTCGAAAAAACAACAAAACACCGACCGAAAAACCGACTTTCGAGTATCGGTTTACAACGCTGCTGTCGCTCCTGCTGTACACGTACGTAAAATGCCTACTCGTACGCGTACGACGTAGGCTGTAAGTACAATACTACTATATACGAACGCGTACAGCAGCAGGTCCAGTAGAGAGCACCTGGTGGGTGTCATGTTGGTCTCTGCGTGTAGGTTTCACGTGAAAACATACTGCTGTAGACAACGTCCACCGTGCTCCATGCTCGTCCAGCCGTGCCGGGTACCATTATGTCCGGAAATATAAGGTCCGTTTACGCAATAATATGTAAACAAAACGTACCTTATATATACGAACCCACTTACAAAAACGTTACTCACGGCACCGTCGCAATCACACCTACTGCTGTTAATGTTGTCGCCGACCCTCCCGCGATCGATTTCAACAGCAGTACAGCAGTAGTAGTTGTTGTCTCGTCAAAACCAGGGCGTGGTACTCAGCGCTTGCAACTCTCCAGGCGACCCGAAGGTGTGACGCTTACGATACAAACCGTAGAAGCACCGCCCCACTCTCACGCGAGGACAGTGGGTCTACTGCTGCATTTACAAGAGCAGGAGAACAACAAAGAGCAGCAGCAGCAGCAGTAGCAGCAGGCTGCTGGACCTGGCAATACTACGACTACTGTAGTCAGTACTCTCACTCAATATGTACGTACTCGTACCAGGTACGACGTACAGCACAGCAGGTATCGTATACAGCAGCAGTATCACACACCAGCAGGGCGTCGTACGTCGCACGTTTTCAACCTGCTCGCTCAAGCGAAAACCACAAAAAAAGTCAGCAGTGGGTCCATGCTTTATCATGAAAACTATTAATAGCACGCGGCACCACGCGAACTAACGGCGCTACTATTACCGCAGCCCGAAAACACGAGTGTCCCTTGACCAACAACTTCACCTCCAGTGGACCTATACCAAGGGTCAGTCCGGGACCCTCCACTCTACAACGCTCGTGGTGCGACCTGGTAAGCTTGAGCGCGGTGCCGGACACCTCCCATTTTGGAGACACGCTCGCACAACTTGAACCACACAGGGAGGCGGACGACACCAAACACGAGCTACAAGTTCAGCGCGTCCGTCTTCGTGAAGGCCGACGCCGGCAGGGCAGTACAACACGCGCCTCCGGGTGCTTCCATGCGGCTCGGCAGGTACCGTCAAGCCATAGTGCTCGCATGACTAGCTACGACACATGACCCACCTCCTACTCGGCTCGCCACCGGCAGCCCAGCGCCCGTGAAAAACGCATCAGCAGAAGGCGCCAAGCATGCGCAGACAGCTGCCAGCCCGCAGAGGACGCGACCCGCCGGCACCATGATTACGATTGAGTCGTTTGTCGAGGGGGGATAACTGCACCTCTCGCCCTTGCTCTAGCACGGTATCGACAGCAGAGACGAGTATTGACCGGCTGAGCAACGTAATGGCAGCCTGGAAGTCGAAGCGGGGATGCTTTATAGAGAAAATAGTACCAACCCCGATTTAGTACGCCTGTTATTTGGAAACCTATTTTTTTTCTGACGCGGCCACTTTATACGAGCCACTTTCGTCCACCGGTCCACCAATCACACGTCAGCACAAGAAGATACCCGCGAGAGTCAACTTTTAGCTCCTCCGGAGTCAGCCAAGCGCAACCAGGTGCAACAGACCAACTGTGGTCATACCAGCCTCAGCCTCAGCAGAGAGACTCCTGATACGGTCCAGCAAACGAATCACACGCTTCTCAAGGATTGGGGGACGGTGGTGAATCATGATGCGCACGGTGCAGTTTTATTTTCAGTTTTTACCCAAGGTTTTACAGCAGATCCAAACGGGGAGTTCTGCCAACGTCGCGAGTTCTTATCATAATAATCATCGCCAGAGTCGCCCAGCAGAGAACGCAGTACCGGTATTCGTACGTACGCCCTGGGAATCGACATGTACGGGGACACACGCATGCTGACGAGGAGTAACGGATTGTCTAGTAGGTTGGCTGAGACTGGTGCACCCAGTCAACGGAAATAACGGCGGGGATCGGACCGCATCGCCATGAAAAAAAATACAAAAAAAAATGAAAACAAGGGAAATACTGAAATACTGGTATCAGGAAAGATCGAAATTAAAACAGACGAAAGAGGCGGAATCTTCGGACCACCCTAGGACCACCCGTCGGTTGCCCCTGCCTGCTGCTGCTGCTGCTGCCGCTGTCCGTGCCGATTCAGCTCTGCTGGTGCTTGCTATGTACGTATATACGAGTGGCATACCACCTGCACACAGAAGCAGTAGAATGGGTTCATCCCCGCTTGTCGGTTTCGCTTGCTAAACGAGGTCAGCGTTCAGCGAGACGAGCCCTGCACTTATTTGTGATCTTCAGTGTGGTGTGTTTTGTGCACGAGTTCGTTACAGGCGCGGGCGATGTGCTCGTACATCGGTTTTGCTCGCTCATCGAGCTCAGCGTTCGGCGAGACGAGCCCTGCACTTGTGATCTTCAGTGTGTGGTGTGTTTTGTGCACGACTTCGGTATAGAGGCGCGGGCGGCGATGTGCTCGTACATCTTTTGCTCATTCCTGTACACCCATGGAAGCTTCCAAGCACACTTCATGCCACCCCATCAGCTTTCATGGGCTTTCGTGTGGCTCCTCACGCGCTCTCATGCTCGTGTTCTTCTTCCAGGATGCTTTCTTTCACGGGATTTATTCGTAGCAGAATTCATGTGGTTTCACGAACCCCCATGAAACCGACGGCCGCCCATGAACTTAAGTTCCATGGCAGTTTTTCATGAAATCTTCATGATGACTGCCGCGGGACTGCATGGTGCTCGCACTGTCATGGTACTGCCATGCTATGAATGCCATGGGGGCTGCCATGATGTGCCATGAAATTGTCGTAAGGTGCCATAAGGTGCCATGCGATTCCACGATAAGTCGTGAGGCGCCAAGAAGAAAACTCCCTGAAAGTGCCATGATATTCCATGGTACAGCAGTCTCACGACAGCCCTATGGCATCCTCACGGTGGTTCCATTACACTCCCTTGTCAGTTGCATGGCACTGCCATGACAGTCCCGTGGTAGTGCCATGCCATGGAAGTACCACGGCAACTTCCATGGCAACTCATGGCACTTCCGTGGCAGTTCATACTCCCATGCATGGCAGTCTCAAGGCAGTCCGATGACATTCGCAAGGAATGCAGCACGCGAAGCAAGACCTACTATATAATATAGGCATAATTAGCCACTGCTGTAAGTCTTGTTGTGGCAGCGATCTAAAGGATGCGCGCACTTTCACTGGAAAGAAGGGGGATACTGGGTACGATCGTGACAAATTGGCTACTCGTGCTGCTGTAATTTCACCCGCCTGCAAGAGGCAAAAACAATGTCTGATGCGAGCACGACATTTTCTGCTGGCCACAAGGCAAGGCTTGTTCTGGCCCAGGGATAAATAATCACGGTAAGGACAGCGGCGTGGAGTTCGCGCGTTACCTCACAATTCCATACGGCGTTACCGTAGTCTATGTACGGCTATAATTTCGTTGGCGAACCGCTCACCATCTGCAGCATCTATAAACTACGTAATACTCTGGAGTCCGAATGTAGCCATCATATCCGGCCAGAGTGTGTGCCTTTGCACCGGAGAATACGCCACTACCTGCTTCGTCGTTGGGTACGCTCCGGTCCACTGGAAAGTCAGCAACAACAGAGAGCCTGTTTTCTGCCTGAAACAACGGGAGCAGCGGTTGTTGGAGCACCCGACGGACAGAGCAGACGAAACGAAATATTTTTTTAACGTACTACAGTATTAATAGTTTATTGATGAGCACAAGCGTACGGAGTGGAAGGGGCATGGGAGGGGACGGCAATGCAAAGAGCGCGGAAAGCCTGGGTGTAATGAGCTACGTCAAACACCTGCCGATACTTTCTGGTCACAACGAGCTCGCTCTCACCAACAGGTTGGTCGCCAACACGGGTGGATTATATTGCGGAAATTACAACGAACGGTATCATACTCACCAACAGCAGCCTCAAGGATTTGAGGCGGGTTGGCGACATTCTAACCCTCCAAAGCACATCTATCTTCTTCCCGTACTTCCGTGCCGGAGACTTATCCCTGGCCCACTGCAGACACCTGACGTCACCATGGCATTACTCCAAAGTTTGATATCAATCTTGAGCTGTTGTGCAAGGATAAGGGTCCACGTTCGAAGTACCGTAGTACGTACACTGTCCATGGGCATCTACCTATAACAATCACCAGTACCCTCTTCTACATCCGAGGTCGACGTCGACTTCAGCAACTGCCACGATGGCGGAAACCAGACAAGACTACAGTATAAGCAACGTAATGCGGCGACTACAAAGTTTACGCGGAAGGGACCATACCCGATCCAACGAGTGGCCCAACAATATCTGCCCCGCTCTGTCCAACAGTGGCGTATTCAATGTCATCAGAGGCCAGAGCAGGCCGAATACAGTAGTACCGTCCATGAAGACGACACCTCGAGCAGCGCTCGTCCGGCAGTTCGCACGACTTCTCTTTGACAACGCCAGGCGGAGAACGGCATGCCTAACGAATACATATTATCTACTGTCCACCTCGCGACGGAGAACCCAGCATTGCTCTTGGCGTGTAAGGTTGACGATGCTTCCGCTCTCAGACGGACAAAGCATCCACCAGGAGTTGGCGACCATATACAAGATGGCACCGGTGAAACGATCTGTATCCAAACTGAAGAACTGACGGCCATCAAAATGCCCCCCGGGCAAGACCAAACTTCCTCTTCCCAGGACCTCTTCTTCCAGGAAGCCAGCTGGCTGCGTGGTAAACTGGAGCGCATGGGAGAACCCTCTGGACCGAGCGGAGGTTCAAGAACGTTCATCTTCATTCACGGAATAGCCGCGGACTACAAGTGCGTGATGTTCTGACGTACCACGACGCAACTTCCAACCATGAACATATCGCGAAGACGATGCTCAACCTCTACCTGGACAGCTGGGTGCACCACAACGAGACCGAGGGCAGGATAGCTGGACGGGACATAGCAATACCGGCATAGTTCGCTCCCGCCCTCAGAAACACCACCTATCCGCTACAACTGCAACGGAACAGGATACTCTAGCTACCACAGCAACAGCGGCGAGGACACTCCAGCAACAGCGGCGAGGGCGGCGGTAACAGTGGCTAGAGCAGCGGCAGCAACAATGGAAGGTGGCATCAGCGGCAAGGACGACAGCAACGGCAACAACAGTCGCTGGAAATGCTGCAGAGGGAGTGGTCAGGGCGGCATAGGCAAACAATATCTGGCAGTGTGGTGCCGGGCAAACGTGGCCCGGACTGCACAACTCCAGCCGGGTCGGTAACGACGTGACCTGCTACAGGCAGAGATACACCCGCCCGCCGCCGAACGGTATAGCTCTTACTTCGCAGATGCCCTCGGCGTCTACTCCACCATTCCTAACGATTCAAAGCTGTCTAGCTCCAACGCCGGCTTGAATGGTGGCTTTTGGCCAGATGGGGACCGGCGTTATGACACGGTCGACAACAGCGCGACCAAAACATTTGTTGAACGACGATCTCATGACGTGTGCTACGGTAGGGGCTCAGCACCTATTTATTGCTAATTATGTGGCTTTTCACGTGAAGAGCCCTAATACCCCCCCCCCCTAAAATAACACTCCCTCCCACACATGAGCACACCCGGTGATACATGTTTTGGTCCGTTTTTCGGTCGTCCGCTCATTACCGGGGGCACGCCCCCCCCCTGATTTTGAGGGGGAAAAAACGGGCGCTTAACCTCGGCCTATCCCACGGTAGACGCACGCTGTCTTAAGGTAGAGGTGGGGAGCTGATAATCACGACTACGTAGACGATATTTAAATCACGACTACAGGGACGTTTACGAGTCATCCCCGGATTTCAGGCCTTGCGTTTCGGGGTGAAGATAGGGTCAGGGTTGGGGATAGGGTTAGAGTTATTGTTAGTTGGCGGTCTTTTCGGCTGTGAGAATTACAGCGACGGGACTTTACGTGATAATTACCTACAGCTTAGTGTTTATTCACCAAGAAAGACGCTGCTGCAGGGCTCAGCTGTTGTTGCACGCTGGTCCGTGGGATTTGATTGGTGTGCTGGAGAGGACGGCTGCAACGGGAAAATGCGAAACGCAAGGCCTAAAACCCGGGGATGGCTCTCAAACGTCCCCGTTGTCGTGATATAAATCTCGCGTACGTAGTCGTGATTATCAGTTCCCGTAGAGGTGCACCATATTGTTTCTGAGGCTCCCGACTTGAGGGGCTCTATACTAATAGTCAGTAAAAAACTGATTTTGGAGGGAAAAACAGTGTTACCCGACGAGCAATCCCAAGGTCTAAGTATACAATGAATGAAGACTGGTGCTACTGTAGGGGGGTCGCTTTTACGTCCGCTATTTTCAGCGGATGAGAGCCACTTCGCCGAGCGACCACCATATTTCTTCACGATGATTATGTTTTAACGCTTTACGTTTTCGAGATATGCACCACCATGGGTATGCTTGCTACTCTGCGACAACAAAATGTTCCTGCGTCTAGTTTGGAGCGAGATGCAGAGCCACTCGACCGAGTGGAGTAAACGTGGTAGTGAAAATCAGGCTACCCCCCCTACCGTAGCACCAGTCTGAAACCTATTGCAAACCACAAATGCATGGAATTCCGACGAGTGTTTGGGTTCAGGAGCCCCGTCATTCAGAAAAGGTTTCGGCAAAAAAAAGGTATTCCTTATTACCTCTATCGTAGCACGCGTCGGTATTGCTCGAAGGATGTTGTAAATGCAGAGGGGCCTCGACGATGCAATGGTTTTGGGGACTGTATGTAGTTCTTCGGTTGAGGAATCCCGTCAGTGCCAGAAGGTGTTTTTTGTTTTTTGCAAAACAATTGCATCCCTATCGTAGCAAGCGTCTCATTCCAGCAATTTGTACTGTAGGACGTCTTGCTGTTGGCCATGGTGCTCTCCACAGCCCGAAGAAGAAGACCACAGCCGCCGCTGGCCAGCGGGTCCTGCATGGGACCGTCACCGGTGTTATCTCCGGCATCATCACCGACAGTAAATGTGAGAAAGAAACACAAATCGACTTTCGAAGCGTGATCGGACCAGGACTTGGGGTGCCACCTAATATCCCCCCCCCGTCATAATGGCCAAGGGGATCGTCTCCGACCTCCACCAAGGGCACCCTCACCTGGCGAAGAGCGTCATCGTTCAGCCGGGAGAGGACAACGGGCTATGCACATTAGACGTGGACATGAGCGCAGAGAGGAGAGTATACAGGAATAATCTACACAAAGCACGGCCAGGACAGCACAAGTGAGCGATGGCGTCTGGCACGGGCGGTTAGGCCACACATAACTTTGCAGCTTGGATCTTATTCGCAAAAAAACAAAACGGAAAATAACAACATGGACTTCCGCGATACTATCGCCTGCGGCATCGGAATCTGCGCAGTCGGCAACAACCAACAAAGGCCTCGGTAGCATGCTACAGTAAATATGCACCACCGTTTTTTCTGAGGGTCCTCACTTGAGGAGCTCTATACCAATAGTAAGCCACCTGCCTTTGGAGGAAAATCAAAGTGCTAGTACCCGATGAACAATCTCAGGGCCTAACTATACAACGAAACATATTGCAACACAAGAATGAAAGTCCGACGGTTGTTTGGATTTTGGAGCCCGATCATTCAGAAACATTTTCAGACAAAAAAAGGTACAGCAGTACCTCTATCGTAGCACATGTCTTCGCCCGGACAATAATCCGCGCACGACAGGTGTTCCCATGGAGCTGGTCTACACCAGTCTCGTGGGCCCCACCAAACTGGCAGTAAAGGGTGGCCTTGAGTACACCAGCAAGTTTTCCGACGACATCACCAAGGTTAAGGAGGTATGTCTTCTCACATGCAGGTCTGATGCGCCACCAAAGTACACCATTCATGATGACTGCAGCCCTTCCGTCAGGGCTCTGCATCCAATGCCTACTACAATAGCTGCCAACTGTGGCAAACTCATCTATCTCCTAACGAGATCGAAAAACTCTGCCTGCACTCCGGCACCACCTTGGAGTACGCCGCGGCAGCTAAGTCGCAACCGACAGGGGTTTGCGATTGCGATGGGTGAACGCTCACAGACATCGCTCGCCGCCGCTTTAAGGACGCAGCCTTTCGCCGTTCGATGTGGGGCGAGCTGTTCTGTGCGGCTGTCTTCTTCTCCTCCAGCAAGTCGCCAATCTCGTCGCTGAGATTAGAAACGCCCTTCTTCAGGCTGCACGGCAGGGACGCCGATATGGCGGTATGGGGACTTTCGGGCTTGGCGGGGCGGTTGACATATCGTAAGTCTCTGGATCGAATAGGATCCATCGATCGAGCTTAACACAGAGGTCTTGGACAACACTGTCCACGTAAAATTGACGGTAGAGTGTCTTTTACAACTCGGACCTGCTGGTTCAATGACTAGCGGTGGGATCTGGGATGTCTGGTTCGGTGCCCGCAACAACATGGTCTCCATCGTTTTCGCTAATACGATGATACCCGCTGATTTGACTGCGGCCACAGTGACTGCCGCTATTTTAGTCCGTCCTTCCGCCGATGTTCGAGACAACGCCTGTGTCGTCAGGGTAGAGCATGCCCTACATTGCCCTCAGCACATACGGTGTCTCCTCTTCGTTTCTATCACTTGATGGTCTTCGAGGTGAAAAACCTGATCATTTAACACGCCTTCGTTCTCGTTGAAGTGTACCAAACCGACGTGTATCGCATGCATAGCGTCATATAACTTGTCGATCAGCGAATATGATAGCACTTATCCTTGTCGCAACCGCGGTGTGACTTCAGACCGTTCCGAGTGTTCATCACTACCCGTACACATGCGAGCCCTCATCATGCATACGTGGAACTGGAGGATAACTGCAAGCATCGGCGCTAGTACGCCAAAGCGTGCGAGTGACTCCCACAGAAGCTGTCGGTCGACGGAGTCATACGCTTTCTGTTGGCCGATGAAGCTTTTGTACGAAGAAAGTTTATCTCTCTTTCTCTCGAGCGCTTGCAGCCGGTGCACGCCGAATAACGTAGCGACTATTGTGCGCAAACAAATTTACCTACTTTCGAGCCCACCTTGGAAGCCCTATGGCGCCACCATAAAGACACATTGACAACACCGTGGCGTATTGCGCCCACTATGGCTGCACCATTCGCGGCACCATGGAGGTGTTTGGAGTCCGCCATGGAGGCACCATGGCGCCTTTAGCCCACCTTGGCTGCACCATGGAGGCACCATGACGTTTCGAGACCACCATGGGGGCACCATGGTGCCACCATGGCGCTTTGGACCCACCTCGGCGGCGCCATAGAGGTATCATGGTGTTTTCAGTCCACCATGGAGGCACTATAGCGACACCATGGCGCATTGAGTCCACCATGGCGACGCTATGGAGACGTCATGGTGTTTCGAGTGCGCGATGGAGGTACCATGGAGAAACCATAGAGGCATCATGGAGGCACCATGGCGACACCATGGCGCATTGAGCCCACCATGGTGGTACCATGGTGGCACCATGGTGCTTCGAGTCCACCATGGCGGCACCATGGCACCTTGAGCCCACCATAGCAGCCCGCCATAGCTGCAGTATGGCGGCACCATGGATGTACCATGGCGACACCACGGCACTTTTAGCCCACCATGGCGGTATCATGGAGGCAACATGGTGTTTGGAGTCCACCATGGAGGCGCCATGGCGGATTGAGCCCACTCCGGTGGCATGATGGAGTCACAACAGTGTTTCGAGTCCACAATGGAAGCACCGTGGCGCCACCGTGGTGGTACCATGGCGGCACCATAGCGCTTGGATGCCACCATGACGGCGCCACGGAGGCACCCCGACGACATCATGGCGCCTCCACGGTGTCGCCATGGTGCCTCCATGGTGGACGCGGAACACCATGGTGCCCTCATGGCTCCACCATGGTGGACTCAAAACACCATGGTGTCTCCATGGCGCCGCCATAATGGACTCAAAACACCATGGTGTCGCCATGGCGTCTCAATGGTGCCGCCATGATGGGCTCTAAGCTCCATGACGCCCCCATGGTGCCTGCATGGTGTTGCATGGTGCCTTCTCCATGGCGGCCTCGAAACACCAAGGTGCCTGCATGGTGGACGTATACCATCATTGTGTCTGCATGGCACCGCCATCGTGGGGTCAAAGCACTATGGCATCTACATCTTACCTCTATGGTTCCTCCATGGTGGGGTCAAAGCACTATGGAGGCACCATGTCGCCTCTATGGTGCCGCCATGGTGGGCCCAATGCGCCATGGTGGTGCCATGGTGCCGCCATGTTGTCCCCATGGTGCCTCCGTGGTGGACTACAAACACCATGGTGTCGCCATGGCGTCTCCATGATGCCGCCATGGTGGGGTCTGAGCTCCATGGCGGACTCAAAACACCATGGTGCCTGCATGGTGGACTTGAAACACCATCGGGTCTCTAAGTCGCTGTCATGGTGACCTCAAAGCACCATGGTGTCGCTATGGCGTCTCCATAGTGCCGCCATGGTGGCACCATGTTGCCTCCATGGCGGACTTGGAACACCATGGCACCTCCATGGCATTGCCATGGTGGATTAAAAACTCCATGGCGTCTCCATGGTGCCGCGATGGTGGAATCGAAACACCATGGTGACGCCATGGCGACTGCAGGGTGGTAACATAGCGACTGGCGTCATCATGGTGTTTCGAGTTCACCATGGTGGCATCATAGCAGTAGCAACCCCTTGGTGATGCCAGGCGCCATGGTGATTGATGAAAAACCACCATGGCGTCAAAACAAACTTCGCTTAAACATGGAGTAGATAATAGTGATCGTCGATACATGCGGAAGCCTGGATGCGTTCCAAAAGTAAAACAAAGGGAAGAAACCAAAATCCCCCCTCGTTCAAGACACGAAAAGCCAAAACCACAGCAACACTGTGACCGCGGCCAACCCGAAACGGCTTGCAACGACAGCAATCGCACAAGTTAGAGTAGACGCTGGGTGTGTGGAAATCGGTCACGTACTGCTCTCGGAATCAACGATAAAAACACACGACAAACATCATGCAATAGGCGGGCGGGCAGGCTGTCAGGCAGGCAGGCAGGCAGGCAGGCAGGCAGGCAGGCAGGCAGGCAGGCAAGCAGGCAGGCAGGCAGGCAGGCAGGCAGGCAGGCAGGCAGGCAGGCAGGCAGGCAGGCAGGCAGGCAGGCAGGCAGGCAGAAGAACAATCACACCTATCGACAAACAAGCAGACACGCAAATTATATAATGGAGGCCAGTCCCCACCTCGCAATGAAGAGGCTTTCTTCTGCCAAAGGTAAACACGGGCTTGTGCTCCACTTTCAGCCTTGCTTCATTACTACAGTACGGGTGCATACAGTAGTAGAGGGGTATATGAGGCAAGGCTGCTTGATACAAAGAGACGAACATATTGTATCCCGTTGCATTTAATAAAGCACACAGTAGTGAAGCCACCAGAACAACAGCAGCATGGCGACCGCGGCCAACTTGAGACGGCTTGCGACGAAACAAACTCTACGGGTTACGAGCATAGGCCGGCCCTCTTTTGCAGACTCTGTTTGCATCCAGTTCTTGCAACCACCAATGGAAAAACACGACAGGCAGTAGTACACAGTAATTTTTACCAGGTACACAACTACAACAGGCTGACGTGCAAGCCAATCATAATGGAGCCATTTTATTCAGGGGTACGCGCGGTGCCGAAGGCACCTCGCGGTACGGGATGGGACCGTTTTGCCCGCCGCAGGCGGAAAAACTTTTGGGTCTTCCCGAGGGGCGGTATGGGAAAATGTTCCCGTCTGTTTACCGCGGGACGGGAATGGGACGGGAAGGTGGGAAACCATTTGGTTGACGGGATTGGACGGGAAGACACGATTCTTTGGCGGTACGGGACGGGACGGGAACCGATTTTTGGCGGTACGGTACGGTACGGGAAGCATTTTTCGGCGGTACGGGAAATGATCGGTGAACGGGTCGGGAATAAGTCGGGAATGGGTCGGGAATGGGTCGGGAACCGGGTCGGGAATACGGTCGGGAATACGGTCGGGAAACGCAGTCGGGAATTGTTGGGAACACGGTCGGGAACACACGCTGGAGACAACGGCTGAAAAGGGTATAATCAAAAGTCTTCTTCGAGTACGAGTATAACATTCGCGAGAACAGTGCCAATAGGAGCAGGAACCGGGGCTGATTGCTTTGGCGCTGCTTGAGGCGCCGAAGCAGATCCACCGGGATCCTCCACCTCCACAACGTCCATGCTTGATGCCATGTTTTGTCTTTGGGCCGGGTGGTGGTGTGAGTGTTCTTGGTTTTATTCTCGACATAATAATTTCCCAAATGTACGACCGATTTATTATACGTACTATTATTTCAAATAGCGAGGTGTGAGTGGGGCCGATTGAATGGTTGATAAAATTTTTAAGTTCGTGTTTAAATTTTGAATAAACAAAAACGAGAGGAAAATTAAAGGAAAAATGAAATATATATTCGCGCGTAGACGATTTGTTTTTATCGTTCGGAAATATATACGAGTAAAAATGCAGTATACGCACTTGCATCCATCCATGGTCATGCGATGGGAAAACGAAAAAATCGGCGGTAAATGGAATGGGAATATCTGCCCCAATAGTGAGATGCGGGATGGGAGAAGCTGTGCCCCATGGTCGGGATGGGACGGGAATCACTTATATGACAGTGGGATGGGAATAGTCGGGACTGGGCGGACAGCGGGACGGGAATAGTCGGGAATGGGCAGACAGTGGGATGGGAAACAGTCGGGAACGGGAACACGGCCATTACCGCGGGACGGTAGAGCTCGGGAACAGAAACTGACGATGGTACCGGTCGGGAAATCGCGGTCGGGAACGAAAAATCTGACGGTTTCCCATTCCCGTACCGTACCGTTCCCGTCCCGACCACATTTTCCCGTCCCGACCTTTACCGCGCGTACCCCTGATTTTATTGCCTTTTATGGTATAAACGCCTTTTTATTGTAGCGCGCGTACAGTGTTCGTGATGCCTCTTCAGTTTGGCAGTTACATGCCGGTTCCTGATACTGGACATTGATATTTATGTGGATCTTGACAACTGGGTGCGTATGTGGTGACGCACTCCGTCACATCTGTTGTCCCTACCCTGCAGCGGAGAAGATAATAAACGACCGTAATCATCAAAACATCGACTGTTTGAGTGTGGGGCTAAGGAACATACGGGTCTTCACTACTCAATTAGTATGTACCAGGTACGTCTGTTGTATATTGTCTGTCGACGGTGCTTATAGTTGATAGCTGCGTGACCGATTTGTACAATCTTGGCGTCTACAGAACCAGACACGCTGGGGCTAACGCATGGGACGTATTTGGTCGCAAGTCGTCTTGAGTTGACCGTGGTCACCGTGCTGCTGGGGTTTTTGTGGTGTGTTTGGAATACGGCGGGGCCCGTTCTTGTTTCTTTGGAACGCACACTACTCGTACCTACTTCGAGTACGAGGCAGGCTTGCCTCATTTACCCCTTACTTGAAACCGTGTACGTGCGCACCCCGCAGCGAAGAGTGTGTTTTGCCGAAAGGAAAAAAAAGAACGGCCTCACTACTCGTATAATGTCTGGATGTGAATGAACGACAACATAGTAAACGACGCAAAACAAACTACAGGTCAGAGTGCCTACACGTGCTCTGGCGGCTAGTTATCAGCGCGAGGTTCGATTCAGGAATGTCATACGCGAGAGATCCATCATGTCGAAACGCCACGCGCCAACATTCACAAGTTCGACAATGTTGAAATAACCCGAGAAACGTGACAGGACATACACAGGCGGACAGGGTCGAGGTGCAGTACGTAGCTCTCCTTGATGTACAGAAATACACCACGTAACTTGTTTTTATCGTCGCTCCATACCCCAAGAAGCCCGTTGCAGGGCGCATCCAGAGTAGAGGTTAGTGGAACATCGGGGCATCGACATTCGATCGTTTAAATTCCGACATCCCAATACCCCGCTACCAAACATCCCAATACCTATGGAACTCCACAGCCTCCCTAACCGTCGTCGCATCCGCGTATCTTATTTCATGGACAATCCATATCCTGTCAGCTCTGTAATCAATACTGTACGACACTAGCACGCGTAGTATTATTATCTCAGCAAAACCGAACTACTGTAAAATACCCAACCAACCTATATCCTCCCTGCACAGTGAACTGTATCTCAAGAACACGTCGTACTTAAAAAGATCACTTCACAACTACTTCAAAAACCGGGTCCGCCACGGTATTTTCCAGTCTGTATTTACTTCCATGGTAGTTACCTTCCACACAAGAAGTAAAACTTACTTGGGAAATAAATTTACTTCTATGGAAGTAATTGTTTACCTCCTCCATGGAAGTAATTTTTACTTTCATGGAAGTACAATTTTTTTCATGGAAGTAAATTGTACTTTGGAAGCTACGTAAAACACTTCCATGGAAAGTTTGTTACTTCCATGGAAATGCTCGTATTTTTTACTTCCGTGGAAGTACGTGAAAACTTCCGCTGTTGGTGGAAGTGGAAGCTTCCACCAACTTCCGTCAACTGAATCTTCCACAATCAAGTTCAGTGGAAGCTTCTAAGAGCTTTCGTATTCCCCAATAGACTTTCATCTACTTCCACGAGTTTCCTAAACTACCAAATTAACTTGCACAAGAGTCCACCGGCTTCCATCAATCCCACCAGCTTCCTTTGACTTCATTACTTCCATGAAATAAGACTAAATTAGTCAAATTTTACTTCCATGGGGGGGGAGGTGTTTACTTCCATGGAAGTATGTTTTGCTTCCATGGAAATAAACTATTGCTTCCATTGGAAGTAATTTTACACGGAAGTAAATTTACTCCCATGGAAGCTTCCATGGGCGTGGATGTGGTCGACCGTTGGGATGCCTGAGATCAGGGTCCTCCTGCCGCTCCTGCGCAGGGCTAATGTTATTTATGTACCTTGTGGGTGAGGGTAGGGTGCCAAAGGGGAAGAGCCCACTGCGGGGTTGAGGTACCAAATGGGAGCATGGTGCCAAGCGGGGGTGGAATACTCCATGGAGACAAATTCTATGGAAGCTTGCGCAACTTCCATGGAAGTAAATCCAGCCTTTACGGAAGTATATTTGCTTCCACGGACGTTGATGAAATCTTCCATGTTTTTTTCTGGAAGTTTCCATGGAAGTTTCTATCAACTTCCATGGAGGAAGTTGTTTCACTTCCACGGAATTATTTTTTTTCCAAATTTTTAATCCATGGATGCAAAAACACTTCCATCATGGAAGTGCTTTTTACTTGCATGAATTCCATGGAAAATTCCATGTCAGTAATTTCAAACATCGAATAATTTGGGAGGTCACTACAGTACCTCGTATCCATAATCGATGTAACAATTTTCACAAAAAAACGTGAAACCCCCGTAGCCCCTTCTGGAAAAATACGAATCCCTCGAAATCCATTATCCACACTGCCAGGTAAAACAACATTCTTCAAAATGAAATGTATTCAAGTACGTATTTACCAACTCTGGAAGTCATCGTAGCGCAAATCTTCACTGCTCCTACTCAAAATTTGTGATATGTCTACTGTTAACAACAGTCCAGGCTTCTCTCAACCAGGGTTCATGACACTCCTATCATACCGCGGATAACCATCTTACATACCGTATATTATCCATCCACTCAGATACACAATCAACATCCTCCCTGCAGAGTGAACATTGTTTTTTCTTTTTTTTCCATCCCATTTATTATTTTCGCACTTCTTTCTTTCTCCCTCCCTAGTCGTAACTCAGATCCGAGGTCATAAAGTAGGCTCCTCTCCCTCCTCCCCCACGACGGTTCTTGCCTTGCAATTTTATCGCGCAGAGGGTTCAGCCTTCCCAACGCTCGTCGATTTTCATCGAATTTTGCTAACTCACGTTCTCGCGCTTTCCGCTATAGTCAAGATATTGCGAGAAAAAGTCCCTTCGAGCATGCACTCGGGGGGGCTCGAACTCACGATTTCGACTCTAACAAGCTTCGTGGCTACCTGCTAGCCCACTGGGGCGACCGGCTATATATATGAAATATTGCAGTACTTTAATGACTCAAGATAATTCCGAATACCTCAACCAAATATTAAAGTTCAGCAAACCCGATCCAAAGCCTCAATTTTAGATCCGCGTTCAACCACTGCTGTATTCTACCACAACCATACCCAATGTAAACTGCTCATAGGAAAGTCCCATCAATGTCCAGTCAATATCTCACCGGGCGGACCACAAAATGCTAAGCATCATGGTCGACCCGATTTTGCAATGCTCGAATCATACGCACGTCAGCCATTTTTCGCTTCATTTAAAGCCCCAGTAATACTCCAGGAAACGCTCTACTAACCTTATCCGTGTACGCATTACGTAACAAACGTCTGTCATGCTACGTAACATCTGCCTAGAGCCATTCATCGTTGGAGGTTGACGCACTGCTGTTGCTGAATCCTATGAAAAACACATTATATATCGTGCGATACCAGCTGGAAGAAGCACCCCGTGCCTATGATAGCCTCGGTGTATTGCTGTGCTAACCTCGCTGCTACCCCTCTGCATTCGAAAATTCCACCCGTTTCGTGATTTTTGGCCTTTTTATTTATACCAACTTATAATCTGGGTAAAATAGCCCCCCTCGCCATGAGGTGCTGGTCTCATCGTCAAGAACATTCGAGCTTTCCATACAAGGAAAATAGATGCATGCGGAGACGAGAACCCGCGCACAAAACATCTCAGAAGCGGACGATCTGTTCACCAAGCAACATTGTCTCCAAGAACGGCATTTTAACCAATGAATAAGTCGCCTTTTCTTGGAAAGGTAAAATGCGTTCACTTATGAACATTCGCATGTAGCGATCAGTGTAAGGCATGCAGCACTCAAAAGCTTCATCCAAATGATCTCTCCTAGGGCAAGGAACATATTCAATACACGGACAAACGGTACACTAGAACGGAGCATCCGCATCGTGATCCGCCAACACGACAGTGGGATATAAATGCGGTGCTGCCTTCCGCAACGATTCTACTGGCTGACGCATTTCCCGGACAGCGACAAAACAAATTCCACATGATTCCGCTGCTGCAGCCACAATCATGGCGCAATTTGCCAACACTAGGACAATGGCGAACACGTCTTGGCTGAAATCATCATCGTCTCCCATGTCCACTCTCTGCAGAAGTGCCACAAACATGCTCATCAAGACAACCATGTGGCCGGTTCGGGCTACCAACGTGTCAAACCAGCTGGGGTACGGGTCCAAGGCCATGAACACAGCGGCGAAGAATAGTGAAAGCAAGAAGGCAGTGGCTATCTGCCCGGCTGTGTTTGGGAAAATGAAAACGATGACACCGGAAAGCACTGCCCGACGCACACATTCCACAACCTCGTAGTAATACAATTCTGGCCGATATGCACCCCATAGCTCTCTCAACACAGCCACGTCCGTCGTGGATGTCTCCCGAGCCACCGTATCCGTCAAAGCAGCTCGGCCCCTGTAGAGAACAACCGCATAGGCAAAGGGGATGCCAAACGGGTATACGATGCCCATCACACCAGCGTACACCCTGAACAGGGTGTGTCCTTGGGTGTAGCATTCCAAACTATGATCCACCCGGAGGTATGACATCCCATTGTCGAAGTCGTCGCAGGCGAATGTTTGGAAAATCGCAGATGATACGGTGGAATAAACTAAGAAGGACACCCAAAAGAGGACCGAGGCGTGCCTACGGTCGACTCGGGCGCGCGTCTTCCGGTCACTGATGGAGTGTCTGCTACTGGCGACTCGGTGTGATGCAGCCACCACGCCAGCGATCACCACGGGCGCGATGGTGAACACGAGGAGGTTGTCGTAGAAGTTGGTGTCGACCAAACATCCCGCCGAGACGACCCAGTTCAAGTTTAGGTTGGCCACAGCGGCATATTTTAGGAACGTGTTGTACACGTCCGGATACACCACGCTCGCTACCATGGAGAACTGAGAAGAAATAACAAGTGAACACCGAACAAGGGTACAGCCAGGAGACGGCACGTTGGTAAGATTTACAAAGCGAATTCACAGCTCGAGAATCAGTTCTCCCGAACGCACCATTGTGGTCATGGACTGTTACAGAATGCGCAACTTCCCAAGGCAGCGTAGGAAGTCCATGCAGTAAAATTGGAGGCAGTGCTGTCCTACAAGGCCAACAGGTTTTAGCAACAACAAGTGCGGTTTGTGATACTCGGGAACATCGTTGAATAACGAGGCCTGTGGATCGCTAACGTGGCCGAACTTGCCTGGGTAATGATTTGCCATGACACGACAATAACCTTCAGAGCCTGCGAAGCTTTGGTGCGTACAAGACGCGACCGATCTCTGCCGGTTTCCTCAGTGGAGAAATCGTGCACGGCTGCCGAAATATCCGCATCCGTTCTCAGGACTACCAAACTCCGAGCGACCACTGCGATAACGGCTGCAACAAGAACAGCCGCAATCGATATAGCCACGCCGCGGCGCTCTTCGTTGCATTCTGAACAGGTGTATCCCAGCCCAGACGTATAGCCGTCTTCACACACCGAACAAACTGGTACAGCAAGAGCACGCGCCGAGACGAAGGGAGGAGGGATTCATCATCCCCTTTGTGGCGAAAAACAACGTACCAATCCCAAAGTTCGAAGCAAATAAGCGTAATGCAGCTGGCTGGGATAGTGGGGCCTTCTTGGTGTGCTGGTCTACGAATACTCCACGCTAGGGTAGCACCTACGGCCAAACATTCGGCTGCAACCACATGAACAGAGCCTGTGATGATCTGTTCCTTACGCATTCCAAGCAACATATGCTTATGGCATTTCAATTAATTGCAGTCGTACCATTTGACAGATCTCTACTGACCTTAGTGCGTGCTGCTTATAATATAGCCAGCCAGCCGGTATAGACTAGCAGAGCCGGCTGGTGTACAAAACAACACATCGAGGCAGTATTGCTGGTGGAAGGCGACTGCACCGTACCCGAGCTACCGCGCTAAGTAACACGACTCATTGCTTGACCACCGCGTCGCTGCAAAGTCTCTCGCCCGGCAGACTCACGTGGCCCCTCGTACCCTTCGTTACAATATCCTTCCGTTCCTCCCACACAGGCGGAGTTTTTGTAGCATTCACGAATGTCCTTGCTCGTGGAAGAGCTTCTCCAGAACCCCGACTGAAGGCTGAGCGACTCGATGTCCCCATATGCATGGTGGCTAGTCGTGTGTTCCAAGACTGGTTGACATTGCTGAACTCTGTTGGGTGTTTCCACGGTGCAGTTGTGGCAATCTCCGGGGCAGGACTCGCACGCCATCGGGAACGAAGAGGTCTGTTGGGGATATATTTATTTTCACACAATACACCACAGCATGCGGGTCAGGAAAAATGGCATACCACAAATTGCATTCCGAACAAGAACATTTATCATTGTATGACGGGGATATTTAAACTCCGGAAATTATGACAATGCCGCCAAAGTCGGGCGTTACGATATCTAGATGGACAGGTATTCTAAACGTAGTGTCAGGATCAAGCGCAACACTCGCTACTCGTCTAGCGCCAAATCGTTTCTTTCTTGGATTGGACTAAGATTTACGCCGAGTACACGAAACCCGAAAACAGCAAGGGTGGGCTCGGAAGTTTCTACCGGTTACAACTTCTACCGGGACGCACAGTAAATACAAGGACTGCGTTCACATATACGCCTCCATATTAGGACATCTGAACGAAACACAGGCATGCGTGCCCATCCATATATCCCTCATATCTCTGCTCTGCATCAGTATTAGGATGTCTCTCGAGCGACTTACATCGTTCCAGTCCAGAAAGAGGGCGCTGTCGTCGCATAGGAGCGTGTTGTTGATGAACTCGACCGAGAAAAACGTAACCGAGACGGTGTTTGTAATGGCTGACCCTACGCCCGCCTGGTTTCCCTCGAGCACGCAATGTTCAAGGCTGACGATGCCTGACGCAAGAATTGCTCCGCCAGAACGCCCTGGCGTATCGGGAAGTGGAGGGTTAGTCATGCACCCGCGAGCACGCGGGGAGGGCCGGTGCGGGACGATCAACACAGGCGCGAATCATATATTTAATCGGCGCCAAACCCAACAGTGTTTGTATGACGACAACCATTTGTGTGCCTGCCGAGCGCACGCGTCAGTAACTTGCGTGATGTTTTTCCAGCTTAGCGTTGCACGACAAACGTGCGAGAACATCCCCCCGCCGATAAATGTTTTACCTTCGAAAACCCAGGCCCCTGTAGGATATGTGATAACCAGAGTAGCCCCGGTGACACGGTAGTGCCTTAAAGCTGTGTATCGTCATACAAATACTGCGGCAGCTCCACCCCTGAGCACGGTTCGACATGCAGCTCACCGCGGGCGGCACGTTCGAGCGACGTATGCTACCACAGGCTTAGGACAATGAGCAATGATGCCCATTCGGCTTAAACGTAGTGATCCATTGGCGGCTGCATCGTAGAACAACGGCCGATCGACGGTTTCTGACAACTCGTTCGCAGTGCTGAAACCGTGTGGTTGGCCCAGGAAGTCGAGTCGGCCTCGGGCATCGTGTGATGCCTAAGATGTACAAATTGGTGAACAGACCGGAACACGTATACGACGTTTCGAGCTGAACTAGTCTTAGCGAAAATCAGCTGTTCAGCACCTTAACCCTTGTGGGCACAATAATAAACTATACAATATCACCTGCAATATTGTTGTTGAAGTCCGAACCCGTAATATCGACGAAGCCCCCTGCGACGAACAACGCCCCACCGGCATCACCGGCAATGTTGTCAGAAAACGAACAATTGGAGATTTTCGCTGGTTTGGCTTCAGTTTCTGCCACTCGCTCAGTTCCCGCCAAGAGCGTCTCCATTGCCCCCCCACTAATTCGCCCGTAGTTTGACACGAACTGTACGCCATCAAGCTCCAGCAGCGTCGGCGATTCACAGTGCATGCCTCCACCGCTCGAGGATGCTGTATTGCCGATTATCATCACCGAACCCTCTGTGAAGCTTGCCGACGAAAACGTTGCCAGTTTGAGGCCCGCTCCAGTTTCGGCGGCGTTGTGGGAAAACGTCGCCTGGCCTAGGATGTCAACGGCGGCGTTTTCGCCTACGTACATCCCGCCTCCGACGCCCGCAGTGTTATAGGAGAAGCTCACGTTGCTACTGGCCTCGATGTTCAACGTCGATTCCAACATTGCCACTCCGCCACCGTTGTTGAGGGAAGTATTATTTTCCCATGCAGTGGTACCTGTAATGACGACAACTGAGTTTTGGATGAAACTTGCTCCGCCGAGATCTTTCACGAAGCTCTTCGCGAAGAACACGTCGCCGCCAAATGTAACCGAGTTGTTGACCAAGTAGATAGCCCCCCCCGAAGATGCGTTGTTTCCGACAAACTCAGCCGCGCCGGAAGATGACACGCACAGCGTAGAGTTCCATGCCAACAGCCCCCCTCCCCATCTCTCGGCCGAGTTGTTTGTCCAAACAGCGGTTCCGGCGATAGCGATAGCTGAAAAGTCGCTGTATAGGGCGCCGCCGTCCCAGGTTGCAACGTTTTTCGCGAAAACAATGCCACCATCGAAAATAAGGGTGCTGTTGTCCACATAGGCGGCGCCCCCAAACTCTGTAGCGGCGTTGTCGGCAAAGGTTGCTTTACCCGAGGACTGCA
Source organism: Saccharina japonica (assembly GCA_008828725.1). Classification (NCBI taxonomy): domain Eukaryota; class Phaeophyceae; order Laminariales; family Laminariaceae; genus Saccharina; species Saccharina japonica. The sequence continues at coordinate 27,938 of MEHQ01004318.1, forward strand.
CAAAAACGTCTGATTGCAAAGCCACAAGAGCTCCTCCCCTACCCCCCGCTGTGTTGCGTTCCCACAGGGCGGAACCTGCAATGTCAACAACTGAAATACTGGCGTAGAGAGCACCGCCTTCGATATTCGCGGTGTTTAATGAGAAGGATACGCCGCCGTAAACCAAAAGCATTCCGGGGTGGATGTAAGCCGCTCCTCCGAAGTTTGCAGTGTTTCCGACGAATGTCGCTGTGCCTGAACGTTGCACATACATATTTGACTCCCACATCAAAAGCCCCCCGCCATCTACTGGGGACCGGTTGTTTTCCCAAAGCGCATTGCCTGAAATATTGATTGTTGATAGATCGGTGTACAGAGCGCCGCCGTTGGTGCTCACGGAATTTTCTGCAAAAATAACATCGCCATCAATTGCGAGCGAACTAGTGCTCATGTAGGCGGCACCTCCGAACTCTGCGGTGTTACCGACGAAAGCTGCTTCGCCCAAGGGATGAACAAACATATTCGTTGCCCACAGATTAAGTCCTCCGCCGCCGACAAGCGCTGAGTTGTTCTTCCATACGGCGGTGCCTGCAATATCGATAGCCGAGAGACCACCGTAGAGAGCGCCGCCGCTATTGCTCGCGAAGTTGTTTGAAAGCAGCATATCACCGTTGGCCGAAAACGAGCCGTTGTCGATGAATATAGCACCTCCATAGTCTGCAGTGTTGTCGGCCAACTCAACTTCTCCCGTGACGTTTGTAGTCGATTCTTGGGCGTAGAGACCACCTCCATATACGGTTGCAGTGTTCCTTGCGATGGAGACGTTGTCTCCGGCCAGAGTCAGGATCGAATCGCGAGCAATGAACAATGCGCCTCCCATCGACGCCCCGTTGCTTTCAAACAGGACGGTTTCGCCCACAGTGACGTTTGATGCCTCCATGTGTATAGCGCCGCCAGATTCAGAGGCAGTGTTATCGGTGAATGACGAATTACCAGTTTCCAATACCGTGTTCTTGAGGAATAGCCCTCCCCCGTGAACGCCCGTGTTTTGTAAGATTGTGCAGCTGGCCGTTGTCAGTACAGCGTCGTTAGCGTAGATCGCCCCCCCGCTCTCGCCAGTACCATTGGTCAACGTTAGGTGGGAGAGGTGCAAGGTCCCGCCGTCCACTTCGAACAAAGAAGTCATGTTCCCGCCGTTTGCAACGGATGTCCCATCGACAGCACCTGTGATGCTGAGTGTCGTCCCTCCAAACAAGCGGATAGTTTCCTCCACGATCACGGGACCGAGCCATTCCACGTCGAAGGACCCCCCCGAGCAATTAACCACCTCCGCCAAGCCTAGGGCCCCAGCTGTATCTTGCACAACCAACGGCGAGCCGAGTTGAGCAGGTGCACAAGGACCGGCGGCCGTCGGCTGGCCTCCAAGCAGCAGGAGCGCAGTCACTGACGAAAATAGCCTTATTCCCATCTCAGCTCAACCTTGACAACGGGAAATTCGGTTTCAGACAAGGGATGCAGTGAAGTGCATTGGGTTGGTGAATGAGTTACGATTGCAGCGTGGCACCATACTGTACGTGTCATACACACGTATAACGCTCCGAGCGCGTGTTACAATGGCAATAACAGGAGGGCCCATAACGGGGTTTGCATGCTCCACGTCCCCCGCGCGGATGTTCGGACGATATCACGCTCAGGCTTATTATTTGGCGATTTGGTGCGGTCATTTTATTCAGCTTCGTTACGGAGAACGTCGTCGTGGTATTCTTAGGGCCGGTATGGTCGGAATTGTCTAGCAACCGCTGATTTTACATATTTTCCTCCTGAGTCCTAACTTCGTTCTAACCTGGCATGTAATTGGTTGGGAATAAGTTTCGAGCCGGTTTAGGCTGAGTGCCGCTTGCACTATTTAGTCGAATGCCATATATTTGGCGTCATACTGACCCCCACGAACAGGGGAACGAAACGTCCACGCTCTGTTTCTAAGCAACATTTATTGGGGAAAAACTTATTCCGAAAATAACGAATTGTTAGAGATCGAGAACCGATATGATCATAACCTGTAGGTTGTTGTCGTAGAGGTAATTCGACACTATGGTTCATTTTCTATGGCTGAGTACGTAGTACGTAGCTCACTTTTACAGCAACAACAGGCAGTGTTTGGTTGATCGCGCTTGTGGGAATACCAAGTGGATACCGTACGGCAGACTGGTAGTGCACGTGAACAGACAGGGCTGTTGCTTGCAGCTGGGCAGCGGTCGCTCACTCGGCCAGATATTTCGTAGTTTCATTGCTAGGCGGCGGATGGGGGAATTGGCGAGAGCAAAAGCAACATCGAAGGTGGAGCGCTTCATACGAGGCACAGGCAGCGAGCGCGGAAGCATCGACATCGCGAATCGCATCGACTGGTATGGTATTACGTGTGATACGGGTTGTTATTCGTTTATTCGTCTCCTCAACCCCCAACGCTTGTGGGCCGAGGCCGTGTGCGTTTGGAAAACGTTCGAGCGAGTAACAGTCCAACCTTATGATCAAGCGCATGCGCATCACAGATCACGGCGACGAGATATCATCGGACCCTCTCCTCCGGCGAAGGCAGATATATTATAATACTCGTAGTCGAGAGAGTGTTCGCGTCCGGTGGTACTCTTGGCAGAGTACACCATGACATTTCGAATATATATGACATAATCAATTATGGTACTCGTATCACCTGGAGCAGTTCATCAGGTGGGAAAAATACCTTCGGTGTCAAAATATACTTGGAAATATCGTACCAGTACCTGGTATTATTGCAAACACGTGCCTGCAAGGACGAAACATAAAATCCGTTGGGTCGCTACGGGTTGAACCGTGAGCGACATTATCGCTATTCGATCACACGTAGCGACAGGGCAAGAAAAATAATTACATCAGCAGGAGGTTGTTGTTTCAACTGAATATTCTGGCTGTGGGATACACCTGTCGCCTCTTCACGATGGGGCGCAGACTATTTAACATATTCTGTAGTTGGCCACAAAAAAATCGGTTCACATGACTGCTGTTGGGCGAACCGTGGTATCATACCGAGGGTTGCAATTGGGTTCATACGGTGCGGCAAGGCGACGCAAAAATTGCACGTGTAGTATATCGCTCATGCAGAACAACTAAAGACTCTTGCTTGTAACCACCGTGCTTTCGCGGCGGGGCGCAGATTAAATTCAGATTGACGTGTGCATGCACGATAAAATAATGTGGCGCAGTGAGCGATTCCCCACGCACACTGCTGGACGAGAGAAAATCTTCACAGCCGAAACGATCGACTTGAGACTAGGGGTCTTGAGCGCGAATACAAGCATGTAATATGGCACAATGAATTAATGACTCCCCACGCGCATTGTTGGGCGAGAGATAATTTTACAGCCAAACGCTCGAGAGGTCTTGAGCGCGGATACTTGTAGATAGTCAACCGCAAGGGCACAAATTGCGTCTGATCGGGTGAGCGTGAGTGGCATAATCCACAGGTTGCGGCAGGGCGACAACTTACAGCGCAAAAAGGCAGCCGGGTATAGTGCAACTGTATATTCGTGCTGGTTACCTCTCGTGCGGTCGCGATGGGGCGCATAGTGTTTTAAAAGGATCACATTGTTTGTCGGATGAACAACAGTACGTATATGTTCACCTTAAACAGTTGTTCAGAGTCACTGGATACCATTGCTGGTACCCCTCTAACGCGGTTACGATGGGGCGCCGATTATTAATATGTTCACATTGCCCGCTAACTGAACAGCATTACTGAACAGCGTTATGGAAAATACCATCCGTCAGAAAATGTGATCTGCTAATCAATGAACTCTCGGCCCGTATAGCAACGGAGCAGGTACATGTATATATGTGATTTCGACGCCGCGGCAAGACGACGATGAGATACAGTACAGCAGTACCACTGCGCTTTCACGAGATGGTTCGAACTGTGTTGACAAATCTGCGAAGTATGGTTAATGGCCGTTGGATAAGGTACAAAAATAATGTTCTTGCGGATACCCCTAGCGTGGTTGTAATGGAGCGCGAAATAAGTAATATTTTGAATCAACCCGACTTCTCGCTGAAAGACCAGTTCGCGAACAAAACAGTGGCAACAGTCGAGCAATTCGCCAGCGAAGGAAATTAGTACCTACACGAATATGATATGCGTGTGTGTCCATGTTGGCTGATAAAGCGAAAATAACCAAGATTGGGTTTATTTCCGTGTATGCGGTGTTGGCGTTCCACCCATTGTTTCCATAGGCGAAGTCATGGCCGCCCTGTACAACGTGCACTCACTATGAACTATGGCTTCGCAGTATGTTCGCGGGTTTAATTTTTGTTTATCAAAATAGGTTTAGTTTTGACTCAAGGACACGGTGCGGCCCGAGACGACCACGATGAGAGGCAATCCGAGGGGTGCGAGCGGCAGGTCGAGTGGCGCGAGTAGCAATGCAAATGAACGTTCAGTCCGTCAAGCTGAATTCGATGTGCGCCGCAAGGAAGTTAACGATCGGCTTGATGCGATCGAGGCCAGTGCGGCCGAGAACGGGGGACGGCTGGAAAAGATTGAGAACATGCTCGGGCACCTTCAAAATGTACTAGATGGCATCCAAGTCAACCAAGACCCTGACGAGTCAAGCGGTGACCAGGGTCAGCATAAAGGCGCCGCTGCCGCTCGCGGTAGCATGCCAGATAAGTTATGGCTGAAGGGGAGGATCACGGCTTGGAAGAACTCCAACGTTCAAGCGTGTGGGCTCATTTGCGGTGAGGAGCCAACGGGGTGTGACTTGTCGAGGGTCCAACTGCAAAGGGTCTTTAAGAACACTGTCCTAGCATCCCCTGCGGTAGTGGAGCAGCCCAATGCTTTAGCGGGGCTTAATGTCACCGCGTTTATGCCGCGTGGGGCGGAACCGGGCGCCGTTGGCACCATTGACATCGAAAAGAGTTCGCCATTATGGCGAAGGTGTTGCTTCTCGTCATCGGGCGGGATATTACCTCGACGGGGGGAAAGGCGCGGGTGGAGAAGCTACGCGCGGAATTCCAGGGCGGTGTCGACATGGTGACGTCACACGGCGAAGTTAACCACGGAGCATATAAAATGCCGGTCCACAAGGCGAGGATAGTCCGTTTCATCAACAAAAGATCGAGGATTGATCGACAGCGGTTCACAACGCAGCTATCTCCGCTAAGTCCAATTTCCGGAAGCGGTGTTTCCCACCTGGGCGAAGGTTGGCGCCTACATCGACGCCGGTGGGCTGGCGCATGTCGACATAGGACCGATCGCATGTCACGCAAAAGGAGGCGCGCTGTTAAACGTGCGCGAAGGGACAAAGACTTCGCCCAGCTACCGTGCTTTGGCTGGGCCTCCCAGCGTGGATGCCAGTTCGAACGAAAGGCAAACCCGTGCAGGTACCGCCACTACCTGGACGTCAAAGTCCGGGCCGAAAAGCAACGCAGGGGAGGCGCCAGTGGGGCCGAACACAAGAATGCCAAGACTGCTGTTGGCGCGGTGCCGATCGCTTCTGCGTCGGGCGACGGAGACTGGAGCGACAAGGGTAGATGCTCTGCTAAATCGTCCAAGGGTGACGACGAATAGGGGTGCGGGCTCGGTCAGCCGGTCAGGCCAACCTCGGCGACCGAACAAGCTCGGGTTTCGGCGGATAACGCACAGCTTGTACGGCTTGGGTTGACGTCGGTTTCTGAACCGGGTGGGGTCGAGAGTTTACATCGATGTTTGACGGTGTGGGGGGAGTTGTCAGATACTGAGATTGATAGCGGGTCTCAGCTGCAGGCTTTAGATTTCATGGAGCAGACGTTCATGGTTTTCGTTCAGGTTCCTGGCAGGAAGGTTGAGCGCATGCAGGACTTTGAGTCCCAGTTACAGCTACCTAGAGTTTCTAAGTCTGATGTTCGGAGTTGGTTTGGAGTCGCGAAATGATTTCCCAAAGTTGACCAGTTGGCCAGCATTGCAATCCAAGGGGGTACCCATGCATGCCAACGGTTTCAACAAGGTTCATGAGGACGTACGGTTAAGGCGCACGTTTGTCTTCCCCCTTCGATTGGTCAATGGCATAGTGGGACTGAGGCTGTCGCCGTTGGCAGTAGTGGCGTCCACGTCCAAAAATCATGTAATGCACTTTGCGAATTCGCCATCGTGTCCGGGGGCTAATGCGGACACGGGTTTCTCAACGGAGCCCGCCTGCCAATTGGGTCATGTGCTGCGATAGTTAGTATGGCGTATTTTGTATTTTCGGCAGAAATACGGCGTCGGTACGCGCATAGGCCTCAGTAAAACGGACGTCAAATAAACATTTAGACAGGTGGCGGTGGAGCGGGGAGCGGCCGCCGACGTTCGGATGCGTATTCTGCGACATGGTAGTAGTATACAGGCGGCTGCAGTTTGGATGGCGCAACATTCCGGGATTTAGTGCCTTTTTGCGCCCGCGCTAGAGCACTCGCACGTCAACACTTCGTATAAAAATTCGGTCGTGACGGCATCGGGCCGCGAGGCTACCGCGCACGTCGACGTAACGCAACCAACATACACAGATCGACCCGCCTCATTACCGCGAGGTTGTCGGGTGCCCCCAAGTACAGGTGGCGGTTTATATGGTAATTGTTTCGTGCGGTACTACGTCGACGATGGTCTGATGGATGGAATTCCAAAATCGGTTTTTGTCTTACTATTAGTATATACCTCCTCAAGTAAGGAGCCTAAAGAAAACACACGGTGCACCTCTACCGTAGCATGCGTCCCCGGCAAATTCGAGGAGGTGCAGTATGTTATCGATGACGCGTATATAGGAGTGGAACCACCGGTCACGGCTTCCGTGGTCTAGTGTTCGTTCAGAGGCGTTGAACGAGCCCATGTGACGGCAGGAACGCTTCACCCAGCATGCCTACCGGTGTCGTTCATTATACTCCTCTCTGAGGAAACCTTATTTTATTTCGTGGGGCCTGGGGAGGGGGGAAGTTTTGTGGCGGCTGTTTCCATGTCTAAATAACTTCCTGATGGTGCTATCGGACGAAATGTTCGCCGCCGATTCGGGGGTGATGCACCCCCCGTGCACCACCTGCCGCGCGGTGACGCGGCATTTTATGCCAACGGCTCAGAGTTGGGAAACGCGCGATGGCAAGAGGCCAACAAGGTAGAGGTGCGCTTTCAGGGCCATAAGGGTGATCAAGATTATACCGGTAGTGTACGCGTGCGGACTCGGGACGAGGCTCGTGCGCCGAGAGCGTCCTTTAGGGCGGACGGCCGGGGCGTTGCGCTTATTATGTTGGAGTTGATGTCATGCTTCCCTCGTTTTCCCAAGGCGGAGGTCCGACGCGTACAAGGCTTACACGTGTAATAACATAACATAATCCAGAAGGGTTTCACGCAAGCCTGCGGTGGCAACTGTGGCGAAGGAGCGACAGGCGGGGGACGAAACAATCTGGGGCAGAACATAGGCAAGAGTGCGGTAAACAGTAGCCTCACATTACCTCGGTGTTGGAGGAGTGGAATGTTACGGTACCATTCGAAGGCTTGGTCACCCGAGACACCTGTAGGCCGTACTACAGTAGTTAGGAACCCGGTCGGTATTATAGTTGGGAGAGAGAGACGTGAACATGCGGTGGTCGAGATACTCGGGGGATAGCAAGAAACTGCGATACAGGTATCGAGGGGTGGGGAGGAAGCTCTATTTCCCATGACACGACTGAGAAAACGAGAATGACAAGGCAATTCGAAATACATATGATTATGTCGTCGAGTTTAAGCAACACGTGTACCAGTGAAACTTGGGCACATGCCGGTTTCGAGGGGTATATAGCGACGAATGCTTTGCACCTTTTTCATAGTTTCCCCCCCCCCATTTTTTCCAGTCTATTCCGCGAAAAAACGAACATTTGCAAAAACAAAACAAATGGTCATAAATTGCGATCGACCCAAACTCACCATTTTTACGATGCAAACATTGCAGATGCCTATTAATAGCAAGCTGATTTTTGTCGTCAATAGTCGATATGCTGCTGTAATACTACTTAAAAACATAATTGCAATACGTACGCGCATCATACATACTGTGCTGGGAGAAATGCAATTTGAATCAGACGTTGCAAGAACATCTATCTGCACTAATTTACAGGACAACCTCACACACACGTGATGCAAAGTTCACAACATGATTATCACAATCGAGGTGCTTTTTTGTACGTTGAGGTATACCGGTACGTTGTTCCCGTCACCCCAATGTGATACCTAGGTTTGTTGTGGTTTCGCCACAACGTCCCGCGACGTTCCCAAATGACCACCTGTGGATCATGGGGGGGGGGGGGGGGGGGGGACTCCAAAGAAAGGTCGTCAGAGTACCATTTATACCACTCATCGGGACTCATTCAATGATTCGCCAGTACCAGTCATTTTGGACAACCAGTGCGCAGGGTGCCCGCTTGCGGCTGAAATGCCTTGAGTCCCGCCAGTTCCGGGGGGTACCTGGGGCTTGAAACGACGAAGCTCCGGCCCAAGTTACCTGAGGGCTGACTGACCGAGTCCCGTCCCTTCCAAGGGTCTGGTGTGTTCTCCAGACTAAGTACCTACCAGACTGGAGTCTTAGGGGGCCCCTTCGGCCATAAAACAAAGAGTACTTGAGTGTTGAAAACTTAATGTTTTTCGTCTTTTTTCGTGATGAAAAAGGCGTAGGACCGATCCGGCTCCTGAGGCACAAATAATAATGTTGACCATGATCTACGCTCTTTTAAACTGCTCATACATTACTACTTGATTGAGCATTATAACTGGAAAAATGGCGTTTTCCGTAGGGAGTCATGACAAGGTAGTAGTTATACCAGAAATAGTATTGCAGCTGAAAACAAAACGGATTCGTTTCTTGCAATGCTCTTATGGTTTTGGTCCGAAGGGACCCCTTGACCCATTCAGAACTGAAAAAAATATCCCACACTAATTCCAAGTAGTTTGTCCCCAAAAACGGGGGACCAGTTCTTAAGGGGTTAACCCATTCAGAACTGAAAAAATATCTTACTCTAACCCCAAGCAGTTTGTCCCCAAACATGTGGGAGACTGGTAGCGATTTATACCAGGGGTACGCGCGGTGCCGAAGGCACCGCGCGGTACGGGATGGGACCGTTTTGCCCGCCGCAGGCGGATTTTTTTTTGGGTCTTCCCGAGGGGCGGTATGGGAAAATGTTCCCGTCTGTTTACCGCGGGACGGGAATGGGACGGGAAGGTGGGAAACCATTTGGTTGACGGGATTGGACGGGAAGACACGATTCTTTGGCGGTACGGGACGGGACGGGAACCGATTTTTGGCGGTACGGTACGGTACGGGAAACATTTTTCGGCGGTACGGGAAATGATCGGTGAACGGGTCGGGAATAGGTCGGGAATAAGTCGGGAATGGGTCGGGAATGGGTCGGGAATGGGTCGGGAACCGGGTCGGGAATACGGTCGGGAAACGCAGTCGGGAATTGTTGGGAACACGGTCGGGAACACACGCTGGAGACAACGACTGAAAAGGGTATAATCAAAAGTCTTCTTCGAGTACGAGTATAACATTCGCGAGAACAGTGCCAATAGGAGCAGGAATCGGGGCTGATTGCTTTGGCGCTGCTTGAGGCGCCGAAGCAGATCCGCCGGGATCCTCCACCTCCACAACGTCCATGCTTGATGCCATGTTTTGTCTTTGGGCCGGGTGGTGGTGTGAGTGTTCTTGGTTTTATTCTCGACATAATAATTTCCCAGATGTACGACCGATTTATTATACGTACTATTATTTCAAATAGCGAGGTGTGAGTTGGTCCGATTGGATGGTTGATACAAATTTTAACTTCGTGTTTAAATTTTGAATAATAAAAAAACGAGAGGAAAAAAAAAGAAAAAATGAAATATTCGCGCGTAGACGATTTGTTTTTATAGTTCGAAAATATATACGAGTAAAAATGCAGTATTCGCACTTGCATCCATCCATGGTCATGCGATGGGAAAACGAAAAAATCGGCGGTAAATGGAATGGAAATATCTGCCCCAATAGTGAGATGCGGGATGGGAGAAGCTGTGCCCCATGGTCGGGATGGGACGGGAATCACTGACATGACAGTGGGATGGGAATAGTCGGGACTGGGCGGACAGCGGGACGGGAATAGTCGGGAATGGGCAGACAGTGGGATGGGAAACAGTCGGGAACGGGAACACGGCCATTACCGCGGGACGGTAGAGCTCGGGAACAGAAACTGACGATGGTACCGGTCGGGAACGAAAAATCTGACGGTTTCCCATTCCCGTACCGTACCGTTCCCGTCCCGACCACATTTTCCCGTCCCGACCTTTACCGCGCGTACCCCTGATTTATACCTGGTAGGAGATTTATCGAGGGTCAACACGCGGAACAATCGAAGCGCACAGGGCACAGGGCAGCCGGGGCTTCGTAGATGCCTATTCATATTATACATGGTCGTCAGTGGAACAGTCGTAACGACCGGTCATACGCAAACAAACCGCATATACGGTGCACTCAGAACAACAAAGAAGACTACCGTACGTACATATTATACATGCTGAGTAGTATTCTATCGTCGCGCGCGTATACCCACCACTGCTGTGGCTGTACCGTATACCTGGTACATCGTTTTCCGAGTTCGGGTTTCATCAAAACATACATATCATCGTGTATCATGTATCATATCATATGTAGTGTTGAACATCGTACCGAAACTTTCGATATAATATCATTCGATAAAAATTAAAAAATGTATAATCGAACCGAAAAAAGTTCGGTATTTCGATAATAGTTTCGATAATTCGGTAAACGATAACGATACGATAGAACGATAAAGGCCGTTACGCCTCCCTCGGGGCTAGGGGACACAGCAGCAACAAACAGCAATATACACGGACCAGGACATATAATATATTAAAAAATATATAATACGTGTACGTAACACCATAAAGTTACCCGGTTGATATGCTAAAGATATACACCTGGTATACCGCAGAACAGGATACCTAACAAGAAAACGAGCAATACAAAAAGTAGGCTGAGATCAAGAGGAAATCAAGAAATTCGGGAGTCGTTATACTGGAATTACAGTATACTGTATGTAGTGTATAACGCACCCCTTCTCGAAAAATAAATCCAACCTGGGCCACGTTTCTTGTGTCTTAGTCCTGCACTGTATGCTGATTCTGGTAAACTACTACTGCTGCATGCTGCTGATGGTGTTGTATTTACTGCGGGTAAATGTAAATTTTGTTGTATCATGGAATATGCAGCTGTGAGCTATATGTATACCTCCTGGTATATATATATTATGTAGCTCGTAGGAGGAGTACAGCAGTACGGGATACCTAATGAGAAAACGGGCAACAATAACGATGGCAGGCCTAGCTGGACAGGAAAACATGAAATTCGGGAGTCGTTATACTGAAATTAGTTTATATCGTACCAAGGGCGCACAAAAAAAAAAGTTATCGAAC
>MEHQ01004318.1:39552-59190 GCA_008828725.1 Saccharina japonica
AAAAAACGAAAAAAAAAAATGGTTTTCGCTCATTTCGTTGATCAGAGCGACCCGGTTTGTTTTTCATTCTGACCTTCCTACGTGTGGGGTGTCGTTTTCTCTTTTTTTTTTACGCCCCTGATCGTACCCATTCTCAAATAAGAAATCCATCCCGGACCAGCTTTCCTGTTTCTTATTAAGTGGTTTGTAGTTGTATACGAACGAACGAAATACTACAATAATACTATTTAATGGTGGGTAGTGGTGTCGCCATATATATGTATGTACATCAAGATTCCCGGTGCCATGCCATACATCAGTGCCGACGTATCATGCGTACAAGCACACAGTAGTAGTAGCTGGAGCAGTAAGTAGAAGCGTGTTTTTCATGTTTATAACTAACTGGTGTCTTACCCGTTAGGCCCAATAACAAATGGCACCCAAATAAAGGGAAAACACATGGCACTAAAAAAACAAACACATACTGGAGCTTTCCGGGATTGGAACCTCCGACCTGTGAAGCACAGAGGTAAGGGAAGAAAGCCTCGTATATGTTGAACTATCCGATATCTTATTTGTGTATTTTGACCGACTGATGACGACGTGTATCTATCTATAGGTACATTTATTTGGCATCGGAAGCGTCGGAATAACAATTTTCGAAAAAAACTAAACTAAAACAGCACGCCCTCCCCGGACACGACGCAAGTACGGCCGAGGCTGACTCCGGCAAAGCCGGGAGGGGCGAGCATCGTGAGGCGCGAACAGGAAACAGCGCACCAATTGGTTGACCTTATTGCGAGCTACTGTATGTACTCGTAGCTCGAAAATGACTCATCAAAGTCAGGTCTAGACAACACACTTCGATCGTTCACCGCCGACCTCAATCAACATACTATTGATGAAGTGTATATTCACTTGTGTGTGTAAGGAAAACATGATGAGGCATGAGCACACTCACACACGACACATGGTAAATTGTACAAGGTTCCCCTTCGGGATGTTGGTCACTTGAAATCCCGGGGGTGTCGCAAGTTGAAAATAGATCGCACGTGCTTCGTACTTCCCTTTTTGGACCCTTTTTGGACCAAACTCGTGTTGCATAGACTGCTGTATAGTGTACAGGGAAAAGAAGTAGCGAGGGCAATTTCTTACACAAAACAAATAATAAATAATGTCACTAGATTTACAGTGAGCTCCCGGTGTTAAGAAGCTTCAGTTTGATGTCCGGGCTCAACGACCTAGGTATTTGTTTCCGACGCCGATCTAACAATTTTGTGTAAGGTTTACAGTCGATCCCAAACTGGTGAGCTGTCTTTTTATGGAAGTTTTCTATTGTTCGTGCCAATCTGAGCTCATTTTTCTCGGCACGTTATTTCTTAACTGCAGGCACCTATACTACTATTAATACTGTATTTGTGTTGAATGGTGATTTGTTATATCGAGTAGATTCACGAAGAACAACTCGGGCATCTTGACGCCATTCAAGTGTTTTAACCTAAAAAAATCGAAATCACGATCTGCGTCATTGTTTTGGTCGTGACGTTACTCGTACTGTACTATAGTACATTTTTGCAGTAAATGCGCCTGATAAGTGTACTTCGTGTATAACCCACGCAACCCAACGGTATATCCAAATACCAGATATGAGGGCATACAGCTGACTGACGCTGTCGCCTATACCGATTGCGGACAGCAATTGGCTCCCCAAAGCAACCGCTGGGCGCTGGTGAACGAGAACTTTGCGCTGGCGAAACCTCGACGAGGAGGCGGCACGTCTCAAACAAAAACGAAGCAAAGTATCCTGATAATCCGGGCGAGGCCGAGCATACGACCTGTGAGATTGGCATCTTGCAGCAGGGCCACACCGGCGGCGCGGGAGATTGAAACATCACAGCCTGTGTCGTCATTCGGTTGGTGACTGTATCACGCGCCCGGCCCTGCCCGGCCCCACTCGCGCACCATTCGCAAATATTCTTGGATTTAATGTCACAACTCGTGAGTTTCGTTTTCTGTTCGGTATGGATGACCCTGACTGAGCAGGCCGTCGTAGGATACTGCTACAGCAGCACACATATCACATATCACACAGAGTACATCGAGGGCAAAATAGTTCAGTACGAAGACTAAACACACAGAGCACACCCAGAGTACACACATACAACAGAAAAAGTGCCTGCACACAGAACAGTACCGACAGCATAGCACAGAGCACATACAATCAGTGATGTGAACCGAAAATGAAAATGGACTCGGTCGGTTTTTCGGTTTCTCACCGAAAAGTCGGTCGGTTTCGGTCAGTTTTCTATTTTAAACCGAAAAAAAACGAAACCGAAACCGAACATTTTCGGTCGGTTTTTCGGTCGGTTTCCCGACTAAACTACTAGCCAATTGGTCCACATTTCGAAGATTTCGGCGCGCATGTGTTGGCATAATGTGACGAGATGAGATCGTGGTGTGGTGTCAAGTGGCCCTCCTGCAGTACCTGCGTCTGCTGCGCCACACACGGTACAGGCCGACATGCATATTTATAATCTGCAGCCGACAATAGCTACATACAGGTACATGTAACAGCTGTTGCTACGTACAATAAAAAACAGTAGGATAGTATTATACGAGGGCATTGCTGATGTGTAGTCTAGATACCATGTATGTATGATGTAATGATAGATGATAGATACATATTGCAGCGTACAGCTACGTCGTAACACCATCAAGAATGCTACGTAGGTTGCTGAAGGGGGGGCTGTAAGTATACCCGCCTCTGCCTCCGGCTCAAGGTCAGAGTCAGCACTGCCGCCTGAATGAACCGGAGAGATGGTTATCCTTCGCAGTCTCGCGACGCACTGCTGTACCGCTGCACCCTGTGCCCTGTGCGGCTGTTGTTGTCGCTGCTGGTGCGGGTTGTGTGCTATGTGCTGATGTGCTGTGTGTCCATCCATGTCGATTCATAACGGGGTTTCCATGTAGATATGTAGGCGTTATTGATTTTCGGGCCAGGAAAAAAAAAACCGACCGAAAAAAACCGAGTCGGTTTTTCGGTTTCGTTTTTTTTCGGCAACCGAAAAACCGAAAAATAAAAGTCGGTTTTCGGTTTGGAAAAACCGAAATAAACCGACCGAAAAAACCGACTTTCGGTTATCGGTTCACATCACTGCATACAATACACAATACAAAACGAATGAGTACACAGCACACACAGCAGTTAGATCTAGCTGTTGTGCTGGAGACCAGAGTACCCTGGTGCGCGTTTAGCAGCAGCGTACTCGTCTAAGGGTACTCGTCGAACAGCTGGGTACTCGGGCGCCCGGAGCGCAAAATCTCGCGAGTATAAAGTGTTATCCATACGTACTCGTGACGGGTATTTGCTGTTTTCAACCGCTGCTGTACTGCGCGATCACAGGGGGAGTTTTTGCTGGAATAGGATACATCAAACATACACACCGACACGTCTATACAAAGAAAGACAGAACACAGCGGTATACTATAGTTCGTAGCTGTCACAACTACACCTTCTGGATCTCCCCTGCTAGCTGTGTGGTACGGGTCCTGCGCACGCATACTGGACACCACAGCCGTCACAAAGGCAACAATCTGAACAGCGGCTACTACTACTGCGTGTTATACAGCTTCTTCTGCTGTACTGCTGTGCTGTTTGACAAATGGCGCCTTGGCTGCTTTGTAGTTTGAGGTCTAGACATGCACCCGTAACATTCAGCAGTACTCGTACGTAGTACTACTGCTGTACCAAAGTATTCGTCCGCATGTTGATCGGCTTATAGTTTTACGTAGACATACTATGATATGCATAGTAGATCTGTGTATGTATGTATGTGTACTCCACGTAGATTGAAAAATGTTGGGACCAAATTTGCAGATTTATATAAATTGCGCATGTACACAGCCCAGAGCGAGAGCAGACGCATGCAACGTGGTATCAACTACTACTGCTGCACGACGTTTTATGTGTGCCTCGTTCAATGTCAAGGCGGTGTGGTCCTTATTCTTGTCTCGTACGTGGTGCGTGTTGTGTGTGCTCCGTTCATGCGGTTGGTCAAAAACGGACAAAAACCAGTCGTACGATAGGTTTTGCATGATAGTTGCGAGGCGGTGTCAAGTCGGAATGCCTCCCCTGAGTTATTTGCCATAATTCGCGACTTTGAAGGCCCAGAGCACGCCCCACGGGCCTCGGCCTGGACCCGCACTTGCGCTGTGGTGTACACGCGCCCCCCCTGCGTGCCCCGCAGCCGACAGCGCGAGAAAAGACCCGCGGCCGGAGGAGAAAAGTGAAAGTGTTCCGGGAAAATGTCCATTTGGTACCTGTGCGTATGATAACCGCCATAAAAAACTCAACACTACTAACCATATATATATGATATGTACGATCACGAAGAGTAATTCATATAAAAATAATATGAATACCTGGTATTACTATTTACTAGTGTTGGATATCGAAACCAAAACCGTTTCGGTACGATAAGGCCAAACTTACTTCGATAACGATAACGATATCGATAACAATTATCGTTACCGAACCGAACGATAACGAGCATGGAAGCGAAGCCAGACGTACAAAGACCCCGCAAAGCCCACCGGCCCATTTACATATATGTTTTAGTTGTCGCGTGATCAACACGAAACCCTGAAACATTATCATCTCAAAGCCTCAACGTCTCCACCACGAGGTCCTGCCGCTCTGCGGTGTACTCGGTGATGGGTGCCATGTTATCCTACTATTTACCACGTTCCGTGTGTGCTCATGCCTCGTCATGTTTTCCTTACACACACAAGTAGTAGTGCACACATTATATTGTTGATTGAGGTCGGCGGTGAACGATCGAAATGTGTTTTTTAGGCCTGATTTTGAGTCATTTTCGAGCTACATACAGTAACTCGCAACGGGGTCAACCAATCGGGGCGCTGTTGTTTCCTGTTCGCGCCTCACCTTGCTCGCCCCTCGCGGCTTTGCCAGGGAGATATAGCCCCGGCCGTGCTCGCGTCGTCGTGTCCCGGAGGGGCCTGCTGTTGTTTGTTTTTTTCTAAAATAGTTCTTCCGATGTCAACCGTACATACAGATATACACATCATCAGTCTAGGGTCAAAATAAATAAATAAGATATCGGATAGTCCAACACATACAAAATGCATTCCCTTCCTTGTACTTGACAGCTCGGAGAATCCAACCCCGGAAGTCTCCGGTGTGTGGTTGTTTTTTAGGTGCCATATTATGCTATCTCTTTTTTTGGGTGCCATCTGTTACCGGGCCTACCGGGTAAGACACCACTTATAAACATGAAAAACACGCCCCTACTTTACTGCCGCCGCTACTCTGTGCTTGTATAATATGTCGGCACGGCTGTTTGGCATGGCACCGGGTACTTTGCTATGCATGTATAGACATGGTGACACCACTATCCGCTATTAGTATTGTAGTATTTCGTCCGTACACAAGTACAAAACACATGATAAGAAACAGGAAAGCTGGCCCAGGATGGATTTCTTATTTGAGAATGGATGCATGCGTGATACACTAACTACTACAGTATAACGACCCCCAAAGTTCATGCTTTCCTGTTAAGCTAGGCCTGACATTTGCTTCGCCCGTTTTCTTATTAGGTAACCCGCACTGCTGTTGTACGAGTACTCCTCTTACGATCTACCAGGTACATGCATATATATATATATATATATCAGGAGATCGTAGCTCAGCTGTGTATCCCATGATACAACAAAGTATACGTATACCGGTAAATACAACATTGTTACACCATCAGCAGCAGTATTATACTATAATCAACATACAGTGCAGGATTAAGAAACAAGAAGCCTGGTCCAGGCTGGATTTCTTATTTCAAAATGGGTGAGTTATACACTACATTCAGTATCAGGACTCTCGAATTTATTATTTTCCAGTCAATATCACCCTGCCTTTCTTATTTCGTTTTCTTATTAGGTATCCTGTTCTGCGGTATACCAGGTGTATGTCTTTAATATCTCAACCGGGTAATTATATGGTGTTACACGTATTATATGTCCTGGTACTGCTGTCCTGGTATACTGCTGTTTGTTGCTGAATCCCCTATCCCCGAGGGAGGCGTCACGGCCTTTCATCGTTTTATCGTACGAGCTGGTTCCAGCGACACCCAGAAGATTCCTTCTTCGCAATTTTGCACTTTGGTTTTTGAGAGTTGGAAAACGAAATTTGGCATGGTTGTGCGTCATGACAAGATGAAAAAACTGACCGCTGGTCTTTTTTGATTTTTTTTGTTTTTTGGTTCTTGAGATACATTTTTCTGTTTTTTCTGGATTTTTCGGCAACTTTAACCCTCCCTAATTCACCAAAATAAATAAATAAAAAAAGACCAGCGGTCAGTTTTTTTTATCTTCTTACGATGCACGACCATGCCAAATTTTGTTTTCCAACTCTCAAAAACCAAAGTGCAAAAATGATTCCCGTGAAAGTACTCGTAAATAGTTCCCGGTTTATGTTAAAGTCTAGTACTTTGGAAGGCGGTGAATAAAACAGCCTTGCATGTTTCGCAAAACAAACCAAATGTCACAGAAATCTTCCCCTTGTTGATACGATCATGCCAAAACTTCTATTAATAGTGTTCTAGTGTCGAATTATTCGACGTATTGGCCGATTTATGGCCTAAATACGAATTTATATGAATTTTAGTATGGGCAGTCTCAACCCCTATACAACGACGCCTCCGCAAGTAATACGAAAAATGTCCATATCTCGCGAACTACAACTCGTACGCCAAAAATCTCTTCAGCGATGTGTTCCCCTTGTCCATGCGGGCATGTGGATATCTTTAGTATTGAAAATATCAACGTATTCCGTTTTTTATTGCCCGAAGGTGGAATCTCACGCTTGTCGCTGGAACCAGCTCGTAACATTATCGTTTATCGAATTATCGAAACTATCATCGAACTACCGAACTTTTTTCGGTTCGATAATTTTGTTTTTTTATCGAACGATACTTCGAAGTATCTCGAAAGTTTCGGCACGATATTCAACACGAATCATGTTCATTTCAAACCGTCCTTTCTTTGTACCACGACATCCATCACACCCTGTGTCCGTGCTGTTCCTTCATCCTACCGAAAAGAAAGGGATACATGACGAGCTCTCTCTCTGTGGCCATAAACTAGTGTACTGTATATACGACACAGAGATAAGAATACATTACAATACGTACAGGAAGTATATTAAACAATGGTTTGATGCAAAGCCATATTATGCCATCCTATTGGTCAGTCAAGTGGCACGAGGATGGGGCACAGCTGCGTAGACAGTGTTGCCTCGCATCCGTTGTGGGTGGTGTCCAAAGGGGGGGGGGGGGCAGGAGGAGCAGAAATAACCCGGCCAAGGGAATGGGAACAGGGGGGGCAACAAGAGTAGTCGAAGGGAAACAGCGGTGGACGAAAGTAGGAAGGAGACGACAGGCAGGGTAGCGAGGCACGAGGCCGACTACTACTATCAATACGCACAGTTTTTATTTGTAGTACTGTATTGATAGTAGAGAGATAGAGACATATATTTTACCAATTATAGCAGGTGGAACATGTACCGCCAACTGCAGCTTCTCCAAACGTGATCTCCATTCGTTTTTTCTATTCATTTTCTTTTTGCGGTTTGATCCTTCGGGCTTTTTTTGTCTACCTTTCTTCCTCCTTGCTTAGTATCCCTCTTTGTCAAAGACGTTTTGTTTCGTCGGTGGATGGCGAGCCTGACTGATTTGTTTTGTCTTTCTTTGTGTTTTGTTTTGTATTGCCCGACGCGCGTCCTCTCCGGGGGTGGGGGGCGGTTGGCGAGAGCAGAAAGGAGACGGCAGACAGGGTAGCAAGGTGCCAGACCGACTAATATGTAGACTTTTGTACAGCACGGGGCTACCGGCGTAGTACTACTACAGAGCTGTTACAATGTACTCGTAGGTAGTGGGTACCTACGGGACGCACGCAGGAGGAGTACTTGCGCTCAGGAATCCTCACCTTCAGTTCAGTCCCCGTTCGCTGTTTCTGCAGTAGCTGACGATATATATACTGCAAGTATCAACGGCAGCCACCTGTCGCCTCTTCCGAGTCTGGTCCCGTCCGCCAGTTGATAAGACACTAGCAGCAGCAATATGGCGGAAGTCTTGGATACAGAAAACAGTTGATATCCCTGGATGTGGGGATTTCGCACGAACTTATGTTCGAAGGGAAGCCTCTTCTCGTGTTATTATAGCTACTGGACAACACTCTGCTGATGTATTGTTTTTCAATCTCTACAGCAAACAGTAGTAAGTAGTAGATGCACCCCGCCCGCGAGAAGTGGAATCCATGGAGTCCAACACCTGATGGTGGTGATGATCGTTGTTCCACAAACAAAAACGACAGGATGGGTCGAGCTGGTGCCCTGCCAGGTGGAAACCACGTTGACGCACCTTCCACTCACCGCGTTTACTTACTACCACTTAACCCTGTGGAGATACGGGAGAGGTGCTGAAGTTCTCGGCTCGGAACGGCCACGGGTCGCAAGACGGAAGTTTAAGTTTGTAATGTTTCGGCGCGTTGGCGTGTTCCGTTGGATATTAATAACCATGCCCCCCCCGATGTTCTTGTACGAAGTATTACAGCAAATACAATTATCATCAGTACGTCAGCTGTGCGTTCAACCGATTGAGTAGTTGATACTCAACTTTGTATTGTATACATACCCGGTATTATGGTCCTTGAATATTGTTATCGTGTTCCTGAACCGGCGAAAATAATTAATTTACTCTATTCTCAGTATATACGTCATATTTAATATATTAATGATGAAATTTCTTCAATCATAATTTCAGATAATTCTTCAGACCCCCCGTAGGTATGATATAATCTTGAGCACGGAATAAGTAATTTCGGCGTCAACGTTTTTTTCTGAAAGTCGTAAAAGCCTTTAGGTTAACCCCTTAAGAACTGGTCCCACGAATTTGGGGACAAACTACTTGGAATTAGTGTAGGATAAGTTTTTTCAGTTCTGAATGGGTTAAGGGGCCTCTTCGGTCATAAAAAAAAGAGTACTATTTACGTATATCATACTACTTTACTTGCGTGCTGAAAAAAACATTTTTCTCGTCTTTTTTACAGCAGCAATACTGTTTCTTCTGGTATAAGAACACCATATCACTCAGTATTCCTTACAGAGCACGGCATAGCTCCAGTTCTAATGCTCAGACTGCCGACCGACCAACGCATAGCTTGTTCGTTATACGAGTCTCTAGGAGATGTTAGGGCTCTTGGATCTGCAAGGGAGCGTAGGCATTGCCGTGTTTGCATCACGAAACGAAAGTGCTCCGCAGCAAGAGTTTTGATCGCTGCGGAGCTCCTGTTTGGCATCTACACTCTGCTGTGGCAACGTAGGACGCGACAGACGATCGAACTAGAGGCCCAGATAGGTTCACCTACTAGTGCTCGGCGTCCTCGTCGAAAATCTGAGTTACAACTGTATCAGCAGCCGGAGAAACTGCCGTTTTTCTAATTCGTCTTTGGGTACCAGGGGTATGGCGAGTCGTTTTTGAGTAAGAGGAACTTTTCGGGACGAAAACGGCGTCTGATCGATAGGCCTCCCGAGACAAATATGCTGACCATGACCTACGCTCTCTAAAATTACTCGGCAGTCTGAGCATTGGAACCAGAGAAATGTCGTTTTCCGTAGGGAGTCATGAAAAGGTAGAACTTTTACCAGAAATAGTACACTACTAGCTACTGAAAAAAACGGATTTGTTTTTTATTAGCTCTGAATGTGTTTTGTCCGAAGAGGCCCCTTAACAAGTGTGGGGATTGTACTGGGTGAAGTCGGGGCGCCATCAGTATGGGGCTACATCAGTATGGGGGTGACGCTTTTTGTACCATATACACGTCATACGTAGGGTCGCGCTTGCTTGCGATTGGCACATTAATCTTCAGTTTTCAGTCTTGATTGAGACTGCTGTGAGAGCAATGTATTGGACATTTTCTCATTTTCGGTTTCCGTTTGATACGTAGGCCGGTTGGCTGGCCTTTTTTTCAATACTAATATATTGTCTAATCTTGTGATCTTGAGGCTGTCAAATCGGTACGACTGGGTGGTTGTGTAATGTCTGCACTAAGTGTTAATTATTGCACCACGCGTCGTGCTGAAACCCCGGGTCGGGATCATGAAAGGGTCAGCGCACAGCACCGTACGGGGGGATAAGTGGGTCAAACACAACCACCGATGCCGGATTACGAAACAGGTCGTCGTGTTTTCGCGTAATACGGCAAAAAACAGGATGCGGACTGCTCATTCTACTGGTAATTTCCGCAAAAACAGGGGTCATTTCAGACATGTCCCCGCTACCGAAATGTGCATCTAAACGTGTGGAAGAAAGCGTTTGTTTGGCGTTGTTTCTGAGCTTTTGAACCCAACATTTATCAACTGTACTATTTTTTGCTTTGTTCTATAAGCAAATCGGCGCTGCTGTAAGCGTCCAGGTGACAGCATTGCAGGTTAGGTTAGGGCAGGCAGAGGGGAGCAAAACGGCAGGACTTTCCTTCAGAAATAAACGGGTTTTGATAGTAGTGGACATGGATCGCTACGTATAATAGTCACGGCGGTCTAGTCCAACTATCCCTTAAAGCTAAAACCGCTCGCCGTAAGCACGACATTGCGCAATCCGACATCACTGGCCGCCAGGGGGTGGCGCCGTCAGCACCCGCCCGGCCCGAGCGACGTCAGCCCCGCCCCCTCCCTTTACTGTTGACCGGCGTCTCCACTTTCCACTTCCGCTTTCGTTCGACCCTGAAATCATGACGATGTGTCGAGGATCTGTCTCTGTGAAGAGAGTTGGCAGAGGTGGCACCGAAGTGTCTGTGAAGATCACTTACTTGCGAAGAATAACAAAAGTCATAGTTTGAAAAAGCGCTCTGTGGCTATAGTGGAACGAATATTGATCTGATAAATCAAGAAAAACGGAGAAGAAGAGAAGAAGAGAGTGGGATGGAGAGGAGTGGAGATGAGAGGAGTGAAGTGGAGTAGAGTGATCGAGGTGGGGGATGCCTCCACCTGATCATCTCGGTACAATGCCCATGCTACGGACAGTTATGCTCCACGGGAGCCCGTACTGTTCCCTGTAATGTTCTCTACAACGTTCTAGTAATGTTCTAACAGCGTTCTCAGCATCGTTCCTGATGGTGATGGTTTGGACATAAAATAGAGCGTACCACGAATAAAACAAACTCGTAATCCACCCGCATATGGTATTTACCCTAATATAAAAACCAAGATACTCACTATACTCGTATCAGTGCGTAGGGACCGCACATCCCAATATCTACGTATATATCTCAACATCCATATCTAACACGCCCCCGTGATGGAAGTCAGTAGCTAGAGCAACCCTTACGGTGTAGAAACCTGATACTCGAGATATCCAAATAAAATAATAATGAAATAAGGGTACAACATAGTTAGTCCTGTGCTATGGCAGCGGAAAAATGGAAAATAGTAAACACAAAGATCACGACATATTCAGCCCCGTGTGATAACTGCGGCAATATTGTTGTACTCACGTCAGAGAAGCTAATCGTGGTTGTGCATAACCGCTAAGTCATGATCTACAATGAAAAGCGTATACAGTTATCTGCTGTACTTGCAACGCGCCCCCTCAATTGAATACTAATGTATTCTGTCTCCCTACCGTGAATCATACCAGGTATATGGCAATTATTGAAATGGATGAGGCCTCTTGCTCCGGTAGGGGGTCCTCGCCTGGTATTCCCCCCCGCGGTGAGTAGAAGCTTCGCTGGCGTATAACCAGCGCGCGGTTAGTACCTGTAAATGATCTGGGTACAAAAACCTATGAATACTACTTCTCGGTGGGTAGGATGGTCTCACGAATTTCGTGACCAACTCTGCTCGCAAGTGTTCGGGAGCGAAGAAGAGCAGTGATCTCTCTGGGATACCAATTCTACGACGTTCTGATCGAATCCGTGGTTCCGTTATTTTGGACCCTCCGATGCAATCGACATTATGATAATAATGTATGCTGTCTCCCTACCGTGGGTCATTTGATACAAGTATTGGATAGGATGAGGTCTCCTGCGCCGACCCGTGGTCACGCCCATACTGTTGGCCACTGGTCAGGTGCAGGGTTTTCTCAGCCAAACTTCCTTAACATTGGATAATTCCTTTCCCGCACAAGGCGCGGAATCATTCTTGAACTCAGGCGACAGTGGTAGCTCGCTGGTGTCGCCGAAATGGTAGCTCTGGCGGCGTTATCTCTTACTATATCGTGCACTTCCCCACTAGAGATCGCTCCGATTCATTGTTGGAGCTGAATATGTATGGGAGTATTTATGATCCGGGGACGAGACTTTTTCATGCCCGGGTACGGCGCGACCTCGCCGTTGCCCCGAGGAGAAATTCTCGCCGCGCGCTTTCTCCACGAGATCCAGCCAACCGTAAAACAGACGGTGGGGTCGGGGTTTCCACACCTTGCGGGGCGGTATCGTTCGGAAGGGGTGTCTGTTGTCGACCCCGGGTTGTTGGAGGCGTAGATGTACGGAAGGATCTATGATTCGGGGATGGGACGTTATCATCCCCGGGTGCGGCGGGATTTCCCCGTTGCCCCCAGGGGCAATTATTGTCTCGCACTGGCTCCATGAGGGCCAGGTGACCGTAAATTATCCCGTGGAGTTGGGGTTTGCACACCTTGCGGGGAGGTATCAACCCGGGGGATGTCCGTTTTAGTCCTCGAGTCGCTGGAGTTGTAGATGTATGGAAAGGCTTATGATCCGGGGATGGGACATCATCGTCCCCGGGTGCCGCTGGATCCTTGAGCTTCGGCCAGTCAGTGATCAACTGATGGAGGTGGGGGGGTGTACTTATGTCGTGCACGGCCGAAGTCGTATGGTGGGGGGTGGGGTTTCCATACCGTGCGGGGCAGTGTCGATCCGGGAAATCGCCGTTTTTGTTCCCGGTTGGTCGGAGTTGTAGA
Organism: Saccharina japonica; assembly: GCA_008828725.1. Classification (NCBI taxonomy): domain Eukaryota; class Phaeophyceae; order Laminariales; family Laminariaceae; genus Saccharina; species Saccharina japonica. The sequence goes on from MEHQ01004318.1 coordinate 52,521, forward strand.
TACACGAAGGTATTTCTGGTACGGGGATGGGGCCCTATCCTCCCTGGCTGTGGCAGAACCTCGGTGACTCTTTTCAGCACCGACGTTCTAGAAAATCCAGCGGTCACTGGCATGGACTTGAGCAACCAATGAGCTGTCAGAAGATTCATAAAAACATTGTAAGCCAGCAGCCAGGCTGGCTAGATGGCCGCCAGAACCGCGTCGAGATTGCGCCATGGCCACGGCTCGGCGCGGCATAGGACCCGGTGTTCGGGGAATTGTGGCACCCAGCCTCCCTGGCCATGAGGCAAGGCGGGGCTGAACCGCTCTGGATAGCGCTACTCAATTACAGACAGACAGACATAATGGCAGCATTTATATAATATATCGATATTTGAATGCTTGAAGTCAGCGTTTCCTGGCTGCATTTTGTTCCAGAAAACACCTGAAAAGGATTCCCAGCAAATTATGGCATCTATCAAGTGGAGAAGACCACGGGGACGACTCTAACTTGAGGACTCTGGGGCGAGGACTCTACTGGACCAGGGGCGGCAGTCAGCGGTGATGCTGTTGCTGCTGCTGTTTTCTACTGCTGCTGCTGATGCTGTTGCTGCGCTGCTCCACTGCTCCCTGCTGTGCTATTGCCGATTGCTGTGCGATGTGTGACGCTACCTAGCTGCAGAGTCCTGCTGGTCACAGCCTATTTGGAGCACCTGCTGTTGTGGAAAATTTAATCCCACCGCGTTGCAACTGCGTGCAACTAGTCAGCGCTAAATCTGCTAGAAGAGCCAGCGGGCAGAGTTTTTTATATAGACTTCGAGGCTGGGCTAGTGGCATGGATTTGTCGAACCAATTAGCTCCCCGAATCACAATTAAAATTCGTAAGTCAGCAGCCAGGCTGGCTCGACGACTGCCAGAACTGCGTCGGGATTGTGCCACGGTGACTGCTCGGCGCGGCATGGGACCCGGTGTTCTGCGGGTTGTGGCACCAAGCCTCCCTACCCATGGGGCAAGGCGGGTCTGAACCGCCCCGGATAGCGCTACCCAATTACAGACAGACAGACAGACAAACAGACAGACAGACAGACAGACAGACAGACAGACAGACAGACAGACAGACAGACAGACAGACGGACAGACGGACAGACGGACAGACAGACAGACATAATGGCAGCGTTTAATACTATAGATTTGCGATCATACGAAACATCGCGATCTCCTAGAGCGCTGCGACATACAAACGACCATTCACACGGAAACGTCTATCGATGCCGGTCAGTGGCCTCGCGATCAACATTGCATAGCGGTGCGATGAACTCGCAACATGTGGGTGTACACAACGGTGAAGTAATCGGTTCAACGCGGAGGCCGGTATACACCACCCCCAGTACAAAATAAGTAATGTTTTTAGCAAGCCTCGAAGCGATGCTGTGTATCCAGGCGGGTTGTCGAGAAACCTTGACGATTGCACAGGCACCGACAACGCAACTCCGGGCATATCTACCACAATGTTAAAAAAACAAAAACTGCGGATAACGAGTTGCGTTAGTGTTTGAGCATTTACATAAAACATACATTGGGGCTACCTAGTTGTATTAGTATTTGAGGGTGACTGTATGCGTTCAAAGAAACGCCCGTTCAGGGTCAATACACGAGGTTAAGCCGAAAGCTCGGTAAGGTTGAGTGTGAACGCCGGGGGTGTCCCCATATGCCTGAGGCGGGTGTAGTAACCGGACCCGACGGCCGTGATCGTGGAAAATGATAAACATAAACGTTATCGCAAGATCAGCGGCCGAGTGCAAAGGGCGCTCCAAGTCACACCAGTCATAAGAGCCATTCGAGTTCCTCCAGATTTTTATTACCTCAACAATATATTGCTGGAACTGACGTCGAACGACGATTGTAGCAGCGAGGTGAGCGATAGGTAAATCAACGGCGCAGACATGGCCAGACTCAAAGGCAAGAGCGGGTAGAGCGGTATATAGCAGCTCAAGTACGCAACGGTGTGTGCACGCAAATGGCCAAGAGAGCGAGCGGGCACAGCCGTGTCAGACACCGCGGCAGACGCGTGCTACGGTAGAGGTAGCACTTTCTGGCTGAATTGTTTTCTGAACGATTGGGCTCCTCAACTCAAATTCGTCGGACTTTCATTGTTGTGACGAATAATGTTTCAGAGTATACTTCGGTCAAAATATTATCATCCGGCAGCACTTTTATTTTCCTCCAAAATCATTGTTTCGGTGAGGTATGACGCTCCTTAAGTGAGGAGCCCAGAAAAAGCATGGTGCCCCTCTATCGTAGCATGTGTCGGCATCGTACAACTCGAACATTAACGATTACCGAACTCGAAGGGAAGAGTGGATACGGCTGTATCTACAACTCACGTACACAGTGGCGTGTGCACGCAATTAGTCAATATAGAGAGCGGGTCAGGTTGACACCGTGGTATCATACAACTCAACCTTCACCATGGACGATCCGAAGCTCAAGTACACAGCGGCATGTGCACGCGATTGGTCAATACATAGAGCGGCTACAGCCGTGCCAGACACCGCGGTATCGTACAACTTATTGACCATTGACGAACTCGAAGGGAAGAGCTGATGCGGCTGTATCTATAGTAGCACTCAACTCTAAAACTCAAGTACACAGCAGCATGTGCGCGCGATTAGTCAATATAGATAGCGGGTACAGCCGTGCCAGACACCACGGTATCGTACAACTAAACCTATACCCATGGACGGGCTCGAAGGGAAGAGCGTATACGGCTGAATCTAGCACTCAGGTAGCTCGCACGTGTGCACGCTATTAACTGAAGAAGATAAATATAGAGTGAGAGAGATAGAGAGAGAGAGGCACCGCCGTGCCAGACACCACGGCATCGTACAACTCAAATATCAACCCTGGTCTACTCAACGCCACAACAGCGTGCATACACAGCAAATCAAGGGGGGAGAGTGGGCACAGGGGATTGGTTCGCCAAATACATGCCAGAAGCCACTGGCTCTTTCTAGAAGATTGGTACCGAATAGAGCCATCAGGGTTCCTCCATACCGTGGGAGGATACGGTCCCATCCCCGGGTCCTACCGTCCATACATCTACAACTCGAAATAACCCGGGGACGAATAAGGACAATCCCTGGTTCGATACCGCCCCGCAAGGTGTGGAAACCCTAACCCCGCGGATTGATTTATGGTTGACTGAGACTCGTGGAGCCAGCGCGCAGCGAGAGATGCCTCGCGGGACAACGCCGAGGTCCCGTCGCACCCGGGGACCATGAAGTCCCATCCCCCGATCATAACCCTTCCGTACATACAACTCCAACGAACCGGGGACGAAAACGGACACCCTCTGAGTCGATACCGCCCCGCAAGGTGTGGAAACCCCAACCCCGGACACCCTCTGAGTCGATACCGCCCCGCAAGGTGTGGAAACCCCAACCCCACGGATTGATTTACGGTTGACAGACTCTCATGGAGCCAGCGCGCGGCGAGAGTTGTCCCCCGGATCAATGGCTAGATCCCGCCGCACTCGGGGATGATAACGTCCCGTCCCCGGATCATAAATTCTTCCATACATCTACAACTACAACAACCCGGGGACGAAAGCAGACACCCCCGGGTCGAAACCGGCCCGCAAGGTGTGGAAACCCCAACCCCGCGGGATGATTTACGGTTGGCTGGCTCTATTGGAGTTAGAGCCAGCGTGCAGCGAGAGTATCATAGCCCCTCGTGGCTACGGCGAGGTTCCGTCTCACCCAGGGATGATCACGTCCCGTCACCGGATTATGAATACTTCCATACATCTACAACTCCAACGACCCGGGGACGAATACGGACATCCCCCGGGTCGATAACGTTCCGCAAGGTGTGGAAACCCCAGCCTCACGGAACTACTTACGGTTGGTTTACTCTCATGGGACCAATGCGAAGCGAGAGTAGCTCCCTGGGACAACGCCGAAGTCTCACCGCACCCGGGGACGATAAGGTCCCATATCCGGATCAGAAATCCTTCCATACATGTACAGCTCCCACGACCTGGGGACGAACACGGACACCCCAGGTGTGATACCTGCCCGCATGGTGTAGAAACCCCAATACCACGAAATTATTTACGGTTGGCAGGCTCTCATGGAGCGAGCCCGCGGCGAGAGTTGCCCATCAGAGCAACGGCAAGGTCCCGCCGCACTCGGAGATGATAACGTCCCATCCCCGGATCAGAACTCACTCCATACATCTACAACTCCAACAACCCGAGGACGAACACGGACACCTCCCGGGTCGATACCGCCCCGTATAGTGTGGAAACCCCAACCCCACCGGTTGATGTACGGTTGGCAGACTCTCGTGGAGCCAGCGTGCGGCGAGAGTTGTCCCTCGGGGCAACGGCGAGGTCCCTCCGCACCCGGGGATTATAACGTCCCATCCCCGGGGTCATAAACCCTTCCATAAATATTCAACTGCAACAACCCGGGGACGAATACGGACACCCCCGGGTCGATACCGCCCCGCATGGTGTGGAAACCCCAATCCCACGGAAATGATTACGGTTGGTTTGCTCTCATGGGGCCAGCGCGCAGCGAGAATAGCTCCCCGGGACAGCGTCGAGGCCCCACCGCACCCGGACACGATAAGGTCCCATCCTCGGAACATAAATACTTTCATACATCTACAACTCTAACGACTCGGGGACGAATACGGACACCCCCAGGGTCGATACCGCCCCGCAACGTGTGGAAATTCCAACCCCACGGATTGATTTACGGTTGGCTGGCTGTCATGGAGCCAGCGCGTGGCAACAGTTGCCCCTCGGGGTAATTACGAGGTCGCGCCGCATCCAGGGATGATAACGTCCCATTCACGGGATAAATAATCCTTCCATACATCTACAACTCCAACAACCCGGGGACGAATACGGACACCCTCCGGTTCGATACCGCCCCGCAAGGTGTGGAAATCCCAACCCCACGGAATGATTTACAGTTGGTTTGCTCTCATGGAGCCAGCACGCAGCGATAATAGCCCACCGGGATAGCGTCGAGGACCTGTCGCACCCGGGAACGATAAAGCCCCATCCCTGGATCAGAACTCATTACATATATCTACAACTCCAACGATCCGAGGACGAAAACGGACATCGCCCGGGTCGATACCGCCCCGCAAGGTGTGGAAGGCTGATTTACTGTTGGGCTGAGGCTCATGGTCGCTGTCCCGCCGCGCCCTGGCGTGGTAAGGCCCCATCTCCGAAGCATAAATCCTTCTATACATGCACACCTCCAACAATCTGGGGGCAAAAGACGGACACCCCCCCGGTCGATACCGCCCCGCACGGTGGTCCTTACTTATCCGTTGAGAGTGGTACATCACAACACACTATTAATACGAGCACTACCATACCAGGTACATACATACTGCTATGGGAAACGCAGCGCTAGCGCCACAGGCGGAGCCGTGGCCGCACCGCTAGTATATATATATCATATATATAATCAATACTTTTTATGGTATGATAGGCCAATGCCACCAGTATGGCATGCGAGCATCCGTGGGTTTCGTGTACGTTCGAGGAGGAGGAATTGGGACTCGGGGCGGGTGACCCTTTTTGTTCCACTCACCTTTTCCCTCTCCTCCCATCGCCCCCTCCCGGGGGAGCAATACTAATGCATAATTTTACAACTTCTACACGCGCCGATGGCTGGATCGGGCATCGTTCACCTACGCTTCCAACCCACGTACGAGTTTACCGATCACAAAGCAGCAGGCAGACGTGCAGATCAATCATAATGTAGCGATTGCATTGTTTTATGGCAAAAATGCCTCTTCATTGTGGGGTACGCACAGGTCTGCATTATTACTTAATTAGTACGTACGTCTGTTGTATGTTGTCTGTCGGCGGTGTACATATTTATTGATAGTTGTATGTGGCCGATTTAAACAATCTTGGCGCCTACAGAAGCGGGCACGCTGGGGCGAACGCATGGGATGTATTCGGTCACAAGCCGTCTCGAGTCGGCCACAGTATCCGTTCTGCTTGGTTGCTTTCAGAAGGGACAGGGCATCCAGCAGAGGGTGACGGTGTTAGAGAGGCAGATTAATGCTTACTTTTGGGAGAGGGGTTGCCTACAGTAGAGGCAGTGGATGGGACTGTACCCATTAATGTAGGTCTGAAGGAGTCGAGCCAAGAAGCATTGATTGCAGAAGTTCGGGAGTGACTTGGTGGATCAGGCACCCATGACTTGGAGCATACTGGTGAACTATATCTCACACAAGGCACTTGTAGAACTGGTATCAGCAACAGGTAGCCCTGGTGAGGGATGGCGAAGCATCACGCGCCTCAGGCTGCGGCGGAGAAGGCCAGGCTTAGCCAGTCCTGGCACAGCCTCAGGAAACCTCCAACGAGTATTTTTCGAGGGGCTATGTACTCAGGAGCAAGCTTTGTACTCATACAAGGGTGCACAAAAAAAAAAGAAAACGACACCACACACCTAGGAAGGTCAGAATGAAAAACAAACCGGATCGCTGTGATCACAGGACGAAATGAGCAAAAAACATTTTTTTTTCGTTTTTTGTTCCCTTTTTTTTACTTGGTTTTAGAGACCCCCCATATTTTTTTTTCGCTGGTCGGGGGGTAATTAAAAAAAAACTTGACTCATTGTTTTCTGGGATCACAACGGTCCGGTTTCTTCCCTCC
>MEHQ01004318.1:59244-138328 GCA_008828725.1 Saccharina japonica
GGGGGGGGGGGGTGTGGTGTCGACAGCTTTTGTTTTTGTGCACCCTTGACTCATATAATTGTTTTCGCTGATATCGACGCTAACCAGCACTTTCCGTGTATCTACAGTACTCCTCTGTCTTTGCAAAACAGTATTTTGCTCGTTAATACAGAGTTGACGTACCAAATCATTGGCAATGTGATGCTCAGCGCGTACGGGGAGATGGAGGTGTCGAGGGAGGAGGAGCTGAGGAACGGGACGGGGCACGCCCTCGTTGTTGCCGACGAAGGTCGGGGCAATGGGGGTACTCAACGTGGCGGGAGAGGTAACCGGGGCGGACGCGGAAGGAACCGGAGGAACGACAACAGAGGTGGACAGCAGCAGCATCGGCAGCCGTCCAAGCAGCAGCAGTAGCAGCAGCAGCAGCAGCAGCAGCAGCAGCAGCAGCAGCAGCAGCAGCAGCAGCAGCAGCAGCAGCAGCAGCAGCAGCGGAAGCATCAGCAACAGCAGCAGCCGTACCATCATCAGCATCAGCAGCATCAGCAGCCGTACCAGCAGGAGTCGCAGCAGCAGCAACAGCCGCAGCAGCAGCCGCACCCCAGCGATCGGGGAGGTGGTTGTTGGAGCACCACAGTAGTGGGGCAACGGAGGCAGAGGGCCTGGCAGTAAGGGAGGCATGAGGAAGGTATCGGGGTGGGCGTGCACAAGCAGTTGGGGGTAAGGGTAGAGGCTGCCCTCCCCCCCGGTACCCGCAGGACCGAGACGATCCAGGCTATCAGGTGCCCCCCGGAACCGCGCCACCTAGCCAGGGGGCTTTCGCCCTAGGTGGGGCCTCCCGCCCCTCGTACGCGGAATCTGGTCGGCAGCAGCCGTGGTCGCACTCGTACGGTCAAGAAAATATTGCCGGCATCACCTCTGCCACCGTTGACACCGCCGCCGCCGCTCATGTTGACGAACATATTGTCTATGGTCCTGACGCTGCCGTCGCCGCTCGGAACGACAGCTACTACTACGACGACTACGGGGACTACTAGTACGAGGAGAAGCAACCGCAACAGTACCAACCGCCGCCTGTGCAGCAGTACCAGCCGTCGCCTGGTTCCGCAGTGCCAGCCATCGCCTGGTTCCGCAGTACCACCCGTCGCCTGTGCAGCAGTCCCAACCCCCGCCTATGCAGCAGTACGAAACACCGCCTTCGCAGCAGTACCAACCACCGCCTTCGCACCAGTACCAGCCACCGCCTGCGCAGCAGTATCAGCCATCGCCACCGCCACCGCTCCAGAACCTTCACCATCATCCCAGCCATGTCAGCGTAAGGGGTCAACTCGTGCAGCGGGTGTGGCTGGATTATGTGCTGGACAAGCTCGCCACGAGGCGGGGTGGAAGGAGAAGAAACCAGGTATCAATTATTTTTGTGGGAGAGAGAGCGCCATATCTCCTTACCCCAGGACCCTATACAGGCGTCCAAATATATTTTCATGCAACCTTTCCGGGCGTAATCTGGAATCCAGAAAAAAGAGGGGACACCAGCATGGTGGACCCCTGTTCGGGAAAGCCCCATTGTTGTGTTGAAAGAGAGTGTTTGAAGCCCACTCCGCGGGCGACAGCGCACCACGTCAACAGCACGACAAAGTAAACGAGGTTAGAAAACAACAGAGTTATGTCGGAGGCAGCGATGGCGGCGGGCGCGACCCCGCTTGACCGGTGCGCGGGGAGCTGCCATGCACCAAGCCGGTGGTTGGGCAGCCTCGGGTGCTGGACCTGACGAGAGTGATCCATCACGACGGGTCGAGTCTCTCGAAGACCAGCCAGACAGCGGCACAGAGGACAACAGCCGGGGAGGCTGTGCAGTGGGGCGAGAACCTGAAGCTGGTGGAGCTGGTGCAGTCACCCACGGTCCCGCGCGAGGTTGTGTGAGAACTTGCGGATTTTGGCGTTCGGTATCGGTGGTATCGGGCCGTTCGTTTCGTGTGTGTACGTATCTCGCGCTGCCTCACTTTGACGGCACTCGACAACACCCCTTTCGTACAGCTCCCCAGGTACAGACCTTGAGTACCTCCTGGAGTTCCTTGCTCGCGCGTAATATATATATATACACACCCCAGCAGCATAGGGGTCGACATCCGTAACACTGTGAGCTCCCAGGTGAGAGATATAATGCGGTAGCAGTACGTAGGAAATGTGAAAACAAGCTCGCCCATCACATATTCAGCAGCGTTCGAAGTCGAGTATCTACCATCCAATCGGTCGTACTCACAATGGGGCAGAGGGGCAGCGCTACAGCAGTAGTATATACGAGCAACGCTATACCAGCATATAACAGCACGGTGTCCCCATGACTACATACATCGGTACGATGGGGGGTGTGCACGACGGTACGTACCCCAACCCCTCGTTCACACGAGGCGCAGGACTCATAGTTACAGCAGTGCGGACCGTCCCACTCGAACTCGTATCCAACACACGTATGCGAGAAAGGACACATATTGGACAAATATCAGGTGCGGTCATCTTACAACGTAGGGGGTACAACGAAGTACCGACCGGGTTACTGGCGGTACTCACAGCGGACGAACCGTAAGGATATTAGCTACATACACACAACATCTCGCAAGTGACCAGCGCCCACGTACGAGTACGGGTGCGGCGGAATGTAGGTACACATATTAAGCCGTACCCCCGTAGGGCCAGAGGACCGAGTACAGCAGCACAGGCCGCGCGACAACGAATCGTGCCCGCTTTTCCCCCTCGCGCCCTTGCAGCGGGGCCCAGAGGGCAGCACAGCATTGCCACTGCTGTGTAAGGGCGTTCTGTGTGTGCGGTATTGCTGTGGGCCTTCGATAACAACCCCTAACGTGACGCTCCCCAGGTTCAGACCTAGCCACTCCCGGCGTGTTCCGCTCACACAATACGTACCCCAGTAGCATAAGTTGTCGCCGTCCGACACACGTTTAGCGCCTAGATTCGGAGGCGTCTACTACTGTGCAAGCGAATGCCAGAACAAAACGTAGTATATACACCCAACACAGCGTTTGAAGTCGAGCATCAACCCTTCAATCGGTCGAACCCAAAAGTGGGAGGACTGGTCGCGCTCGTACATATTTTACATGTAATGCTACAGTAATACGCCAAAAGTGCTCGTACGAAGAGATATCTGGTATGTTCGGAAAAGTACGAAAATTGACAAACGTAACTACCAGGTATACACATTCCAGGTGCCTGGTACAGAATGGCACTATTAATAACGACGCCCACTTAATTGGGACGGCGGTGTGGATAAAATATGGTACGGACCTCTCATTCCACCGAGGGGTAGGGCTCACAGCCGCAGCAGTACCGGACACCCCACACGAACTCGTCGTCAAAACGGGCTCGAGACCAGGTACATGCACTCCTGCTGCTGCTGCTGCTGCTGCTGTTGCTGCAACCAAGTGCGCCCAACATACGTCGTGGCGTGCTTAACGGAGCACCATCATAGCTACTGGCCGCACCACTGTATAAGTTGTGTGTGTTGTAACAAGTGAACATGTATGTAAAACTATATCCAGCGAATGATCAGCGTACACGTACTGGTAGGGTGGTATACATATGTCATGCGTATGGGAGCAAATTGGACCACCTCTGCAGTGCGTATAAAGCCACAGCCTCGACGCGTATATACAGCAATCTAAGCGTTTCAACCCCGACTACTTAGCGTAAGAATATAGCACGCTGATGCACGAGTTACGAGAGGCGGTCATCGGGGCAGCGAGAGTTACGATCACCGGTAGCGATAGCGAAGGGATAACGGGCGCCGACGACTATCGGCACATGGAATGTTACGCGATGAGATAGTAGCGCCGAGGGGCGCGCGGCCAGCAACACCCCAAGGCCAGGTAGCCCCACCCACGTAGCGGGGGCAGCCATAACCGTAACGGGATCAGGGCAGAAGACGGGGGCGAGGGACCCTATTAGAGAGCGGACGATTCGGGTGCACCATGGGGGTGGTAACGGCGACAATAATGAAATGACGAAGTACCCGTAACTACGACGGGGTGAACTAAAGTAATCGCAGGGCATTTAAGTTATGTCCCTCCTATATGATGATGTGATCATGTGTGCTGGTTCCTGTTCTGTCAGTCCGTTAGGTGATCGGTATACTGTCTTGATCTCGTATGCCACGTTTCTCATTTACCGCATTTCTTCGCTTCGGTGTTCACGTTCTTCGCGGTCAATAATGTTATTTTGAATAAACAAAAAACGTGACCTTCGCTTCAGGGTGTATTATCTATTCATGTAGGTAGTTACCTATTTATTTTAGGTAGCTAGGACTTACGTGTTTATGTATTTATCTATTTTTCGCTTCGGTCTGTTCGTGTAGGGTACCGTGTCTATTGTGACAATAATTTATGTTATTCTCACGACGATATACATGTACCTTGTCCCGTATCGCTTGTAATAGGTGTCCGTCGACGCATGGCGCGCGAACCTAACGCCCAAGGCATTAAGAAGTAGGAGTTACGTTCCCAGTCATCCCAACTCTGTCCGCCGAGGAACAAAGCTGGGTGGGGACGCGCGACAAGCCGGACGTAGATTACATGCCGACTGTGACAGACGTAGAGCGAAACCTATCTGACGAAAGCCGAGCCCGCATGCCATGGAAAGCATCTATGCACGACGCGGGAACGAACGGGGCGGATTTCGTTCCAGGGGGTCTGAACTATCGCTTCGAGTTCTGGGGGAGTGTCGTGTGGCGGGGCCACCCATAGAAAGCACAACTGTTCTCATATATCAAGGACGGCGTGAGCGCATTAGAGTTCCTTACCCCAGAGTACCGAGGCACATCGCGCGAGTCTCCCTACCGGCGGGACTCTTTCCCAGGGGCGTTGCTTCCCAACCGCATATCGCAAGACCACGCAAAGTTCGTACGGTTGGAAGTCGTAGCCTTAGTGAAACGGGGATGTCTGGTGAAGTGGGGTGACGTTCGAGGTTCGACCGGCCCAGCGCGCCCTCGGCTGGTGCTGCCTCTGTCCCTCGATCCTTCTAAGCCGCGGAGTGCTGCCGTCACGTTCCCTTCAAAATGGACACGGTGGCGAGGGTAGCGGACGTCGCGGAAGAAGGGACCTTCATGGGGAAGCCTGGACGACCGCTCCGGTTTCCACAATCTGAATCTGCAGCCAGAGCTCTGGCCGCTCTTTGGGGTGGAGTACGCTAGTACGACGTGTGTGTACTTCCATTCCGTTTGGCTGGAACGAGAGCCCGGCGTATTACCACTCACTCAGCGAGGCAAACGCGGAGTACCTTCGCTCTCGCGGCATCCCCGTCCTAGCCTCTATCGACGATGCCTGGTACGGAAACTTTTCCTCCACGTTTGGGTGCTCCGGTAAGGTCCAATGGTTGTCCGTCGCGGAGGCCATTCACGTGGGGATGTTGGTCTCGCACTTGTGCGGGTATTTCCTGTCGGATACCAAGTCCGACTTGAGGCCATCGAGGATACAGCGTTACCTCGGTATCCTGTGCGATTCGATTACCACCTCGTTCCGGGTCCCGGAAGACAATCTTCAGAAACTCCACGCGTTGATCCGCGCCGTCCTGGAGCACGGCTCGCTCACCGGGAAGCTATTGGAGAAAATCGCGGGAAAGTGCGTCAGTATATCCGTCGCAATTCGCCTGGCGTCCTTGGGGAAGCACTACATGTTCGCGGCAATCACGAAGGCGAAGGGACAGAAGATCCAGTTGAGCCCGAAACCCGACCTGCGGGCGGAGCTACTCATATGGCTCGGGTTGTCGGCAACAACCCAGGAGGGGCCGTGGTACAAACCACGCTACTTCGCGTCACATGTCACTTTCGCAGCACCCGACGCGTCTTCGAACCTTTGGTGGGGAGGCGTGGTATCGTTGCCGGGGGGTGAGTTCTCCGCGGGCGGGGGGTTTCCTCACGAGTGGCTACCACGGCACATCAATGGGGAAGAGATGTTCGCGTTGCTCGACGTGATGACGAAGTGCTGCCGAGTGCACCCGGGACAGCTACGGCGAACGCAGCTGGTGATGGACGTAGACGACCGATCCGTGGTGGACGCGTTCGACAAAGGGCGGTCAAGAAATCCAGTCACGCACGGGCTGTTGGTCGGCCTGTTCGAGCTACAGGTGGGCCAGGACTTCTGGCTGTCCCTGCAATAGGTGCCGACGGGGGACAACCAGTCGGCCGACGCTATCACTCTGCCAGGGCTGGCCGAGATAACCCGGCTTCGGCCGGCGATGTTCAAAATATTGCAGTCGTTTTTCGGAGAATTCCCCATCTACCTCATGACATCGTCAGAAAACGTCCGGGGGGCCCACCACGAGGACGGACGGGCAGCGAAGGCTGCCATTCTTCTCGCGGTACGATTGCGAGTGGTCGGTGTGAGTAGACGTCTTCCGGCACAACGTAGCAGTTATGCCGGGGGGGAACACAAGGGCATTCGGCTACTGCTTCCAACCCCCGACCATGGTGGGACACGTGATACAAGGCATGGCCGAATGTAAAGAACACGTCGTGATCGTGCTCCGAGACGTGCGCGCGTATTGGTTCCCACGGGTCAGCCGGGCGTGGCTACCTCGCCAACAGCGACAGAACGCTTCGCGATCATACGAAACGTATCGATATTCTGTGTGCTTTTCACACAATGAAGCGCGGCTTCCAACTGTCGTTAGCAGGGGCGGCACAGGTGTTGCAGATGTCGGCGGGTGAGGGGTTCATTTCAATTTCTTGTTCGATAAAACGTTGAGGGAATCCTCCCAAGCGGTAGTGGTGAAAGGGAACGAGGACTACTGGAATATCTGTGCAGCGGCAGCCATGATCGAGTATCGACAGGCGGCGGCATCCATGCAGTTGAAGCTCGTGGCGGGCTCAGGTGTCCTGTCCCCGAGCGTTCTAGAAAGCGGAGACAGGGGGAATTTGGCGTTGACACCGGCGCAGATGACCTTGAACCTCCAGATCCATCTGCGAGCAGCTGGTATGGGGGGCAAGCGGTACACACTGAACTCGTTCCGGGTTGGAGGGGCGGCGAGCCACCATATGGACGGGACGGCCATGGACGTTCTCATGGAATAAATGGGATGGAGGTCCTTGACTGTAGCTAACAGATACGTAGGAGTAACGGCATCCGCGTCGGCATCGAACGAAACAAAGCGTTCGCGCGTCACCGCATTCATATGAGCAGACGCCTCACCACTGTCGGGGGGTGTAAAAAACTCGTACGCAGCATTCCCCACGGGAGCAGAATCCGAAGGGGATGCCACAGAAGTTTGGAAATAATAGGGAAGAGAAGGATGAAAGAATGACGCATGGTGAAATAATGGCGCGTGTGTCGAGGCTCTGTCTCGGTGAAGAGAGATGGCAAAGGTGGCACCGGAGTGTTTGTAAAAATCACTTGTGAAGAAGAAGAAAAGTCACGGTTTGAAAGGCGCTTATGTGGCCATGTTGGAAAGAATATTGATCTCAGATATCAAGAAAAAAGGAGAAGGAGAGAAGAATGCAGAGAAGAGGAGTAGAGTGGAGTAGAGAAGAGAGGAGTAGAGGAGTCGAGGTGGAGGATGCCTGCACCTGATCATCTCGGTATAATGCCCATGCTACGGACAGTTACATTCTACCGTAATCCGTACTGTTCCGTGTAATGTTCTCAACAACGTTACAGTAAAGTTCTAGAGGCGTTCTCAGCATCGTTCCTGGTGAAGATGTTTTGAACATACAATAGAGCGCACTACGAATAAGACAAACTCGTAATCTAGCCGCATATTGTTTTTACCCGAATATCTAAACCAAGATACTCATATACTCGTATCAGTGCGTAGTGATCGCACATCACAATATAGATACGTATGGATCTCAACGTCCATATGCTAACAAAGGAACCCGCGTAAAAGAGAAGATGCCAACGAGCGACGACATTGAGATACGAGAAGGGCCCAAACATGTATGGGTGTGATACCATGCCGTAGCAGAGAGGCCTCATTGATCCCAAACTATATACGAACTAACCTACGACGCGATGATACAACAGTAATCTGGAATCCAGAATAAAGAGAGGACACCAGCATGGTGGACCCCTGTTCGAGAAAGCCTCATTGGTGTGTTGAAAGAGAGTGGTTCAAGCCCACTCCGCGGGCGGCAGCGCACCTCGACAACATCACGCAAAGTAGAAAAGAGGTCATGAAAAAAAACAGACCATCCCGCCTGCCCATCGTTGTAACGAAGGGTACCGTCGACAACGACTTCATTTTGTTTTGTTTCGTTTTTTAGTGCTTATTTTACCGGGGTACCTACTTTCTGCGACGAGGTGCCGCGTTGATTGCCGGATAATCAACGCGGGAGTAGTAACCCTGGGTAAGAGTCTCAGGTTGGTCGCAGCAGAGAGGCCTCATTGATCCCCAACTATATACGAATTAACCTACGACGCGAGGTTACAACAGCATAATTGAAACTGTGTACGCACCCCGCAACGAAAATGTTTTTTTTGCTAAAAGGAAAAACAAAACGGCTTCACCATGATGTCTGAATGTGGACAACGAGAAAGTATACGAAGCCAAACCAGCTACTACAGGTCATCGTGACTACACATGCTCTCGCAGGTAGTTATCAACGCGAGGTTTGACCAACGGACGGAATTATGCGAGAGATCCTGTATGGCCAAACGCGACGCGCCAACATTCACAGGTTCGACAGTGTTAAACACACACGAGAAACACGACAGGACTTACACAGGCAAACAGGGTCGGGGTGCAGTAGGCCTCCTTGATGCACAGACATAAACCATGTATATTATTATGTTGCTCCATACTCCAAGAAGCCCCGTGCAGGGCGCATTCAGCGTAGAGTTTAGTGAAACGTCGGGGCATTCGACATTTCATCATGCAAGTCCCGACAACCCGATATCCCGCTATCAAACATCGCAATACCGACGGATTTCCACAAACCCTCTAACCCTCGTCGCATCCGTATCATATTACAAGCACAATCAATATCCTCCCTGTTCTGAAATCAATACTGCGCGACACCGTTTACATGTAGTATTACTAGCGCGGAAAAACCGAACCAGTTGCCAACCGGCCAATCTCTTCCCTTTCTTCACAGTGAACGGCATCGCAATAGGGCATCGCAGTAACATGATCACTTCACAACCGGAAGTCAATGTATAGAATCTATTGGATGCGTCTAGGCTCGGGCAGGCATCAGTCGAGGACGAGAGGGGAGCACACAGCTCATAAAAGAACACGCATACATATATGTATTATTCAGTCTCACTCCACCACAAGCATCCCGGTGCGGGCACCTCGCAGTAGGGGAGACGTACAAGAAGAAGTGATTAAGTACAATGATAGATGCTTCCGCTCGCGCCACATTTTACCAGCAGTCACGCGTAGGAATATAGATCCCGTCCACCAATCAAACAGGTCCACCCCGCTTGTCACGTCAATTAATGCCATCAACCATAGATGACGCTTCAATCAACAATGAATCTATGTCGATCTCCGAATCACAACCAACATAATCAATCTCACCTATCTCAATAAAAAACACAAATCACCAAAACAGAGCCCGCTGGAAAGATATCAATGCCTCGAAATCCATTATCCACTGAAACATACCGTATCCAAATACGTATTTCTCAACTCTGAAAATCATAGCGTAAATCATCACTGATCATACTCGAAATTCGTACACGTCTACTAATCCAGGCTTATCTCAACCGGGGTTCATGACACTCCCATCATACCGCAGATAACCACGGCACTCATCATAAAGTATCCGCTCACTCAGATACACAAGCAGTATCCTCCCTGCGCAGTGAACAAGATATGTATGTATATGTATATTGCACAATGGCTCAAGACCAATACGGAAACCTAAAAACAAAATGTAAAATGCAGAAAACCCAATAGACATCCTAAATTTTCAAATGCGCGTTTTAATAAATGTAATGTACCATAAACTATCCAATATAAACAGTTCATAGGAAACTCCCAGCAATTCCAAGTCAATATCCCACGGGGCAAACCAAAGAAAATGATGAGTATGGTCGACACAATGTTGCAATAATCTTATCACATGGGAAACCAGTTTTCGATTCATTTAAAGCCTCGGGAATGTTCCAGGAAACGTCCGTCTAACCTTATTCGTGTATTATGTAACAACTGTCTCACGCCTGTCCGCACTGGGACGCTACTGCTGTGGTGGTACAGGGCGCACCTCCTTCCCACTTTGGTCCATGACGAGATGAATCTCGGACAGTTGAAGGCCGATCCACTCGATCCGGGCCAATCCGAATACCATGTACTTATCTGACAGATAATCCTGAGCGTGCGCAGTCATCGCAACTGCACAGGTCTCGTGGTCTCGTATTAGATCAGCCCTCGATATGCGTGTTGAAATAACCCTAGAAGCGTGACAGGACTTACACAGGCGGACAGGGTCGAGGTGCAGCACGTATTTCTCCTCGATGTACGAAAACTTTATATTGCTATCGTCGATCTATACTCCAAGAACCCCGGTGCCGGTCGCATTCAGAGCAGAGGTGAGTGAAACATCGGGGTATCTACATCTCATCATGCAAATCCCGACTTCACAATATCCCGCTCCCAAACATCCCGACACCTATAGAACTCTACAATATGCCTACCCGTTGTCGCATCCGTATCATATTACAAGTACAACCAATCGACATCCTTTACGTATACGTACAGTAGTGATCATACAAATGTTCCCTCACGTACATTATATTCGACATTGACGAGGTAATTTTGTACGTAACTTGGCGCCGCTAAGACCTATGCCAATGGGAGAGCAAAGTTACCCTAATAAGTTTGAATTCCTAAGATCCCCGCCAGATTTTTCCACAAGAAGCTTGCTATGGGACCGATTCTTAAAACGGAATATTCCCAACTTTAGGAAAAGCCCAAAAAAGGCAATTATGGGGCCGATGTTGGGACAAGATCGGCTTGAGAAAAACTCAAGCCGATGTTAGTTCGAAGCGGCGAGATTCCGAGTCCTCGACAAACATGGGTCGACAAAACCAACGACTGCGTCATGAATTCTGAACGCGGTGCGCTCGTTACGGGCTCCGACCCACCCTAGGGTCACCGTGTTCAAACAATGGCCGGTGATATGTGGCGGGCGCTGGCCAGGCGTATGATAAACAGACAATTGTCCGCTGGTGTGCATAAAACAGACGACAAAAATTCTCCATACGCCTCAAATGGCAAAAAATAGTTTTTTTTTCGGGTTTGGGAGAAGAGCGTAGGACGCCGCCGGCAAGCTCTCGCCCCCTAGACCATGGATCCACCTTATACCTTCGAGGCCGTCATCTACACTCGTTGGCCTTGCCCGACACGAATCGGGTTGGCCGTGGGCTGAGTCTATGTCGAGATCGACGGTCTATCGTCGCACGAGCTGATTTTTATCAGGGTGTTGACGATTTGCAACAAGAAAAAGCAAATTGCGCCGCCTGCAGCCGTTCGAAAAAAAAACAGAAAGAAAATCAAACAGTTTTTCCCTTTTTTCCGACAGCGGCGGTACGAGCGGATCTTCAGCCTGAAAATTCCAGCAGATATTTCAAAGATCGATTTCCAACTTTGCTTTCCCATTGGGATAGGTCTAAGGGTCCACCGTCCGTGGTAGGAGTTTTCGCGATTGCACTGACAAACGCCGCACTACAACAGTAGAACGGAACATGCTCATCGGCTTTGGACAACGCGACAGCTGGAGATCAATGCATTGTTGGCTTCTGCAAATACTCTACTGATTGACGCATTCCCTGACAGCGACAAAATACATTCCACATGTTTGCGAAACTGCAGCCACAATCATAGCGCAATTTGCCAACACCAGGACAACGGCGAACACATTTTGGCTAAAATCGTCATCGTCTCCCATGTCCACTTTATGCAAGAGCGCCACGAACATGCTCATCATGACAACCGTGTGGCCGGTTCGGGCTACCAAAGTGTCAAACCAGCTGCGGTACGGGTCTAGAGCCATGAACAAAGCGGCGAAGAAAAGTGAAAGCAAGAAGGAAGTGGCTATCTGCCCGGCTGTGTCTGGGAAAATGAAAACGATAACTCCGGAAAGCACTACCCGACGCACACATTCCACAACTTCGTAGTAATACACTTCTGGCCGATATGCACTCCATAACTCCCTCACGACAGTCAAGTCGATAGTGGATGTCTCCCGAGCCACCGTATCCTTCAAAGCGGCTCGAATCCTATATAGAACAACCGCATAGGCGAAGGGAATGCCAAACGGGTATACGACGCTCATCACACCAGCGTACACCCTGAACAATGTGTGTTCTTGGGTATAGCATTCCAAACTATGATCGACCCGGAGGTATGACATCCCATTGTCGAAATCGTCACAGGCGAATGTTTGGAAAACGGCAGATGATACTCTGGGATAAACTAAAAAGGATACCCAAAAGAGAACCGACGCGTGCCTACAGTCGCGCGGCTGCCGACCGCTGATGGAGTGTCTGCTACTGGCGACTCGGTACGATGCAGCCACCACGCCAGCGATCACCACGGGTGCGATGGTGAACACGAGGAGGTTATCGTAGAAATCGGTGTCGAACAAGCATCCCGCCGAGACGATCCAGCCCAGGTTTAGGTTGACAACAGCGGCGTATTTCAGGAACGTGTTGTACATGTCGGGATACACCACGCTCGCTACCACGGAGAACTGATAAACAAATAAACGCGGGGAGCAAACGACGGTAAAGCCAGGAGACGACACGTTGGTAAGCATTCCAAAGGAATTCACAGCTTGAAAATCGGTTATCCCGAACGTAACATTGTGGTCATGGCTGCTAAAGAATGCGAAACTTCACACGGCAGCGTAGGAAACCCATGCAGTAAATTGGCGGCAGTATTGTCCTACAAAGCAACAGTTTTCACGCGTGCTACGATAGAGGTGGCGAGTTTTTGGCTGAAACGTTTTCCGAACTATCGGACTCCTCAACCCAAAATCGGCGAACTTCCCTTCGCGTGTTCCAACATATTTCAATGAATTACTTAGGCCATGGGATTTTTCATCGAGTAGCCCTTTTAGCTTCCTTCAATATCAGTATTCGACTTACTATTACTGTAATGTAGAGCTCCTCAAGCGAGGAGCCTCGCAAAATGTCCTGTATGCAGGTGCACCTCTATCGTACCATGAGTATTTGCAGTATCAGGTGTGTGTTTGCGATACTCGGGAACATCGCTTAAAAACGATGCCGGTGGTTTGCTATTGAGATCGAACTTGCCTGGGTGATGATTTGCCATGAAACGACAACAATCTTTAGAGCCTGAGAAGCCTTAATGTGTACAAGACACGACCGATCTCCGCCGGTGTTTGCGATGGAGGAGCCGGCTACGGCTGCCGATGAAACAACATCCTTTCTGAGGATGCTTAAACTCCGGACGACAGCTACGATAGCGACTGCAACAAGAACAGCCGCAATCGATATAGTCACGCTGCGGCGCTCTTGGTTACATTTTGAACAGGTATGGCCCAGCCCGGATGTATAGCCGTCTTCACACACCGAACAAACTGGCGCAGCAAGAGCACGCGCCGAGGAGAAAGGGAGAGGAGAGTAAGCGTCTATTTTGCAGCTGAAATCAACGTACCAGTCCCAATGTTGGAATCCAAGAAACGTAACGCAGGTTACTAGTAGGATAGTGGGGTATTCTCGGTGTGCTGGTCTTCGAATGCTACACACGAGAGAAGCCCCTACGACGAAAATACTGGCTTCAACCACATTAGCAGAACTTGTGATAATCTGTTCCTTACGCACTCCAAGCAACATGTGCTTATGGTATTTCAATTGCAGTCGTACCATTGTCAAGTATCTAGCGACCATAGTACGTGCTGCTTAGAATATAGCCACTAGCGGAGACGACCGATGTACACGCCGAGAGTCTGCTGCTCTTCAAGGCAGCAGTACCGCATATATCGAGACAGTATTGCTGGTGAAAGACGATTGCACCATACCCAAGAGACCACGCTATATAGTATGGCGTAGTGCTTGACAACCGTGTCGATTCCAATCCCCACGCCCGGCACTCACGTGGCCCCTTGTACCCTTCGTTGCAGTATCCCTCCGTTCCTCCCACGCAGGAGGAGCCTTCGTAGCACTCACGAATGTCCTTGCTCGTTGGGGAACTTCTCCAGAAGCCCTGTTGAAGGGTCAGCGATTCGAGCGTTCCATTCGCATGGGGGCTCGTCGTATGTTCCATTACAGGGCGGCATTCCTGAACTCTATTCGGATTTTCCACAGTGCAGTTGTGGCAGTACCCGGGGCAGGACTCGCACGCTGTCGCGAATGAGGAGGTCTGTTGGGGACAATGTAAAAAAATCGCACAATACACAGTGGGTCGGGCAAAATTAGATATCGTGAATTACAGCCTTAACAGCAGACTATGAATTCGATCCTTGCATGACGTATGTAAACTCCCGAAATTGTAGCTATACCGTGTAAGTCGGGAGTTACGAGACCTGGAGGGGCAGGCAATCTAAAAGTAGCATCAGGATCAAGCGCAGTACGCGCTACTTGCTAAACGCCAAATCGCCCCGATTTTGGATTGGACTAAGAATTACAGTGGTCAAGTACACGAAACCCAAAGACTGCAAGAGTGGGCTCGGAACTTTTACTTGTTACGCCTTCTGCCAGGACGCACAGTAAATATACGAACTGCGTCCTCCATTTTAGAACAGCTGCGAATCGAAATACAGGCATGCGTGTCCATCCATTAGCCCTCATAGCTCTACAACGCATCCTTTTAGGGTATTTATGGGACCACTTACATCGTTCCAGTCCAGAAAGAGGGCGCTGTCGTCACATAGGAGCGTGTTATTGACGAAGTCGACGGAGAAAAGCGTGACCGAGACTGTGTTTGTAATGGCCGACCCTACGCCCGCCTGGTTTCCCTCGAGCACGCAATAGTCAAGACTGACGATGCCTGACGCAAGTATTGCTCCGCCAGAACGTCCTGGCGCATCGGGAAGTCGAGGGAGGGACGTTGCGGGACGATCAGCACAGGCGCGACTCAGATATTTCATCGGCGCCAAAACAAACAGTTTTTGTATGACGACAACCATTTGTGTGTCTGCCTAGCGCGCGTCAATAAATTGCGTTATGTTTTTCCCGCTTAACGACGTTACACTACTAACGCACGAGAACACCCCCCCGCCGATAAATGTGTTACCTTTGAAAACCTAGTACCCTGTATGATATGTGATAATCAGCGTATCCCCGGTGACACGGCAGTGCCTTAAAGCTGTGTATCGTCATAAAACACTACGGCAGCTCCACCCCTGAGCACGGTTCGACATGCAGTTCACCGCGGGCGACACGTTCGAGCGACCTATGCTACCACAGGCTGAGGCCAATACACATTGATGCCCATTCGGCTTAAACGTAGGGATCTATTGGCGGCTGCTTCGTAGAACAGCGGCCGATCAACGGTTTCTGACAACTCGCTCGCAATGCTGAAACCGTGTGGTTCGCCCAGGATGTTGAGTCGGCCTCGGGCAGCATCTGACGCCTAAGACGTACAATTCGGTGAGCAGACCGGAACACGTATACGACGTTTCGAGCTGAACTAGTCTTAGCGAAAATCAGCTGTTCAGCACCTTAACCCTTGTGGGCAAAAAACCAAACTATATGATATCACCTGCAACATTGTTGTTGAAGTCCGAACACGTAATATCGACGAAGCCCCCCGCGACGAACAATGCCCCGCCGGCGTCCCCGGCAGCATTGTCAGAAAATGAGCAATTGGAGATTTTCGCTGGTTTGGCTTTAGTTTCTGCGACTCGCTCAGTTCCCGCCAAGACCGTCTCCATCGCCCCCCCACTAAGTCGCCCGTAGTTTGACACAAACTGTACGCCCTCAAGCTCCAGCAGCGTCGGCGATTCACAGTGCATGCCGCCACCGCTCGAGGACGCTGTATTGCCCACTATCATCACCGAACCCTCTGTGAAGCTTGCAGACGAAAATGTTGCCAGTTTGATACCCGCTCCAGTTTCGGCGGTGTTGTGGGAAAACGTCGCCTGGCCTAGGATGTCAACAGCGGCATTTTCTCCTACGTACATCCCTCCTCCGACGCTCGCAGTGTTATAGGAGAAGCTCACGTTGCTACTTGCCTCGATGTTCAACGTCGATTCCAACATTGCCACTCCGCCACCGTTGTTGAGGGAAGTATTATTGTTCCATGCAGTAATACCTGTAACGACGACAACTGAATTTTCGATGAACGCTGCACCGCCGAGATCTTTCGCGAAGTTCTTCGCGAAGAACACGTCGCCGCCAAACGTAACCGAGTTGTTGACCAAGTAGATAGCCCCCCCCGAAGATGCGTTGTTTCCGACAAACTCAGCCGCGCCGGAAGATGACACGCACAGCGTAGAGTTCCATGCCAACAGCCCCCCTCCCCATCTCTCGGCCGAGTTGTTTGTCCAAACAGCGGTTCCGGCGATAGCGATAGCTGAAAAGTCGCTGTATAGGGCGCCGCCGTCCCAGGTTGCAACGTTTTTCGCGAAAACGATGCCACCATCGAAAATAAGGGTGCTGTTGTCCACATAGGCGGCGCCCCCAAACTCTGTAGCGGCGTTGCCGGCAAAGGTTGCTTTACCCGAGGACTGCACAAAAACGTCTGCTTGCAAAGCCACAAGAGCTCCTCCCCTACCCCCCGCTGTGTTGCGTTCCCACAGGGCGGAACCTGCAATGTCGACAACTGAAATACTGGCGTAGAGAGCACCGCCTTCGATATTCGCGGTGTTTGATGAGAAGGATACGTCGCCGTAAACCAAAAGCATTCCGGGGTGGATGTAGGCCGCGCCTCCGAAGTCTGCTGTGTTTCCGACGAATATCGCTGTGCCTGAACGTTGCACATACATATTTGACTTCCACATCAAAAGTCCTCCACCAGCTGCTGGGGACCGGTTGTTTTCCCAGAGCGCATTACCTGAAATATTGATTGTTGATAGATCGGTGTACAGAGCGCCGCCGTTGGTGCTCACGGCATTTTCTGCAAAAAGAACATCGCCATCAATTGCGAGCGAACTAGTGCTCATGTAGGCGGCACCTCCGAACTCTGCGGTGTTACCGACGAAAGCTGCTTCGCCCAAGGGCTGAACATACATATTCGTTGCCCACAGATTAAGTCCTCCGCCGCCGACAAGCGCTGAGTTGTTCTTCCATACGGCGGTGCCTGCAATATCGATAGCCGAGAGACCACCGTAGAGAGCGCCGCCGCTATTGCTCGCGAAGTTGTTTGAAAGCAGCATATCACCGTTGGCCGAAAACGAGCCGTTGTCGATGAAGATAGCACCTCCATAGTCTGCAGTGTTGTCGGCCAACTCAACTTCTCCCGTGACGTTTGTAGTCGATTCTTGGGCGTAGAGACCACCTCCATATACGGTTGCAGTGTTCCTTGCGATGGAGACGTTGTCTCCGGCCAGAGTCAGGATCGAACCGTGAGCAATGAACAATGCGCCTCCCATCGACGCCCCGTTGCTTTCAAACAGGACGGTTTCGCCCACAGTGACGTTTGATGCCTCCATGTGTATAGCGCCGCCAGATTCAGAGGCAGTGTTATCGGTGAATGACGAATTACCAGTTTCCAATGCCGTGTTCTTGAGGAATAGCCCTCCCCCGTGAACGCCCGTGTTTTGTAAGATTGTGCAGCTGGCCGTTGTCAGTACAGCGTCGTTAGCGTAGATCGCCCCCCCGCTCTCGCCAGTACCATTGGTCAACGTTAGGTGGGAGAGGTGCAAGGTCCCGCCGTCCACTTCGAACAAAGAAGTCATGTTCCCGCCGTTTACAACGGATGTCCCATCGACAGCGCCCATGATGCTGAGCGTCGTCCCTCCAAACAAGCGGATAGTTTCCTTCACGACCACGGGGCCGATCCATTCCACGTCGAAGGACCCCCCCGAGCAATTAACCACCTCCGCCAAGCCTAGAGCCCCAGCTGTATCTTGCACAACCAACGGCGAGTCGGGTTGAGCAGGCACACAAGGACCGGCGGCCGTCGGCTGCCCCCCAAGCAGCAGGAGCGCAGTCACTGACGAAAATAGCCTTATTCCCATCTCAGCTCAACCTTGACAACGGAAAATTCGGTTTCAGACAAGGGATGCAGTGAAGTGCATTGGGTTGGTGAATGAGTTACGATTGCAGCGTGGCACCATACTGTACGTGTTATACACAGGTATAACGCTCTGGGCGCGTGTTACAATTGCAATAACAGGAGGGTCCAGAACGAGGTTTGCATTCTCCACGTCCCCCGCGCGGATATTCGGACGATATCACGCTCAGGCTTATAATTTGGCGATTTGGTGCGGTCATGTTATTCAGCTTTGTTACAGAGGATGCCGTCGTGGTAGTATTAGGGTCGTTATTGTCGGAATTGTCTACGATCTGCTTCCAGGAAAGTACATAAATTAAATTTCTACCTTCGGGCAGTTAAAAACGGAACACGTTGACAAATATATCTACATGATCGCATGAACAAGGGAATCACATCGGTGAAGAGATTTTTATCGTACGAGTTGTAGTTCGCGAAATATGGGCACTATTCGTATTCCTTGGGGACGCGTTATTTCGTAGGGGCTAAGCACTGGCATATGTTATGCATGATATACACCACTTACTAAATACACGTGGTAAAATAACCCCCTCAAACACTGGCATATGGTATGCATGATATATACCAGGCAGCACTTTCTATTTAATCATAACCGCGATCACGCGCAAGAGTCCATCATTACATCATGATGCATCAACGAAAAAAACGAAAACACTTACCAGAACCGCGATTACACTTCAGAACCAACCCAACAGAACACTAAACCGACACACCATATCAATGCCACTCCTATTATCAACAACTAAACCAGCTCTATGCTACTCAAGGGTAACTGATTGGGCCTCAGAACCCAACGCCACATATAAAAGTTCAGAATGAACCATGCCGCAGCATACTTTGTCTGTATGCGACGCAGCACTCCCAACACCAGCAGTAATTAACCCACCATCCTGCGCCAACACCTATTATGACCGAAAAAACCGTATATAACACAATCACCAACCACCGCTAGAGCCTAAATAATTAAAATAGAAGGCAATTATGTCAATGTTGTTGTTGTTGTTGTTGTTGTTGTTGTTGTTGTTGTTGTTGTTGTTGTCAAATTAATAACTGATCGCGAAAACAACAGTCCGGGTCACAGGGCAGGCTCAAAAAGACTGGAGTGGAAGAATACCTCTGGAAAAACGTATTAAACTAAATACAAAGTACAATGCAGTACGATATACATCATAATTGCTGTGGCACGTCATACACCTCAACCAATAGAAAATGAAATCAACTCAAAGGCAAAAGGAAAATAGAAAAAGGAAAGAGGAAGATAAAAAGGAGAAATCAACAAAAAAACAAAGAAAGGAAAAAAGGAAAAAAGAAAGGAATACAAATAATAATATGAGGCAAGGTCCCAGTTGTGAAGTGAGTGGGGGTAAATACGTAAATACGTAAATAACTCGCCCAACGATGGAGTCGGTATTTTCCATTTTCCGGTTTGAATTGTTGCTGATACAGAAATTCCAGGTGAAACACTCTGAAAATGCAACCGGCGCAGCTTTCAAGAACAAAAAGGCCACAGACAGAAAAAAAGGAACGCCATTATTCGAATTTTGGAAATAAAAACGGGGACGGCATTACTCGAAGACACAACAGAACTTCCAGGTGAATTACTCCGTAACGTTTGAGGAAAAAAGAACATGCAAAAGAAAATAGACGCAGTAAGATGGGCATGTGTGAACTGGGCGTGTAACGTGTTTTCAAGGATACGTGTCAGGTAGCTTGTCAAATGGACTATTGGCAGTAACTACGTATTGACAAAATGAAATGGGGATGCATGTGGGACGTATCAGAGTACTGTACTGCTGTAGTAAAGATTCCACACCTCGGAAAACGTAACACTCGGATAACACTTATCTACGTTATGGGGCCTAACACAGGGACGTGGCAACGTACTAACATAGTGTTAACACTGCAGGGGCAATCACGGTAAGGCGGTAACACAGTGTTAACACTGGAGGGGCAATCACGGAAACACGGTAACACAGTGTTAACTGGAAACCCACGAATGTGCACACGCCTTAACGTTATGTTACACGGTGATCCGTCCTTCAACTAACATTTTAACATAGTGTTAGGCTCTGGCCCAACACGTACGTTATCACTCTAACATTCCAAGATCGATATCTGCAGATTTACTAACACGATAACATAATGTTACTGTCCACGGAGCGTTAGACATAACACACTAACATTGTTTTACCCTTTTAATGAGTGTTAACATTGTGTTACAAATAACACATTAACATAACTCTAACATAGTGTCCAGCACTACTAACACTACGTTATTCGGACCCCCAGTCTGATTGCCTTAAGGTCGGATAACGTAACATTTAACATACGTTAGATACGTTACAGTCTTAGCCGGCCGATACGTAACACTATGTTAGGGTGTTAGCCTAAATACCGAGGTCTGCCTAACATTATGTTACGGTGTTACTGTCAGTAAATATCTGATTTTAACATTATGTTACTGTGTTACCATAATAATCAATCCGGGCGTAACATTATGTTACTGAGTTACCGTGGGGGCCGGAGTCAATCCAACGTAATGTTACTACGTTACCCTTTGGATCTTCCCACGCTCTAACATGTGTTACCTGTGTTAGGGGTAAAGCGGCGTCGCGGAGTAACATAATGTAGCCGTGTTATCCAATTTTTCTGACATCCCAGTAACACAGTAGTTACTACTGTAGTAATTTACTCGTAGTGAATATGAGGCGCGACCTCAGTACCTGCCTTAGTCAAATCTGCAATGCATCACACTGGGGGAATACTGATTGTGCTGAATCAACGCGAATGAACGTCTACGTTTACGTGCCGTCTGAGTTATATATTTTTATCTCAAGCAAAACATACCTTCAGCATACAGTACAGGACACCTAATAAGAAACAGGCTGATAAGAAAGCCAGGCTGAGATTTAAAGTAAAATAAGAAATTCGGGAGTCGTTATCTTGAAATTAGTGTAGAAAGCACCCTCTCTCGAATAAGAAATCCAGCCTGGACCAGATTTCCTGTTTCTTATTAGGTGTCCTGTACTGTACAGCAGCAGCAGAACAGCAGCATCAGTGTAGGTCGTCTAACGCTCGGCTTGTCGGTCTAACCCTTGAACCCTCGGTACAAGTATTTCATTTATTGTGTGTCTCCTGGTTCCCCAACGCGGTATTGATATTCGGCATAATTGGGAGACCAAAACTCTGCACCTGTGATTCGTACCTGTCCACAACAACAGATATTTTCGTAACATAGGTGCCACCACACTCCTACTGCTGTAAAATATTTACAGCAGCAGAGCTTCTTCGTCCCCGCATCAGTAGGAGGGTGGGCCTGGCAATACGTCGCTCGATACGGACTGCTGCTGCCGCTGCTACCGTAACATATAATAATGTCAACGTTTTATTGACTATATACATACTTACGTTAACCCTTAAGAACTCGGCAGTTAATAATTTAAGGCTGGATTTTCAGACGAAAGTAAGAACATGACCTCTTTTGTACTAAAAATGGTGTAGAGCACACCCTGCCTTACATAAGAATTCCAGTCTGTTCAGAATTGAGAGATTCTTAACTGGTGTCGCGTACTGTAGTGTTATGTAAGGGTTTACTTGTCCATATACGTTATCAGTCTGAAGTATGCCAAGGTAGCAAGTAAGAAATACCAGGTAGGTAACATGCCAACATAATGTTGCTCGCTACGGGCTGGTGTCGCTAACACGGTAACACAATGTTAACGTAATATTGGTAATTCCGCTAACACACTAACACATAGTGTTATGTAAACGTTTATTGGGTCATGTATGTACGTTATCCGTCTAAAATGTGTTACGGCAGCAAGTAAGAATTCCGCTAACACACTAACATAACGTTACTCGCTGCGGGCTGATATCGATAACACATTAACATAATGTTAACGCTTCATGGACCATGTACGTTATCCCTATTACATGTGTTACGATGGCAACTAGGAATTTCGGTAACACACTAACATAGTGTTACTCGCTATGGGCTGCCTACCTTAACACCGTAACACTTATACTGCGGTCATCACGGGATCAAGGCAACACTCTAACATAATGTTACGCGATCGCCCGTCAATATCGTAACGCACTAACGCTATGTTATCACAAAATCCGGAATTTAGATAACGTAGTAACGTAATGTTACGATTTGTTTTCGCTGGCGCGTAACATTAACATAAAACGTTAAGTGTTACGTTATCCGAGGTGTGAAAGATTCACCGTGAATCTTGCTGATCGCTACTGAAGGCTACGTATTGACCAAGTGAAATGGGTATGCATGTAGGAAGACTATTGAAATAATGAAGGGCTTGTCATGGGCCGTTTGTCCGGGCCGGGCCGGGCCGGACCGATCTGGAAATTGCGACGAGTAGGGCCGGGCCGGGCCGGGCCGAGACTTTTGAAAATGTGACGGGCCAGGCCGGGCCGGGCGGAGACGTTTCAAAAATTGATGGGCCGGGCCGGGCCGAGCCGTGAACATTTGAAAATATGATGGGCTGGACCGGGCCGTGGCCCATCCTCTGGAAATGTGATGGGCCGGATCAGGCCGCGGCCCATCCTCTGAGAATTTGATGGGCCGGGCCGGGCTGCGACCCATCCTCTCGAAATTTGATGGACCGGGCCGGGCCGCGGCTCATGAGATGTGGGCTCTATATGGGCCGCTCCGACCGGCCCATGAGGCGGCCCATGTGTTTTGACGGGCCGGCCCGGACCGCTGCCCATGATACATGGTGTGCTACCGATAGTGCTACTACGACGTGCACCGTGCCCATGAGACGGCCCACGTCCTTTGACGAGCCCGCCCGGGCCGCGGCCCATGCGCTGTGGTGTATTACTGCTACAACTACGTCTTTTTGGGTGTGGCTGGGTCGCTATCCGCGAATAACAGCTACGTTCGTACGATGCATCTATGGCAAATCGCCTCGGGTGTACAGTGTCCTATGATGCCTTGTACAAAGGTCAGATCAAAGCCTTGGTACCGTTGTGGGTGTACAGACGACACGCCTTGCCGTCTCGGCGACGCAGGGAGCATGGCGTTCTTACCCTAGTTCGCCCGGCGGATGGAACCGCCGGTGCAACCTCGTGAAGTAGGTGCAGACAGGGAACATCTTCAGTCTGAAGGTTGCAGCGATGTTCAGTTCCATGTGTGTCGATGTCGAACCGGGTGTGAGGACTGCTGCTGCTGTAGCGTGGGAAGCCGCCGCCTACATATCACTGCTTGTAGTGGCCTTGTATATGCTCAACAGAGAGAGTGTGTTGCAGCAGCATGTATTATTGCAGCAGTACCGGGTGTTGCAGCAGCATGTTTCCTATAGTAAAATCGGGAGTCAACCAATTGGAACGACGTGATTGTAGAGAAGCGGTTCCACTATTAATAGTAGAAACCGAAACTACTGGGTCATAATGTAGCACACGAGATCATTCCCTTCCAAGGCGCCCGAAAGCCAAACCATCGAGGTGTTTTATAAACAATTCTGACCATCCCACCCGCCCGCTGACAGGGTCGTATCGAGCAGCTTTTTTCATATTTTTTTCCAAAAAAAAGGAAATCTTGGAAATCTTGGAAATCTTGAAAATCTTG
This sequence comes from Saccharina japonica, assembly GCA_008828725.1. Lineage (NCBI taxonomy): Eukaryota > Phaeophyceae > Laminariales > Laminariaceae > Saccharina > Saccharina japonica. Next base: position 82,955 of record MEHQ01004318.1, read on the forward strand.
AAAATCTTGGAAATCTTGGAACTCTTGGAAATTATTCAGAGGGAAAAATGTTTGGAAGGCTTTACGTTCCAATACATGGGGAAACATAATAGAAAAAATGGAAATATAGAAAATTGCGCGAAAACAAATATTGAAAATTTAGGAAATTTAGGAAATTTATGGCTCCGATAAGAATGGCCCGAACAGTAGTTTCTGCGTTTGTTTGTAGTATTTAATGGCCGGGATCGCCACCGCGCTGAGTGTGCACGCAGCACGCGGGTGATTCATCCCGGGTGAGGTCCCCCTGCTTTGGGGCAGGAGGCCTCAACTAATCCAATACTTACTTTAAATGATCGGTGAAAGCGCACAAGAATACTACAGAAAAAGCGGCTCAGATTTGCACGAATAATAGAAAAATCGAGTTAACTGTCCAACAGTGGGATCCACTCTAAATCCTATACTTCGTACGATAGAGTTAGATCAACGTCGGAAACAAAAGAAGACATCGAGTCTGGACACCAAGTTGACAGGGCGCCCACCCCACGTATGAGATGGTGATGCTTTTGGCTCGTTAGGAATGGCCCTCACTACACTACACTACACTACACTACTACCAACTTCCTTTAGGCAATACAGCAGTCTGTGCCATGTGTCTGCTCCACAAATAAATATGAATGTTTGTTACCTGCGGATCTCTTTTCAAGTTGCGACATCCCCGGTATTTTAAGTGACCCACATGCCGAAGGAGGACCTTGTACAACGTATATAGATACCATTTACGCCCCGATATTTAGGGTATAGCAGGTTCTACTTCTTGAGAACAGTACGAAGTAGTACGTGGAACGGTCAAGAGCAAAGATCCGAGGAATGTCGCTGTAGGTCGGTCAGTCGAACGATCCGGTTGAGTACATCTGGCCGTAGGGCCGAGCGGGGTCAAGGCTTGGTGCAGATGCGACCACCAAAAAGCCCATAACCAATCTTCTCAGCCCTGTCGCATGTTTTAAGTCGTCTTATTTATCTTGGCCCAGAGAGAGCGATCCTTCTTTGTAACATCGTACATTTGTTCTGAGAGAAGCTGACGAGCACGCCTAACGGTGGCTCGCGCCAAGCCTCTGGGCTACTGCAGCACATCCACCAAAACGCCACACGCGGACGCCGTCCGTCAACAAAGAAAATTTGGAGGGATATAACTTTAAAGCAAACCGAACAAACAGAAAGCAAGGCAAAAGCCGAAATGGGTTCCGAAGGCAACTGTAAGCATTTCTACGTCGGCTGGACACCTCCTTATTACTGTATTTGGGTGGTAACGCGCTATCATCACGACCCAATTCCACGGACAAAGGGAAACACGAGAATTACGTGGAAGGAAAAGAGAAAACGGAAAAAGGGACATGATTCATGAAAACTAAACCATACAAAACTAATGGGAAACCAGGGGAAACACACGAAGCGGGGGACGTCAGAGAAACACTACATCGCGAGAGGGTACGACGTGTTTACTGTTTTTGGTATTATCGATAGATCGTGTCCCTCTTGTGTTTTACCTGTCAATCCACGCTACGCCCAAGGCATTAGGTGCTTTATTCCATCTAACCCTACCCATATGTAGATCTATTTGTTTCGATACAAGTACTTCTGTATGCATCAAAACGTTCGATACTCAAATCTAGCACTATCGGAATGCGTAGGATATACGTATATATGTAGGCTTCTGTACAGCACTGCGCTGCTTGTAGTACCAAGTAGGTATCTACGGGACGCGCGAAATAGTACTTCTTGTTCTCAGGAACCCTCACCTTCCGTTCAGCCCCCGTTGCTGTTTATGAAGAAGCTGGCAATATACTGAAAGTGCCACCGGCAGCCACCTCTCGCCTCTTCCGAGTCTGGTCCCGTTCACCGGCTGATATGAGCAGCCGTATGGCGAAAGTCTTGAGAACAGGTGATATCCCTCGAGATTGAAATCGAACCAACCTATTTCTGCTCGAAGGAAAGTTCCTCGTAGCTGCTGGGATATTTTTTTTGTGTGTGTTTGTGTACCTCGCCTAAACTGAAAAACAAGTGTGATCCACTAAAGCGTGGTGATGATCGTACAGTAGTTCCGCGGAGAAAAACTACAGGATGAGCCGAGCTGGTGGCTTGCCACGGGAAAACAAGTGAATGCACTCACCATTACCGTCTACCACCCGATCCTGCGGAAACAGAAGAACGGTTTTGCTGTAGTTCGTCTCTCTGTGCTGCCACATATCTGAAGACGGACGCTTGTTGTAATCTTTCGGCGCGGGCGTGTGTTCCAAGCTAATCATACCCGCCGATGTGTTATTGCAAAATTCTGCGTAACTCTTGTGCGGAATTCATCACAGACATTACAGCCTGTCCCCAATCAAAAATAATACTCATATACGTAATACGCACCCCGGATGTGTACCAGGTATAACATACGTACAACATTGTACTTATGGCGTCCCTCTTCGCAAAATTACAAATTGCAACCCGTCCCCGACCCCAACCCAATCCAACCTGACCCCAGCCAGAAATGGTTGGTACAACATGATGAAATTGCTTCGTCTACGCAGTAGGAGTAGTACAGTAGTAATAGTCGTCGTCGTAGTAGTAGTAGTAGTAGTAGTACGTAGCACGACCTTCGTAGTTTCGGCGTCAGTCAATCATCAAAGAAAACCATTATTTAAGCAAATGCTTAATGGTGGTTGTTGTGGGCGCGCCATCAGTGTGGCGCTACGAGGGAGCGTCATCCCTCGTCGGTGTGGCGCTATGGGGGATGACCTATTCTTTTCTTGTAGGTCATCCCCCGTGGCGCTCTTTTGCGATTAGCACATTGAACTGGTGCTATGACAGAGGGGTACCGGCATTTCCACTACCGCCTTTATCCCACACGGGCGAGTGGGTCTGTACCTTACTCGAACATGACGATGCATAGCCCTGAACCAAAAGGCTTTACATGTGCGCGTGTTCTTTAGGATTCTCTGATGGCTCTAGCACTTTTGTGACCACGGGCTGTGATCTTGCTAGATCAGACTATAGGGATTAGCAACTGAAACGAGTTTAATGTGAAGACAACAACAACAACAACAACAACAACAACAACAACAACAACAACAACAACATGTTCGAGGCTACCAAGCAATAGAGTCGTCACTCGGCCGAGTGGCTCTGGGCGGCTGCACAAAATTAATCTAACGAAATATGACCCCCCCCCCCTACCCCGTAGCACCAGTCATTACCCGAGCGTAACAAAAAAACAGTTACGTCTTGAGACTTGAGATACATGCTACGATACGATAGAGGTATACCACGAAATTTCTGACGGTGGTCACTTCAGGAACTCTACAGTACAACCTCACACAAACAGTTTTTTTTTTGAGGAAAATATAAGTGCTATTACGGGGGACCATAGTAAATGGGACCTACGGTATACACAAAAACTTATATATTTACGATTTTTTACTTACAATATTTGGTCCTATTTACTACGGTCCCCCGTACTACTACTACTGTTTCGTGAACAATCCCATGGCCTCAAGTATACACGTGTACAATGAAAGATGTTCGAACACAAGAATGAAAATCGGACGGGTTTGGGGTGAGGAGCCCTCGACATTCAGAACACGTTTCAGCCAGATCTCCAAAAGGATCTAAAAAATAAAATAAAATAAGCCAAAACGTGCTATATGTATCGTAGCACGTCCTGAGAGCATGTATGTCTATATGTCTGTGTGGTTTGTGAGCATTTTCGTAGTTTCGCTTCGATAGGTTGTGGTTGGATGGCCTTCTAACCTTAGTTAACCATGTGCGATCTTGTAATCTGGAGGCTGTCAAAATCGAGACGTCTGGGCTGCATGCAAGAAGATTGCGGGACGGGGGTAACGAACGGGCCAACGCGCAGCAAACGCGGCGATAAGTGGTTAAAAACCACAACCAGCTGCTAGGGCGGGCGGCGTCAGCACCCGCTCGGGCCGGCCCTTCCTCTCTCTCTACGGTTAACCGGCCCTTCCTCTTCCCACTTCCGCTTTCTTTCTACTCCACCTTGGAGAACACCCGTCGACAGCAGTAGCAGCAGTAGTTTTCTCACTGAACGGTGTCGGCCCCACCCCACCTACCTCTCGTCAACTCCAGGTCGGCCCCCCGTCTTCCCGCTTGTGTTTTCCTTCTACTCCGCCCTTATCGATGACCTTTTTACAGCAGTGTTGTTTTTACACGAATCACGAATGCGGTTGTCGTCTCCATTCACCTTGTTTGTGCTTCGCGTTTACTTACAGCAGGCACTGTAAATAGTATACGACGAGCTGGTGCAAGCATAACACCCCACATTTCGTCAGCCACGAATGCCGCATGCAATACACAAATTTGGTATCATACCGACCGCCATGAAGAGTGGAAGAGGGTAACATCGCCATATTAGTCTTATCCCATTTGCCATCTGACAATGTTGCAACTCTTATTTCAATCATACCATTCACACATACCTATCACAATCATCAATCATCCCTGAATACTTGACAAAGTTATACCAATAATAACGCCGTCCCCCAAGAGGGATGGCTTAACCGACTTTTCACCGACGTTTCGACACTCAGAGGTGAAAGGGTCACATGTACTTGCGGCTTTCAATAAAATCTATGTTCCCCTTGTTCATGGAAAGATCGACACCCCTCATACCCCACACCAAGCCCACACCTAGATATGTTTCGCAACGACCGGCCTACAAAATCCCAAAGCAATAAATCCTCACCCTCATTTCCATCGCCAATCTAGGCAGGAAAACTCAACCCTTTACTATCCTTCTTCCGTCCAACTAGTATATTCCCCTACTCGGCATCTATGTGCCAATCCCACGTCATCGTCATCAGCCCCCCCCCTCATACTCCCTCCTCCCTCTCCTCGCTTGTCGGTCCTGTAATGCGAGCTTGTACCATATTAGTTTCAAGGCCCTCTTAGGACTGGCGCTACCACCGAAGACTTGGCCAAACCAATCACAGGCCTTCGAAGAGGCCAACAATAATAATAGAATGGCGTTCCCGAAGGAATACAGTACAGAACACCTAACCTAATAAAAAGCAGGCTAAAAAAACAACCCTGGCTGATTTTTAGGGGGAAACAGGAAATTCGGGAGTTGTTATCTTGAAATTAGTGTAGAAAGCACCCTCTCTCAAAAAATAAATCCGCCCTGGACCAGATTTCCTGTTTTTTATTAGGTGTCCTGTACTGTATGCAGTTGGTTTTGTTTTTGACCGAGCCCCTGCCAGGTGGCCCAGGACATGTTTCTACAAAGTTTCACGCACAAAGTCGAAGATCTGACTGCTTATCATTCGTAGTAAGTAATATTTCACGCCTAATATCGAGTATATACCGAAACTGGGTAATTACGACGCGATGCCGGAATTTACTCGTTTTACCACACAAACGTTCAAATGATGACGTTGTAATTAAGAGATGAGCCTTGAGCTTTGGCACACGTGTTCCATATGCCCTTTCCGCACGATTTACGAATTGGGCATTTGTTTTGTGTTTTTCGTCGCCGAAAAAATGGGATCCCTTAAGAACAAAATCTCTCCACAAACAAAAACCGAACTATCTGGCGTAAAAATAAAACCACAAAACAACCGTTAGGGCGAGGGCGTCCCGAAAAGTATTTTTTCGACACCTAACTATCTAAAATGGTCAGAATGGAAAAAAATCGGAGCAATCTGATCGCTGCACGATTTAGAACAAAATGAGTTTTTTTTCTGAATTTTTCCAAAAACCAATCACTTGGTTTTAAAGACCCCCTGAGCCTCGGACGGGGGGGGGGGGGCTCTTTAAAACCATGTGATTGTTTTTTGGAAAAAAAAACAAAAAAACTTGAAAATACTTGTTTGTGCTACATCATCCAGGGATCACAGTGCTCCGATTGTTTTTCCATTCTGACCATTTTAGATAGTTAGGTGTCGACAAAATACTTTTCGGGCGCCCCTGGTAAGGGTTCGAATTAACGAAGGTAGACGCAATTCAATTTGGAAAAAAGTAAAATCAACTTCGCTTTTCATTGGTCCAAACTTGAACCACCACCAAATATTAGGATTTTGGGCTAGATTGAATTTTAATTGGGCGAAAAAAACAAGAAGGTCCCAGGACCGTATTCTGGGTATAATCCAAATCAAATTTGGGCCCCGGGTCCAACCTGGCGCATTGCTTGACCGCATCGATGACCACGACCGAAGCGACAACACGTGAACCACAACGCGAGGCCACCAGGACAACAGCCGCGCCCACGCCTGCCTACAGACTACAGCACAGCGTACCCCGGCGGTGGCGCCTCAAAATTAATCATGGCGGTCGCAATCCCAACTTTTCAACCAGCTCGATGCTCCAACCCGGCCAAAAACCGAGTGACCAACACAAAACAACAGGATACGCTCAAGACTTCGACAGCACCATCACCGTCGCTGTCTCGCCCGTGGCGGTTTAGGGGTCGCTACGCCCACCTTAGTTACCCTGAGAGCGATACCTTCCTAGCCTGCGCTGCCGCGGCGCGCACACGCCGACGCATGCCTTCGCTCTTGTCTACTCTCGTCGGGTTTTGTCACCTGGGCGTTGTGAGACGTGCTCCGTTATTTTGATTTCAGAAATATTTGAATAGATAATTCGCCTTTCTTTCCCGATAAAACACACACCAGTTTTGTTTTGCGAAATCAAATCCAAATTGGATTATATTTTCCAAAATTACTTTTTCCTATCTTCGTTAAGGGCCCAACTTAACGAATACAAAATAAATTCAATTTGGAAAAATTCAAATTCAAATTCGCTTTCTATTGATCAAAACACGCACCACCACCAAAAATTACGATTTTGGGGTATATTCAAATTGAATTGGACGAAAAAAACATTTTGTTTTTGCGAAATCACATCCAAATTGGATTTTACTTTCCAAATTGATTTTTTTGCTGCCCCTTCGGGCAAAAACATAAAGAGCACTGCAGGCTCCTTCCGCGGTAAGGCGACATTTGCTGGCGAGACGCGAATAATTCGCATAAAGAAAAACAAAATAGGAGAAACGATGGGAAACGTCGTTTAAATACGATACAAAATCTGCGCCAAAAACAAGTAAAAATCACGATCACAAAAATCCTGAAAAACTCTAAAACAAATATCAAAAGTCCACAAAGTAAAGGCGGATGCTTTTTTCCCCGCGCACAAGCTTAAACGACGCCGCTTGGTCGGTTTAGGGGCACTAAAATTTCACAGATTGGCGATCCGAGCAAAACTCGGACCTCCGGAGGATCGATAGAGTTCAGCACGAAAGCAGTTAATTCTCAGCACGTTTGGGTTTTCAGTTGGTGGTTTCTGCGGTGGTTCTTCAGTAACAAAGTTGTAGGGGACGAAAAACTGGGCCACACCAGTTACCAGCTGTGCGGTCATGATTCCGTTTTTATTTTTTTGGATCCGGCCATTTTGAGGTCGTGTTTTGGTCGGAAAAATGCCGAAATACAGCTTTGCGCCAAAACAAATGCGGCAACTGCTCAGCATTTCATACTTTTTAGTGAGCAATGAGGTACGATTTCAAAATTACGACTTCCGATTCGTAAACCCCAGCCCAAATTCAACCCACCCTGAAATTATCAGGAACAATTACAGGGAGGGGAGTTTTAGGTATGATCCCCTCTTTCTTGCGTTTTTGGAGTATTGCCTCATCATCGAGGAGACAACCGATTGAAACCCGGGTACTAACTATCCGATCTTTTTTTCCCCGGACCATGCCTATTTAATTTCCCCAAGTAGTCTACCGATAAACAAAATCATGTTCGTAGGGGATGCTTCATTGTCAACCCTCCCTCTAGCGAATACAGAATCGCCTTACCGCGGAAGGCGCCTGCAGTCCTAAAAATATATATATATCCGTTTTGTTTTTCAGTTGCAATACTTAATTCTGGTATAATTATTTCTACCTGTTCGTGAGTCCCTACGGAAAACGATATTTCTCAAGTTTTAATGCTCAAACATGCTCCCGATGAGTAGTTTCAGAGATCGTAGTAGGTCATGGTCAGCATGTATTTGTTTCTCAGGAGCCGGATCGATCAGACGCCTTCTTCATCACGAAAAACGCCTCTTACTAAAACAAAATCAAGGGTACGCGCGGTACGGGATGGGGCCGTTTTGCCCGCCGCAGGCTGAAAAAATGTTTGGGTCATCCCAAGGGGCGGTATGGGAAAATGTTCCCGTCTGTTTACCGCGGGACGGGAATGGGACGGGAAAGTTGGAAACCATTTGGTTGACGGGATTGGACGGGAGGACACGATTCTTTGGCGGTACGGGACGGGACGGGAACCGATTTTTGGCAGTACGGTACGGTACGGTACGGGAACGATTTTTCGGCGGTACGGGAAATGATTCGTAAACGGGTCGGGAATAGGTCGGGAATAGGTCGGGAATAGGCCGGGAACCGAGTCGGGAATACGGTCGGGCAACGCAGTCGGGAATGGTTGGGAACACGGTCGGGAACACAGGCTGGAGACAACGGCTGAAAAGAGCGCATTATAATCGAAAGTCTTCTTCGAGTACGAGTACTCCTCGTAGCTTTTATCTAGTTATATTATACCGACTTGTGACTTCGACGTATTGATATGCTACGATAGGTTTCCTTGGTTTCCGTGGTTTTCTGCTTTCGGGAATGTTATGAGTGATCAACGTTGAAGCTTATGCTGCACATTGTCGGATAGCAAAGATAATAATGATAGACGAGTATAACATTCGCGATAATGTAAAACAGGAACAAAACAAAAAGAGTGCGAGTATGGTATATACGTACCTGGTACACAACATCATCACGCTTTGTTTGCATTTTGAATAACATACTTGGCATACTCCGAGTATCGAGTCCGGAGCACAGGGTGTTATTATCGTATGATCGCCTCTCTCGACAGGAAGTGTATACGACCTGGTACGATTTTTTTACTCGAACGCTTTGTTGGCCTCCTTATGAACGAACCGATATCATGGTGTTGTTATAAGGATTACCCTGGGCTGGGTAATCGATCGATCTTTTACCCCTATAGCTCAGCAGATAATACCCTCACATTTGACATTTGACGTCGTCGAGACACGGGTTCGAATCTCACTTCGAACGTTTCTTTTTTCAGAAACGCTTGTGCCCAAATAACACGTCTCCCTGGTTCCCCAGGTACTGAAACGAAGCGGGTAGGTCAACGTACGGCCGTATACGGTACCGTCGTCCCAAATATCCCGCCGTTCAGAGGGGGGGAAAGTGTTATAAGGATTACCCTGGGCTGGGTAATCGATCGATCTTTTACCCCTATAGCTCAGCAGATAATACCCTCACAGTGCTCAAAACCTGACTCCCCCCCTCCCGAATAAGTCAAATCCAGAAAACAAAAACGAAAAGGTTCCAGGGACAAAAGCCACATCAGTATTGTTACGACCACCCCCCGCTTCCCCTTTCCACAATGCCCACATACCCACTTGGGACGAATCTGCACCAGAAACACCAAAAGAAACGCAAGCTTAACCCGTTCAGAACTGAAAAAAACACACTAATTTCAAGTAGTTTGTCCCCAAATACGTGGCACAAGTTCTTAAGGGGTTAAACCATCGACCGATTTAATATATATACACTCAGCTAGCAAAGATGAGCTTCGACGAAATCCTCGAGCTCACAGCTGTTGTTTTTTTAATTTTTTAATATACGTCGTACCATTATTTTATTTCATTATTTCAAATCGCGAAGTGTGAGTGGGGCCGGTTGAATGGTTGATACAAATTTTAAGTTCGTGTTTAGATTAAAAACAACGAGAGGGGAAAAAAAGAAAAAAGGAAATATATGTTCGCGTGTATACGATTTGTTTATAGTTCGGAAATATAAACAAATCGTAGACGCACGAATATCTGCAGTCTCCTCCAGTCTACAGCAGTAGTATACGCACTTGCATCCATCCATGGTCATGCGATGGTAAAAGGAAAAAACCGGCGTTAAATGTAATGGGAATATCTGCCCCAATAGTGAGATGCGGGATGGGAGAAGCTGTGCCCCATGGTCGGGATGGGACGGGAATCACTTATATGACAGTGGGATGGGAATAGTCGAGACTGGGCGGACAGCGGGACGGGAATAGTCGGGCATGGGCAGAAAGTGGGATGGGAAACGGTCGGGAACGGGAACACGGCCATTACCGCGGGACGGTAGAGCTCGGGAACAGAAACTGACGATGGTACCGGTCGGGAAATCACGGTCGGGAACGAAAAATCTGACGGTTTCCCATTCCCGTACCGTACCGTTCCCGTCCCGACCACATTTTCCCGTCCCGACCTTTACCGCGCGTACCCTTGAAAAAAACTCGTCCTACCCCCAAGATACCCCTGGTACCCAAAGACGAAATTGAAAAATGACAGTTTCTCCCGCTGCTGCTACTGTTTTAACTCAGGTTTTCGACGAGGACGCCGAGCACTACTAGTAGATTAACCTACCTGGGCCTCTAGTTCGACCGTCCGTGGCGTCCTACGTGGCCACGGCAGATTGTAAATACCAAACAGGAGCCCCGAAACGACGACGAAAATCTTGCTGCGGAGCACTTTCGTTTTTTTTGTGATGCAAATACAGCAATGCTTGCCTCCCCTTGCAGATCCAAGGGCCCTACGAACACCTCCTAGAAACCACAACAAACACGGTATACATTGGTCGGGAGCAGGTCTGAGCATTAGAACTGGAGCTATGCCGTGTCGAAACATTGATGTGGTGTCATTGTACCAGAAACAGTATCGCTGCTGTACAAGAGACGAACCATGGTTTTTCAAACACTCATGTACTATTTTTTTGTTTCGTCCGAAGGAAAACCCCTGAAGGAGCGTCTGCATTATTATTACTCAATTCATAATGCTTCAAGTGCACTGCTCGAACGCCTGTGACCGCAAAAACCTAAGATCACTTACTTTTTCTGGATCTCCTCGGTATATTTCCAGGTGAACAACCGCGTGCGTGTACTCGTATACACAATATTATACATGTGATATGTACCATAGTATGGCGATCGTACCAGACAGATGCACTACTACTGTGAATGGGGAACAACAAGTAAGTACGTATGTACAACAGCGATCTTCTTCGTCGACACGCTCTGATCAACGGGACTGGAATGGATCGTGGGTCATCGACTACAAAAACAGGGAGTAATCTGGGTGGTCTAGCTCAATATCACTGCATGAAAACACAACAACCTGTATATATCACAAACATCATCTTCGCTCTCACAGCTTTCGCTTTTTATTTTGTACTTAACATGCTATAAATACTATACATGCATCTATCCCCCACCTCCTCTCCTACGTATTAACACCCCCGCCCCCGCCGCGTACCCTAGCCTAACACCTGTTGACCCCGATATCATCGTTTCAGAGGAATCACCGGCCTATATCCTTCACGAAATCGTGTAACACCAGCAACGCATGGGATCTCAGCCCTCTCATGAAACACAAGCAACGCATGCGATCTCAGTGCAACAAACAGCTTACAAATATTGCTCAACGAATCACTTGATTGGCCACTTGACACAAACATTTCGATCAGAAAACTTTGAAAGTTCTTGCAAAAACTAGAATTTGAGATGCCTCCTGTCAACCTCGAGACCGAATGTTTCGATGAACAACCCATTTTTTTGTTGGATTTGTTGGTTGGTTGGTTTTTATTTTCTTTTTTTCTGTTTTCTATTTTTGTTTGTTTGTTGTGTGGATAACACACTGGGGATTGCCACTAAAGGTACCTTGTGTATGGCTACAAAAAGTTAATGCACACTATTAATAGTTCAAATCGCTACGAGTAATTATTTTAGTTATTTCCACGTTCTTTGTAGTTTTGTTTTATATATTGTCTTCGCACACCTCTTCTTGTGGAATTAGCAACATCTATGGCGGAGAGCACAATATGAACACCTACTGTACATATGTTCATAATACCGGTATTTTTATATATACTATATTTGGTACCATGAACAAATAATAAGTAGTAAACGTAAAATCCGTAGTACGCGCCGGTACGCGCGACAAAATATCCCGTACGAGTACAGCTTGAAAATATATATCGTACATATGAGGTGCAACGAAATCCTGATACTTTATCAAGAGGGGGGGGGCGTACTCATCTGTTGCTTGCCTTAGTCATTTGACCATTAACCACGCATCCCTTTCGAGACGGAGCGGGGGGAAGTTATCAGCATCTATGACGAAGAACACAATACGAAGACTTACGTATATTGGTATAAGACAGACTTATGTATATTTTTATAAAACAATAATACCTGGTACCAGGTATGTTTATTTCCTATTAATAGTACTGGCAAAGTTACGTGCAAACCCAGTTTATTTTTCTATTTATGCTTTTTCACAGATAGGCCAGGGGCCAGGGGCGTCCAAAAAGTATTTTTTCGACACCTAGCTATCTACAATGGTCAGAATTGTAAAACAATCGGAGCACTACGTACTGCGATCCCTGGACGATTTAGCACAAAATAGTTTTTTAATCTGATTTTTTCCAAAAACCAATCACTTGGTTTTAACCTTTAGACCAACTATTATGGGAAATTCATTTTTGGGCCCTCAGAACTGAGTTTTTAGCCAAAAATACGCGATTTACTCGGCGGCACGGCTAAAAACACCGATAGACTCGTCAGGATGCTCCCCGTAGTTTTCGTAGAGCTTTCTGACGTACTTTTTCGTTTCTCTAGGGTCGTAGTTTGACTGTTCGTCCAAGTTGCCAGTTCTGAGGACATAGTGATTGTTAGCCAAAAATCCTCAAAGATCCATTATTTTTGGCCCCAGTTCTGACCAACAAGCCTTATTTCTGGAAACTGATTAGTTGTGATTAGTTGCGCCAAAAATCAAAACGAGACCCTAGAAAAACGGAGAACTGCTCCAGAAAGCCCTCGAAAAACTACGGGGTGGATCCTTAGGAGTGTATCGGTGTTTTTGACTGTCCAACGGAGTTAAACGGGTATATTGGGCCTAGAAAGCAGTTCCTGGAGCCCAAAAATAACGTTTCCCATAATAGTTGGTCTTAAAACCAAGTGATTGGTTTTTGGAAAAAATCAGAAAAAACAAAACTTTTTTTGTTCTAAATCGTGCAGCGATCACAGCAGTGCTCCGATTGTTTTAAAATTCTGACCTTTTTAGATAGTTAGGTATCGAAAAAATACTTTTCGGGACGCCCTCGGATAGGCACACACTCCCTGAATTGTTCAGCCTCAGATTGTGTTCTCCTCATACGGGATGTACATCTTGCAGGAGGACATATAACGCCCGTAAGTACGCGCGATCGCACTATCACACCCAGCCTGCAAATATGAGTTTCGACGAAATTCTCGATCTCACAGCTGTTGTTGTTGTTGTTTATTTTAAAAATAAACAATGGCGAAGTGCGTAAATGTTTTCTCAACGTTTAGACATAATTACTACCTGGTACCCTTTATTCAGTTTGCCCATTATACCGCCACATAACACATATTACAACGCTCTAAGAAACCCCTCATTTTTTTGTAATCGTTTGACGGTAAGAGCTTCGCTACCCGTTGGCATAATTATCGGCATACTGTTTGTGTATGTATGTTCGGTTCTGGAACAAGATCGGCCTGTTGCCGTCGTACCGTTAAAAAATAAAAAGTGTAACATCGCGTACGAAATGGCCCGCCACAAATGGCAGCAACATACCGACAAGCAGGCAGATTCGCAATATAAATTGTTCATTCCGCATTATCAGCCTGGATATAATGTGTTAATCCGCTGTCCTGTACCGTTACTGATGGACCCAATGCCAAACTTTGTATTCCCTGGCATGGCCTCTCCTTTGTATGTTTACAGTTAGTCGTCGCCCGTAAAGTATCGTGTTGCAAAATATGGCAAAGGTGCGGAAACACTCGTGCATTCAGGTTGTATTAAGGTATACCTTCATGGTGTATTGAAGGCTGTACCAGAGGTTAATATCACTTTACGATACCGCTTCTGTTTCGCAACAAAGATGCCTGTACTATATTTTGACGGCCCGGTGCCCATCGTGCGCATCGGTCCGCTTACTGTTCGAAATCGTTGAAGACACAAACAGGGGCCTGGCATAGAGCCTCGCCGACAAATTTCAACATCGTTTATCGTCACAAGTGCTTGTCGTCAGGATTTACAAGAGTGTACCCGTTGCGTCTAGAGGCCACGAGACCGTGAAGGCCGGGCTTCAGCCATTTCAGGGTTTCGTGTAAACTTAATGTGTGGGAAAGCAAAACAATTATTGTTTCTGTTGTTTTGTTTTGGTTTTACCCATCCCCTGTTTTGCTTTCCCCTTACTTTAGCCCATATAAATATACCAAATTGATAACCCGACCTTCCTGACCTCGGGTACACAATCGGACAATCGGAACCTTGTCTACACAGAAACATGACACTACGACTAGCTTTGCAGAGATTAGTTTTTCCGGCAACACCAGCAACCGAAACCCTGTACACTCGATCTCGGAAATTGCCACTTCATCATTTCAGAACGTGTGCGACAAAGCGCAGTGATTCCCCCGCTTCTGACCTTATTTAAACACAATCGCTATTTCCTATCACGGTAACGAAATTTGTTTTTGCGTATTTTTGGCGGTACGTCCGTTCACCCTCGGCAAACTCCCCGTGGTATTAGGGTCCAGCCCGTCCGTCAAATATTAGGGTTTCTGGAATTATATTTTCGTGCTGTTGGTGCGCAACTTCGGATTCGCGTACATAAGTGGGGAGTCGTTTCTGGCGGCTCACGCCTACTGCCTGACTCACCCATCTCCTTCACACACCCCTTGCGGAGCGTGCTTCTAGTTCGCGGAGTATCGTCTACTTTGAGGGGCTGTATGGCTATCCGTAATTCGCCGGCTGTAACTCATTTTGCGGGTGTTTATTCTTCCAAATGTTGTTTCTTCTTCCATATTTGTATCATTTTATATCACTGCAAGGCCCCAACGCCAACGGCGGGGTCCTCTGTTAGCAAAGAACGAAAACATCTGGCGGATAGTCTAAATCGGCTTTTGTTGATGCAATAGTTAGTGCTAAATCCCGCTCCCTGCTCATCTACGAACCAGGCGAACTTATATCCGTGGCGTGTCACCTAGTGACGTATTCGTATCCACTCTAGCAATGTAGATACTAGAGTCTCCGCACATTGACGCTCATTCAATACTCTAAAGGTGACACTGCTGTCTATAACGTGTACGCGCTGCTCTGCGACGATCTCTGTTTTTCATATTATGGCCGCTCCAGCGGTCAGTTGACCCTAGTATGCATGCAGCTATTCAAGTTCACAGTTGTGCGTGAAGCCATGAAGTCGCGTCTCGGAGCGATTCGGCATGACGCACTTCAATCCTGAGCGGAACATTCTCATGTCAATGTTAAAAACATGTTATGGACGAGGCATCTTCGTGGTACTTCCACTGTCTAGGCCACAGAGAACGTACACGCCTGTATCAGGATGCATTTTGTTATCAATATCGACTTTTGTCCTTTTTCAATTTACCACTCTCGATCCAAACATTGCCTTTGAAATACGGCAAAACATCGACGTATTTTGTAGCTCTAGTGAAGCCAAATCGCGCAACAACGCCTTTCCGGCAAAGGGTCTCCAGCGGGGTTTGCCCCCACAACCCCCCGTCTGCGTACGATGTACCTGGTATGCACGTGGTGACGGATACTCTCATGCCGAAAGTAATCGAGACATATCTTTGTTTCTTGCCTTGCCTCATTCTGAAGAGGCGGTTTCGCATAAATTAAGCAATTCGGCTTCATTTAAAAACAAACACGGGGTTGCAAAAATATTAATCCGTTCCTTAGTGAAGGAGCCCCGTCAGTTCCTTAGTGCAGGGGGCCCGACACCAAAACAAACGGTGACTCTAATACTTCGTAGTATACTATATGCGCCGCAGAATGGTTCGGTTTTCATACTACCAGGGCCCCATCGCCCGTTGCGCTAAACCACCTTTCCCCTATCTGAATCTCAACAACGACACAACGAATTAGACCGAACAGACCACTATACTCCATCTTGGCGATATGTGTTTTGGCGGGTAGTTGTCAATGCCAAGTTCGATCAACCCACCGAAACGTTCGAGGAACTCGGCATGTCAAAACGACGCCAAACGCCAACATTCATGGGTCCGAAATCGTATTTTGCTACGCCGATGATACACCTGTTTTCCGAATTCCCCTGAAATACGTGGCCGAGCTACGAGTACCTGTGCACGTGGCTTGTGGCCGCTAAGATCTCACCGAACTCGCCTCATGGAATACTCGCGATTGCACTGGTGCACGGCGCGCGTTAAAACGGAGCATGCTCATCGTGATCTGTCAACACCCCCACCGTGGGAAATGTATGCAGTTCTGTCTTCGGCAACGGTTCTACAGGTTGGCGCATTTCCCAGACAGCGACAAAACACATTCCAAACGCCTCCGCTACTGCAGCCACAATCATAGTACAATTTGTCAACACCAAGACAATCGCGAACACGTCTTGGCTGAACTCATCATCGTCTCCCATGTCCACTCTCTGCAAAAGGGCCACAAACATGCTCATCAAGACAACCATGTGGCCGAGTCGGGCTACCGAAGCGTCAAACCAGCCGGTGTACGGGTCTAGAGCCATGAACAAAGCGGCGAAGAACAGTGAAAGCAAGAAGGCAGTGGCAATCTGCCCGGCTGTGTTTGGGAAAATGAACACGATGACACCGGAAAGCACTACCCGACGCACACATTCCACAACCTCGTAGTAATACACTTCTGGCCGATAGGCACCCCATAACTCTCTCAACACAGCCAAGTCGATGGTAGACGTCCCCCGAGCCACCGTATCCACAGCCACGTCGATGGCGGACATCTCCCGAGCCACCGTATCCTGCAAAGCGGCCCGGCTCCTATAGAGAATAACGGAGTAGACAAAGGGAATGCCAAGCGGGTATACGACCCCCATGACACCAGCGTACACCCTGAACATGGTGTGTTCTTGGGTATAGCATTCCAAGCTATGATCGACCCGGAGATATGATATCCCATTGTCGAAATCATCGCAAGCGAATGTTTGGAAAATAGCAGACGACACAGTGGAATAAACTAGGAACGACACCCAAAAGAGAACCGATCCGTGCCTACGGTTGATTCGGGCGTGCGTATGCCGGCCGATCGTAGAGTGTCGTATGTTGGCGACTTTGTGCGACGTAAGCACCACGCCAACAACCACCAAGGGCACGATGGTGGACACGAGGAGGTTATCGTAGAAGTCGGTGTCCACCAGGCAGCCCGCCGAGAGCATCCAGCCCAGGTCAAGATTGATCACATTGGCGTACTTCAGAAACGCGTTATATACGTCCGGATATACCACGCTCGCCACCATGGAGAACTGAGAAGAAATAAGATTTGAACACCGATCAAGGGTACAGCCAGGAGGCGACACGTTGGTAAGCTTTACAAACGATTTCATAACTCACGGATCTATTCGCCTGAGAGTACCACTGTGATAATGGGTTGTTACCAAGTTAAAACATTTCCCAAGGCAGCCTAAAGAGTTTGTGACGTCAAAATTGACCAGTGCTCGGTTTACAAAGAGAACATGTAAGTACGGCGTGCAGTGTGTCATAGCCTGAATACCCCTTTACGGTCACCGTGAACTGCTAACGAGAACTACAACTTGCCTGGGTAACGATTTGCCATGACACGACGATAGTGTTTAGAGCCTGAGAAACCTTGGCGCGTGAATGACGCCACCTATCTTCGCCTACGTCTCTGGTGGAGAAGCCCTCCACGGCTGCCGTTGTATCAGTATCCGTCCCGAGGGCCATCAAACCCCGAGCGAGCACTGCGATAACGGCTGCAGCGAGAATCGCCCCCATCGTGATAGCCAAGCTGCGGCGCTCTTCGACACATTCGGAACACGTGTATCCCAGCCCGTGTGTATATCCATCCGCACACACCGCACAAACTGGCACAGAAAGACCAAACCCGAGCAAGGAGGGGCTGGGGGGGGGTTATTCATGTCGTGCACGGCCGTAGTCATATGACCACAGACTCTCGCATCCCTACAATGCCGGGACGGAACACGTTGGGTTTCCAACAACCAGGCAGACATTGCTTGCACCAAGCGCGAAGCGCCGTGAGGGGGGGGTAAACATTATTTTTACGGTTAAACACAAATGAATCACGCCCAATATTCAAAGTACGAAAGAACAAAGCAGCTTACAAGGATAGTGGGCCCTTCTCAGAGTGTCGGTATACTATTGCCACAAGCAAGTGTAACACCTACGGCGAAATTCATGCCTGGAACACACAATGGGAGCCTGTGGTAACCTGTTCCTCACGCGTTTCAAGCAAGCCCTGCTTGTGTTACTTTTAATTCAGCCGTACCATGGGCAGCCCTCGCACGACCTTGGTACGTGATGTGCTTTAGCACATCCGGTCGGTGTAGGCTAGCAGAGCCGGCTGGTGCAAATGCCGAAGGTCTGCTGCCCTTCAAGGACGAAACACGTATTCATGGTGCAAGACGATTGCACCATGTCAGAGATACCAAGCTAAATAATAGGATGCATTGCTTGACAACCGTGCCGATGCAATGTCGCACGCCCTGTACTCACGTGGACCCTTGTACCCTTCGTTGCAATACTCCTCCGCTCCTCCCACGCACGCGGAGGCTTCGTAGCACTCACGAATATTCTTGCTCGCAGGGGAACTCCTCCAGAATCCCTGCTGAAGGGTAAGCGACTCGAGCGCTCCAGTTCCATGGGAGCTCGTCGTATGCTCCATGACAGGGCGGCATTCCTGAACTCTATTGGGGTTTTCCACGGTGCAGTTCTGGCAGTCTACGGGGCAGGACTCGCACGCCACCGCGAACGCAGAGGAGGTCTGTTGGGGATGGGTTGGTTCACACAGAGCGCAATAGGGTCAGGCGAAATGGCATACAGCGAATCATTGCCTGGACAGGAAAACGCCAATTCGGTCAATGCATGATGGGCTCATTAAATTGCCGTAAATTGGACAATGCTGGCAAAGCCAGGCATTACGATATTTGGAGGAGTACGGATTATAAAAGTAGTATATTCGTCAAGCGCGAAACACGATACTCGCCACGCGCTAAGTCCGTTGATCCTAGGAGTCAACTGCTGTACACGAATCCTAACGGGCGCAAGGGTGCGCTCGGAACTTCTACCGAATACACCGTCTACCAGGGTGCGCAGTGAAAGAGCTGCATACACTGTACGCCTCATTCCGAGACAATTGCGAGTCGAGACACGGGCATGAAGGCCCACTCACAGTCCTTCTAGGCCTTCACCGTTTCTCTATTAGGATGACTGCCAAGCCACTTACATCATTCCAGTCCAGAAAGAGCCGGCTGTCGTCACACAGGAGCGTGTTGTTGATGAAGTCGACAAACGAAAGCGAAACCGAAACTGCGTTCGTAATAGCTGACCCTACGCCGGCCTGGTTGCCCTCGAGTACGCAATGATCTAAGACTGACGATGCCGGACGCAAGGACAGCTCCACCAGAACGCCCTGAAGACGCATTGTCAGTTGGAGGGGAAATCGCGAACCCACCGGTGTGCAGAGAGAGTGAAAGCGGGTCAATCAACACATTCAACACAGGCGCGGCTCGGTTATATCAGCACCGTCGAACATGTCATCAGCCACCAAAAACAACTTGTTATGCCACGAAAAACGTGTATACATTGTCGGCCTGCTCCGTGGTGTATCTGTCTGTAAATTGCGCGACAATGTTCCCGCTCAATGCTACTTGGTATGGATGAGGTCACACCCCGGTGATCAATAATGTCCCTTTAAAATGTTGTTTCTTGGGGGTAGTGAGTTTCGGTATTCAACGTACCGCTGGTGATAAAACACGGCGTACTGGAGCCCTGCAATCAAGTGAGTGTGGCAACAAGGGCGTGTGGTAACAGTGGTTTCGAAGGAATCTGCGGCCTATCAAACCCCAGGCAGGCAGTAGGGAGGGTGATAGCAAGGGGGTATGGTAAAGCAAGTGGCCAAAGCACTGGCGTGCCGGCATACCCCAAGCAGGTACGTAGGGGGCGTGGTAAACATATGTTCAATGCAATCGGTGTGTTCGCAAGCCCCATGGAAAATAGCAGGTTGTGTGACAACAAGGGTGCATGATATAATCGCGCGCAAACCATGGGCATGCTAGCATGTCTTGGGCAGGAAGCAGGAGCGGTGGCAACAACGGTGGGTGACGACAAGGAAATGTCGTACTAATTTACGTTACCGGCAGTACACGTACACGATTTTGGTATTTGAGTAAAATGCGGTAACCTCATTCGTCAGCACTTTACAACATGCAGCTGATCGCGGGTGGAACGGTCTGTGGTTCGACAGGCTCAGGGAAGGAGGTGCTGGTGCCCAGTCGGCCTCAATCGTGTACACCGTTGCATACTTGTGTTTCAATTCAAGTAACGACTGCTTCGCGGAGCAGCGGCCGATCCGTTGGCTATTGGCAACTCGTTCACCGCGCTTCAAACGTGTGATTGGCCCAGTGTCTCGAATCAACCTTGACTGCGTGTGGCGCCTAAGAGGTACGTATCATGTAACACACCGGAGCAGTTAGCCGACCGCGAGCTGAACTTATCAAGCGAAAGCTAGTTGTTCAGCACCGTGACTACTATGGCCGCTAGAATATACCTAATCACCTGCAATATTGTTGGTGAACGTCGAATCCGTAATGTCCACGAATCCCCCAGCTATAAAAAACGCCCCGCCGGTGTCCCCAGCAGTGTTTCCATAAAACGAGCAGTTGGAGATCCTCGCGGGTTTAGCTAGAGTCTCTGCTACTCTCTCCGTCCCAGCCAAGAGTGTTGTTATCGCCCCTCCACCAATTCCCGCGTAGTTTGACACGAATTGCACGCCGTCGAGGCTCAGCAGTGTAGGCGATTCACAGTGCATTCCCCCACCGTTCAAGGATGCCGTGTTGTCTTGTATCAATACCAACCCCCCCGTGAAGTGAAGTCACCCGACGAAAGTAGTCCCAATTTGATGCCCGCCCCAGTCTGGGCTTCGTTTTGAAAAAACGTCGCCACGCCCGCGATAACAACGACAGCATTTTCGGCTGCGAACATCCCCCCTCCCACACTCGCGTTGTTGTTGGAGAAGCTCGCGTTGCTGCCAGCCACGATGTGCAACGTCGACTCCAATACTGCCACTCCCCCGCCGGTATTTTGCGAGGTGTTGTTTTCCCATGCAGTGGTACCTGTAACGTTGACAGCTGATTGTTGGATGAAAAGTGCACCGCCGAGATCAGTCACGAAGTTGCTCGCGAAGAGCACGTCACCGCCCAATATGAGCGTGCTGTCGTTGAACATGTATATCGCACCTCCCGAGTTCGCGGTGTTCCCGAAAAATTCAGCGGTGCCGAACGACGCCACATGAAAAGTGGAACTCCACATCAATAGCCCCCCGCCCCCAGTATTCGCCACGCTGTGTGCCGAGTTGTCCTTCCATACAGTGCTTCCTGATATTACGACCCCCGACCTGTCGCTGTACAGAGCGCCGCCACTATCGCCCGCGACGTTTTCCGCGAAGACAACATCGCCGTCAAACGAAAGTGAGCTGTTGCTCACATAGGCGGCACCCCCAAACTCTGTAGCGGCATTGCCTACAAAATCGGCCTTGCCGGAGGACTGCACAGAAACGTCTGATTGAAAAGACACGAGAGCTCCGCCCCTTACCCCCGCTGTGTTGTTTTCCCACAGAGTCGAACCTGCAACGTCGACAACTGAAATACTGGCGTAGAGAGCACCGCCTCCGATATTCGCGGTGTTTGATGAGAAGGATGCGTCACCGTAAACCAAAAGCGTTCCGGGGTTGACGTAGGCCGCGCCTCCGAAGTCTGCAGCGTTCCCGACGAATGTCGCTGTGCCTGAACGTTGAACGTGCAAATTCGACGTCCACATCAAACGTCCCCCCCCAGCTGCTGGGGCCCGGTTGTTTTCCCAACGTGCATTGCCTGAA
The DNA here is from genome assembly GCA_008828725.1 of Saccharina japonica. NCBI lineage: Eukaryota > Phaeophyceae > Laminariales > Laminariaceae > Saccharina > Saccharina japonica. The sequence continues at coordinate 104,933 of MEHQ01004318.1, forward strand.
AGCTTGATTGTTGATAGATCGGCGTACAGAGCGCCACCGTTGAGGCGCACGGTGTTGTCTGAGAAGAGTACATCGCCGTCAATTGCGAACGAGCTATTAATAGTGCTCATGTAGGCGGCACCTCCAAACTCTGCGGTGTTACCGATAAATGCTGCTTTACCCGAGGCCTGAACGAACATATTCGTTGTCCACAAATTGAGTCCTCCGCCGCCAACAAGCGCCGAATTGTTCTCAAATACGGTGGTGCCTGCAATATCGATAGCCGAGAGACCACCGTAAAAAGCGCCGCCGCTATGGCTCGCGAAGTTGTTTGAAAGCAGCATATCACCGATGGCCGAAAACGAGCCGTTGTCGACGAAGATAGCACCTCCATACTCTGCAGTGTTGCCGACCAATTCAACTTCCCCCGTCAAATGTGCAGTCGATTGGTGGGCATAGAGACCCCCTCCATATACGGTCGCAGCGTTATTCGTGAGAGAGATGTTATCGCCAGCCAGGGTCAGAATGGAGCTGCGAGCTATGGACAAAACGCCTCCAAACGACGCCCCGTTGCCTTTGAACAGGACGGTATCACCAACAGTGACGTTTGACGCCTCCATGAGCATCGCGCCGCCAGATAAAGAGGCGATGTTGTCGATGAATGACGAATTATCAGCTTCCAATACCGTGTTTTCGAGGAATAGTCCTCCCCCGTTAACACCCGTGTTGAGGTTGACTGCGCAGCTGGCCATTGTCAGCGCAGCGTCGTTAGCGTAGATCGCCCCCCCGCTCTCGCCAGTACCATTGGTCATCGTTAGGTGGGAGAGGTGCAGGGTCCCGCCGTCCACTTCGAACAACGAAGATATGTTCCCGCCGTTTGCAACGGATGTCCCATCCATAGCGCCCGTGATGCTGAGCGACGTCCCTCCAAACAAGCGGATGGTTTCCTCCACGAACACGGGACCGATCCATTTCACATCGAAGGAGCCCTCCGAGCAGTTTACCGTCTCCGCCAAGTCTAGGGCCCCAGCTGTATCTTTCACCACCAGCGGCGCGTTGAGTTGTGCAGGCGTACAAGGGCCGGCGGCTGCCAATTGGCTGCCAAGAAATGCAAGCGCCGTCGCCGACGAAACCAGAAATGTTGCCATCCCAGCTCAACCTTGACAACGGGCAATCCGGTTTCAGACAAGAGTCGCAGCGAAGAGCATTGTTGCGGGGAATAATTTCCGAGATCAGTGTGGCACCATACTGCACGTGTCACGCAGACGTACAGCGCTGTGAAGGTGTGCTACAGCAGTAACAAGAAGAGGGCTAAGCAGGAGATTCGATATCTACATCTCTCCCGCGCAGATATTTGGGAAATTGACGATAAAAAATGGCGGTTACGGCAACGACACTCCGTAAGTGGGGGGTTCACACATCTGTGTCCGAGTTACAATGCAAGGAGTCGTATGGCACAGGCGCTGTACACTCGTGGTATTTGGTTGTGACGTTTAACGTGTGTATCCGCTCGTAGCTGACGAGTACGTCTGGACTCGCTTGACGACGACCGGTCGAGACAGAGTCTACAAAAAACAGTACGAGTATTGAGAGGCTAAACTCAAGTCACGGTTAAGTGACCTATTATGAGAGCTTCAATAGAAGAGAAGACGACGACGGTGACCCATGTTTGACAACATGGTATCTGCACCAGGTACTCTACATACCAACACCAACAAGCAGAGTACATCACTTACCACCGCAGTTAAAAAGTTGTGTTGCAATATTAGTACGATCATATTTATAGTAGTACTACAGCTTCTCCGCCAGCGGGTCCAGTATTCTGCGCACCCACCCACACATACCCACCCAGAACCAACCCACACAGCCCCTCATCCACCCCTTCCACACACCTACCCACAAAGTCTCAAAACGAGGTGTGGGGATAGATTTATATCATTTGTTTTTGTTTCGAATAGCCGCACCTTCGATTTCAAATTCGGATTTTTGTGATGATGTGGTCATCATCGTTAGATCATCGTGTGATCTGCATTCACGATCATTCAGATTAAGCTAGTAATGTGATGGTGTTATTGGTATAAAATAATTGAATACGTGCTCGTATGGGTATATAGAGTAATATGTATGTATCGGAACGGTTCTCAACATAATTTGAAGGATCACGTATTCGTATCGGAATAGCTGCGTTTGGGAATAGGTCCCGTGCTACTACAGTAGTATTGAAAGTGTTCATCATGCGGAACGTCTCCTGGTCGGATATATATGAATACAACGGGAAGAGCTGGGTCCTGCGCTGTGCAAAAGAACCCACTTCTCCCACTCTGTCCTCGCCCCTCTGCCTCGAGCACCTTGGAGAAACAAGCATCACGAAAAGTTAATAAAAGAAGAAAGTGCCCTTTCCAGCATCGACAACACCTGAGTCCCTCACCTTTGCCTCACATGATACCCACGTACCCATCTACCCACCAATGTAAGGACTAGGACCCATGAAAACAAAACACGAATGCAGTAGATATCTCGGAAGGTGGGGCTCGAACCCCGGAAATTGGCGTGCAGAAACGAGCGTTCAAGTTTAGTACGGATTATACCACCACACTAAAATGCCATGTATTTAAAACGAATAAAACACTCTACACTTACAGTAAAACCCTTGCGTACAAGCACACAACCGAAAAAAACTCGAAAGGTGGGTTTGAACCACGGACGTTGGGCGCATAAGCAAGGGCTCTACTGCTGACGAACCAAACTCCCGAGGAGGGGAGGGCGATAGTGCCCCATCCCCGAAAAAACTCCTTCCACGCAGATGGAGATCCAAACTAGGGGACACGAAAAGGTAAGCCTGGGAGGGACAAGCCTCCGAAAATGTTGGCAGCCCCTCCTTGCCCCGGGACTCGCCCCAATGCCGGGGAACCAGCAACCCTTCCACGCGCCGAGTTGGACTTCCCCGCCCGTTCTTTCTCTGGGGACACCTTTGGCCGTTGGCTGCTGTATGGTGGGGGGCGTGGTGCCGCCGTGGGCCCGCGGGCGATCCGGTGACGCTCGGTAGAGCCCTGCTCCGCGGTGCATACTAAAACCGTACACGTACACGTTTGGAGGATCCCAGAATAATCTCATCACGATGACTACTCCGCAGCGGTATACAAAAAAACGGGATTTGCGTGCTTTCCGAGGGTAAAAAAATGCCGATGTGTCGAGGCTCTGTCTCTGTGGAGCGAGATGGCAGAGATGATATGGAAGTGTCTGTGAAGATCATTTGTGAAGAAAAAAACTCATAGTGTCAAAAGGCGCTTATGTGGCCATTCATGGTGGAAATACGATTGATCTGAGAGATCAAGAGAAGAGGGAAAGAAGACAAGACAAGAGAGGAGTAGAGTAGAGTAGAGTGGAGTAGCGTGGAGTAGAGTACAGCAGAGTAGCGTAGAGTAGAGTAGAGTAGAGTAGAGTAGAGTAGAGTAGAGTAGAGTAGAGTAGAGTAGAGTAGAGTAGAGTAGAGTAGAGTAGAGTAGAGTAGAGTAGAGTAGAGTAGAGTAGAGTAGAGTAGAGTAGAGTAGAGTAGAGTAGAGTAGAGTAGAGTAGAGTAGAGTAGAGTAGAGTAGAGTAAAGTAGAGTAAAGTAGAGTAGAGTAGAGTAATCGAGGTGGGGGAGGCCTGCACCTGATCATCTGGGTACAATGCCCATGCTACGGACAGTAATACTCTACAGTAGCCCGTATTGTTCCCACTAAAGTTCTCTACAACGCCCCAGTAACGTTTTAGCAACGTTTTCAGCATCGTTCCTGATGGAGATGCTTTGGACATACGATAGAGCGTACTATTAATACGAGTAAGACAAACTCGCAATTTATCCGCATATTGTATTTCCCCGAGTATCTACACAAGTATACTCATATACTCGTGTCAGTGCGTAGTGAATGTACATCACAATATATGCGTATGTATCTTAACGTCCATATATATGCTGACAGAGGGAAGGGATAGTATTTTGGCTACCATAGACCTGGTAGAGCAACAGTAGTACGCAAGGAGTGAGTGTGATAACGAAAGTTGACCATACAGATACCATATATGAATGCAGAAAAAAACACATAACAATTGTCAAGACTTTGGAGGACGCACATTCGCTGTCATTGAAAAAGACAAACATATAAATATGTACTTGAACTCGAGAGTGGTCCGTATCATATTTACGGGTTACTTGCACGGTGGTTTGTTTTTTGTCTTTTATGATCGAACTTTGTCAAGTGTTCCACTTTCGAAGCTGTCCCGCTTTCGAAGTTGGGAGGTAAGTATGCTTCTCAACCCCGACGCAAGGCCTTGCGTTTGCCTACAACGTATAGTATGTGTACATACAAACCAGGTACTAGCTGTGCATGTTATTACCAGTAAAAAATAACAACTCAAGACTAATTCAACAACACAACACAAACACATCCAGGAACCGTGGTGCAGTTTTGTTGTCTACAAAAAAACTGAAATAAGGCCCAAAGCCAACGAGCGCGCTGAGTAATCCACAGTAGGAGCAGCACCGGCAGCAGTACTACAGTAGTAGCAGCGGTAGTTGTGCGTATGTGTGTACTCCTGTGCTGCTACTGCTGCTGCTGTTCCATATGTTGCTGTTGCTGCTGCTCCTATTGGTACAGCGATGTATGAACAGCAATTGCCCCGCGTGATAAATATTTGGTAAACTTATTTTGTACTGCGGAGCAACCCCATTCTCATATATCGCTGTACACGAAGGAGCAGCAGCAACAGCAACAGCAACACATCAAATTGCAGAAGCAGCAGCAGCACAGGATACAGATACGCACACCTACCGCTGCTACTGCTGTAGTACTGGTGCTGCTGCCTCTCCTGCTGTGGGTTACTCAGCGCGCGGAATGTGTAGTTGAACAAGGAGAAAGTAAATTGCCCCGCGTGAAAAATTATTTGTTTAACGTAGGTTATACAACTTGATTAAACAATGTGTCATCAAATTGTTTTTCAGCAGTACAAAATGCGTTAGACAAATGACTTTTAATGCGGGGCATTTTGCTTTCTTCTCGCTCAACTAGAGAGTATCAACACGCTGCCACCAAACAGCTCGTACGACATCAGACCTTTGAACTCGACTCTCGACATAAATTCAAGCCACGGTCAACCCGCTTCGAGTTAAGCAAGGCCAGCGCATGCAAACGACGGCTTCGAAGCTACCAGTTGGACTTGCTACTGTAGATGCTGCCCTTGTTGTGGTATGCTCTACATCTAAACCATGGAAAAAAAAAACTGTGTTTCGACATCGGAGAGAGATCGGGAGAGTTCGAGTTTTTTAAAGGAGATAATCAGGAGACCGCACGCCTGCATGGTCGACACGAGTCACAACCTACGAGTTGCTCTTGATGTATAGGCTACTCGTACAGCAGTACAGGTATTAGACATCGTGGTACATTTTTGTTGCTTACAAGTTGCCTACAAAAAAAATGGAATAAAAGGCTCAAAGTCATCGCCTTTCTTTGTGGCTGTCATATTCTATTATGTACGTACAAAACAGCAGCAGGACGTAGCAATGTAGGCGGTTTTGCGTACATATTTTATCAGTAGGCGGCAGCAGGATAAAACACTAATAGAGAGTTCGTACGAACACGGTTTTTACTCTAGTTTTCTTTTTCGTCAAAACGCTTTGTCCGCACTCCTCGGTTTTAGGTGAAGATGCATCAGTCTAGTTGCTTCTGTCGTTTTTGCTGTTGTTGTTGTTGTTGTTGTTGTTGCTGCCGCTGCTGTGCTTTGTGTTGATGCTCGGCTGCGGTCGAGGTAACCCGTATTTCTTGCGTCGGGCTTACTATGACCACTCCGTGGGAAAGCCTCGTAATGCTTAGGGTGATGTTTTGGCTAATATACACCTGGTACAGCAACAGTGATATTTAATGAGTGGGGGTGATAACGAAAGCAATCAAAGCATACAGGTGACAGACTGTACAATATATCAATACAAACATACCATACCATAATTGTCAAGAATTTGGAGGACGCAGATTCGCTATCATTCTGCTGTTCAGGCGCAAATGCTGTACGACGTACACAAATATGTTTATGAATTATCATGGCCGAAACCTCCTGAAAAACAGGGTCCACCACATTATTTGTCTTTTTTCGTTTACTTCCATGGAAGTAGACTTTTGCTTCCACGAAAGTTTTTTTGCTTCCACATGGGAGTAAAAATTTACTTCCATGACTTTTTTCTACTTTCATGGAATTAAATTGACTTATTATGTGGAAAATTTCATGGAAGCAATTTTTACTTTTATGAAAGTTTTTGTATTTCCATGGAAAAGAAGTAACATTGTACTTCCATGAAAGGTGGTTTACTTTAATGGAAGTAAATTTACTTCCATTTACTTCCATGAAAGTTTATATTTAGTTCCATGAAATTATGTTTACTTCCAAGAAAGTATAAAAAAACTTTCATGGAAATAAATTGACTTATGTGGAAACTTTCATGGAAGTAAGCCGTATCTTGTTCCATGGGGAAGTAAAACCCATCCATGGCTCCGTGGGAGTTTTCGTTTGAAGAGGACCTTCGGCCACTAGACAGGTGTACTGTGGTTCCACGCTGCACGCTACACGGTTTTTAATATCAATTTTGTAAGTGGTCCACCTTTTGGTAATCAGGATGAGCCCACTTAGGGTTGGACGGTGTACTAACGGCGAATTAATGCATGCTTTACTTCTATGGAAGCGAAAGACACACTACTTCCAATGCAATACCCTGGAATTAAAACAACTTCCATGAAAGTAAAAAAAAATCCATGGAATAAACATTTTACTCCCACAAACTTCCATGGACGTAGCTTTGCGGCATGGCGAATAAGTGGTACACGATGCACTCCGTTCGAGTGGGAGGGGCGGCGAGTCACCACATGGACGGTACGGCCATGGACGTTCTGATGGAGTACGTGGGGTGGAAGTCCGCTCCCGTCGCACGCAGATATGTAGGGGTTACACGTCCGCGGCGGCGGTAGGTGTGAAGCGTTCTCGCGAAACGGCGTTCATCGAGGCAGACGCCCTACCGATGTCCGATCAGTTTACTCATTTGTATACGTACAGCATTCCGAAGGGCTAGCTGAAGCCGAACCCACTAGAGGCGAACCCGCTAGAGGCCAATGTAGAAGTTTGGGTAGAATAAGGACAACAAGGAGACCCGCGGGAAAGATAATACGAAACAGATATAAGACGGCATTGGGACAAGGGAGATAGACAACAAGGATGGGTGTGATCTGATGCCGCAGCAGAGAGGCTTCATCAATCCCGAACTATATACGAGTGAAAGCGACAACGAAATGTTACTGTAGTACAACATACTTTCGTGGAAGTAAATTTTACTTCCATAAAAGCACATAAAAACTTTCATGGAAACGTTTATAGTACCGGGGAAACTTTCATGGAAGAAACCTCAAAAGTCAAATATTGTGGTAGATCGGAAAAACACAGCTCGAGGCGTTTTTTCGTTGTTTGGTTTCAGTATCACCTGAGTTTGGCTCAAAATGACAAAAGTACACCCGATTTTGGCTTTGGCCCTTGTACATACCTCGTCTTTGAAAAAGAGAGTCACCTACCTGTTGTGTGGACGGTTTCGGGGAGGAGGCAGCTTGGTTGGCGGTCTGATGTAGCCATGGGGGTTGCTTGGGTGGGTTCTTGTTTTTCTGGCTTTCTGTGTGCCTTCTGGTAGATTATTACCTGCCGATCCCCTTGCACTTCCTGAGATTTCCCATTATTATCTCCTCCTCGAATTCACAGCACAAATGCTTACATGTGTTTTTTTTTAATTTAAATATCAAGTATGACATTCTTAACTACGAGGTTCTTAAGGGTCCCCTTCGGTGAAAACAAAAGAAGACTATGTGAGAGTCTTGAAAAACAAATATTATTCGTCTTTGTTACAGCTTGAAAAACAAATACGATTCGTCTTTGTTACAGCAATACTATTTCTGATACAATACCACCATATCAGTACTCCTTACGGAACACGGCATAGGTCCAGTTCTAACAAGGCTCAGATTTGCTCCCGACTAACGTATATCGTAGCTTGTTCGTTATTATAGTGTCTCTAGGGGGTGTTGGGGCTCTTGGATCTGCAATGGAGCGCAGGCATTGCTGTGTTTGCATCACGAAACCAAAGTGTTCAGCAGCAAGATTTGTATCGGTTCGGAGCTCATGCTTATAATCTACACTCTGCTGTGGCCTCGTAGGACGCTACGGATGGTCGAACTAGAGGCCCAGGTAGTAATTACTAGTGCTCGGCGTCCTTGTCGAAAATCTGAGTTAAAACAGTATCAGCAGCCGGAAAAAAATGGTATTTTTCAAAGTGGTCTTTGGGTACCAGGGGCATGCAAGTCGTTTTTGAGTAAGAGGCATTTTTGGTGATGGAAAGGCGTCGGATCGATCCGGCTCCTGAGACACACATACATGTTGCCCATGACCTACGCTCTCTGAAAACTGTTCATGCGGAGTAGGTCAGTAGAAGTGGAGAAACGTCGTTTTCCGTTGGGAGTCCTGAAAAGGTGGAAATTATGGCAGAAATAGTATTGCAACTGATATAAACGGGTTGTTTTGCCAGTGCTCGTATATTGTTTGCCCGAAGGGGCCCCTGCGGGCAAACAATATAAGAGCACCGCAGTTCGTGGAAGGGGCCCCTTCGGGCAAAACATTTAAGAGCACTGCAGTCTGTAAAACAAAATGTGTTGTGGTACTGCTGGTATGATGTGGAAACGTTTGGTAAATACCTGGTATCAGGTATAAGAACCGTATTGGTATATAGTACTTGGGAGGCGTATCTTATGTGGGAACCGGGGATGGTTCCCAGATGACTTTTGGCCATCTCACCTGTCTTTTCAGTCGTTCATCACGGAAAAGGAATAAAGCTACTCTTCTTATATCTCTAAGCAAACAACACACGTGAGTACCAACGAGTACCCGTTCCATAGGCTGACCTGACTAGGGATACCCTGTCCTCTTATACCTAGCTTCCTCACAATTGGCGTCGTCGGCAGGACATGTTCGTTTCTTTACTTACAATTATATTTCTGGTATAATTTTGACCTCTCATGACCCCCTACCGAAAACGGCATTTATCAAATTCTAATGCTCGGACTTGCCCCCCGAAGGCAGTTTTAGAGAGGGTGGGTTATGGGCAACCTTTTCGTGAGGAGCCGCATCAATCAGACGCCTTTTTCATCACGAAACGTGTATCTTACTCAAAACCGGCTCCCCGTACCTCTGCTACCCATCATAGACGAAGAAATTAATAAATGGAAGTTTCTCAGACTGCTGCTGATACTGTTTTAGCTCAGACGTTCGACGATAACGCCGAGTACTAGTGGGCGAACCTACCTCGGCCTCTGGCTTGATCGTCCGTACCGTCTACTGTCGCCACAGCAGAGTGTAGATACCAAACAGGAGCTCCGGAATGATAGTTTTTTTTATGAGCAACTTTCGTTTCGTGATGCAAACACAGCGTTTCCTGCCCTCCCTTGCCTTGCAAATCCAAGGGCTACAACACCCCCTAGATACCAAAACGAACAAACTATACATTGGTCGGGAGCAGTTTTGAGCGTTAAAAGACTGCAGCTATGCCATGTTTGGTACGGAGTAATGGCATGGTGTTACAGTACCAGAAATAGTACGAATGGCTGCTGTAAAAAAGACGAAACATATATTTTCAAAAGACTCGAGTACGAGTACGACGTAAGTATGCGCGTACTGTTGTTTTGACTGAAAGGCCCCTTCGGGCAAAATATATAATAAGAACACTACGTACACAGTACGTACATACAGCCGGTGAAGAACAAATAAATGTTGTTTTTTGCCAGTTGCAATACTATTTATGGTATGCTTTCGATATTTCATGATGCCCTCGTAGTGAAAACGACATTTATTCAGTTCTAATGCCCAAACCTTCTCCCTGAAGACAGCTCCAGAGATAATAGGTCATGGGCAACCTTTTTGTTTCAGGAGCCGGATCGATCTGACGCCTTTTTCGTCACGAATAGTGCCTCTTACTCGAAAACGACTGCCTATACCTCTGGTACCGGGAGCGGCTACGGTAGAGATGCATCGTTTATTTTCTGAGGGTAATCACTTAAGGAGCTCTATACAACACCCGAAAACTGGTTTTGGAGGAAATGAAAAAGTGCTCCCCGATGAACAATCCCACGACTTACTGTAAGTATGGAACGGAAAATGGTGCAGCACCAAGGGCGTAAAAATAAAAGAGAAAACGACACCGCACTTGTAGGAAGCTCAGAATGAAAAACAAACCGGATCGCTGTGATCACAGGACGAAATGAGCGAAAACCATTTTTTTTTTTTCGTTTTTTGTTCCCTTTTTTTAACTTGGTTTTAGAGACCCCCCTATTTGTTTTTCGCTGGTGGGGGGGGGGGGGTAATTAAAAAAAAAAGTTGACTTATTGTTTTCTGGGATCACAACGGCCCGGTTCTTCCCTCCAATATAGGGGGGGGGGGGGGTAGTGGGGTATCTGGGATTCAGATCCGCGTATACCCTTGGCAGCACACAAAATAAATTCCGTTGACTTTGGGTTAAGGAGCCCCGTCGTTCAGAAAAAAAATCAACCGTGCTACCAGGTACCTCTACCGTAGCACGCCTCTACCCAAATACTTACTTTATCGATTTCAGTTTCTCCGGCTGCTGATACTGCTGTTTCAACTCAGATGTTCGACGAGCACGCCGAGCAACTATTAAAAGTAGTAGGCGAACCTGCCTGGGCCTCTAGCTCGACCGTCCGTAGCACCCCACAGTAGTAGCAGAGTGTAGATACCACAAACAGGGGCTCCGGAATTACAGTAGAAACATTCTTGCTGCTGTGAGCAATTTATTCGCTTCGTAATGCAAACACAGCAATGCCTGCCCTCCCTTGCAGATCACGGCGCCAACGTCTCCTAGAAGAGACCATAACGAACAAGCTATACGTTGGTCGGGAGCAGGCCTGAGCATTAGAACTGGACCTATGCCGTGTTCGGTAAGGAGTAACGATATACCTTGTATAATATCGGTGTTACTGTAGTATTGCTGCTGCTGTATAAAAGACGAAACACATATTTTTCGAAAGACTCAACAGCTGACGACGAGTTTCTCAGTTTATTACGAATATACTCAGGTGTTTGTTTTTGTTTTTGGCAGAAGGGGCGTACTACTACTGCTGTATAAGGTAAAGATGCCTACAACAAATAATAACTTTGATTGAAAGGCATAAGTACACGTCGCCCTTTCAAATTTGATTGGTGACACTTCATCGGTGAGAAGTCGATGAAACTATTCATAACGGGGGCTGCATTCTTGGTATGAGCTTGTCAAGTATTCCGTGATGATCGACAGGAGTTGTGTGTGTGTGAATGGTATGCTTGAAATAGGAGCTGCACATTGTCAGATGGCAAACGGGATACTAACATTCCGTACCACAGGTTTCGCCGTGGGGCGCTTCAAAATCGTGATGGTGCGGCCCATCCACTTCGTGGTGCGCTTACATTATTACATGTACGTCCAATTTTGAACTGAAAATTGTGCCTCCACCAGCGCAATATTTCACCACAATTTTCCGGTCCCGTCGCTGATGTATGCACAGCAGATATTAGTAGCAGCAGCACATACATATCGAAGTATAAGTATCACACTCAGCTATATACGTATCATAGCAAACATGTGTTTTGACGAAATCCTCAATCTCACAGCTGTTGTTTTTTTAATTTTTATAATATATGGTACTGCTTTAGACTACGAGTACATATCATACATGTTGATCGGAGGTGAAAAACAAAACACTGGGTGTGCTGGATGTCGACGAGTATTAAAAATAATAATAAAAAGTAAAAATAAGTGATGGTGGTATAACCCGCACTTTGTTTTGCTTATGAATCTGGAATTATTATTAGTATAAGTGCTGGATATGATCCACACTTAAACTAGCACATATAAAAACACACCCGATATAGACTACTAATTTCTACTGCAAAACCCTACCATACTTCAACCCCCCAGGGAAGGGCGGGCGGGTTCTTTCAACTGCCCGACCTTCCACCCAGTGCCAAACCCTTGCTCGTCAACACCACGAGTACGGCCCCGTACTATTAATAGATGGTCTTCTTCCTTCCTGCCTCAAACCTTCCAACCTCTGTCTCTCCAGCTCAACCAACTGCACCGCCATGATACGTACTTGATAAACCTTTCCCGATCCCCTCTTTCAATCATGCCAACGATTCAATACCTCTCCACAAACCCCAGATTTCCTTCGTTCAATCTTCCACTTTGTTTTGCTTATGAATCTGGAATTATTACTACTATAAGTGCTGGATATGATCCACACTTAAACTACTGTAGCACATATAAAAACACACCCGATACAGACTACTACTTTCTACTGCAAAACCCTACCAAACTTTAACCCCACCTTAACAACAACAGTCTCTACATTATCTGTGTGAACTACCAACCCCGTTATACGTGCCCTCCCACACTCCTAAACCCCCCTTTACCCCCACATTAATAATTTCTTATTATCTACCCCCTCACGTTCTGTAGGTATATTACTTTTCACCTTCGAAGGACAAGTTATATTTGATGCGTACGTACGATTCCAAGACATCAATTCATTTTTGACACAAGAGGCACATGATATAGAAATAACTGCTGTGTAACAAGGTGAAAAACACAAACAAACACACAAGTACGTTAGGTACGTATACTACTCTGTGTATTTGATCACCAGGTACGTAGTACGTAGTATATCATCAGAGTTTTTTACTTCGATACCGCTGTACGTCGCAACTTTCGGAACGACATCCAGTCAGTGTGCTAGCGGAACCGCCGTGGGGCACTACCGACACGTAAAATGCATATAGTTATTACGGCGAGACGAGTGGGGGGTGTCTACCGCACGTAGGCAGATAGCGACGATTGTTGTGCTTGTTGGGAACCCTCACCTTCTTCAGTCCTCTCTCCGTTCGCCATTACTGAAGAAGCTTGCGATTAACTGCAAGCACCACCCGCAAGCCACCTCTCGCCGCCTTCCGTGTCTGGGCCCCGTGCGCCGGAATATGTATCACCCCCCGTATGGCTGAAGGCTTGAAAACCCTGGGTACCTCGCCCTGGGCTTAGCTTTTGCCTCCGACCTTACTTCTTCTGCTCGAAAACAAGCTCTGAACACGGCGTTCGTATATACACCTGCTGGGTATGTTTTTATGTATTCGTTCCCCACCTACTCCTCGTGCTGGTGTACGCGTGTAAAGTATGTACGTTGGATACCAAGGAAGGGCAACCCGCCGAGGTCGAAAGGCCTTATTATGGTTGCAGTTTCACGGGAGAAGCGCTTGGATCGGCCGGGTTGGGCAGAGACTGTTCAACGTGGGACCACAGCATATACATACCAGGTACATACTAAAGCCCACGCCTACACGCCTAGGCACTGATACCACCCCGTAGCGATTTGAGCGTTACTTCGTGTCGGAACGGGCCCACAGGTGAGAATACGAAAGTTTTTTTAATGTCGGCGCGTCGGTGTATTCCAAGTGATCATATCCACCATGCGTTTCATGTCGACTCACGCGTTTTTACAAAAAACAAAGTACAAAAAAAGGCACCTGTTTTACCTGCCAGATCGAGAATTTCGTCCAAACTCATGTTTGCAGATTTCGAAAAGGAATGCTTCCTACGGTATTGTTTATTTATGTATTTGCTTGTTCTCGCCATCCCATTGATTATCTTCGCCCTTCTTTTTTCTCTCCATTCTATTGATGGTACGTAGTAACTCAGATCCGGGGGCACTACGTAAGTAATATGGGGCTCTTATTCTCCCTCCCCACTACGGTTCGTGCCTTGCGTTTTCATCGCGAGAAGTCTGCAGCCCTTTGACTCGCGTCGAATTCCACCTACCCACGCTACGAAGGCGCTCTCAGCAAGTGATTGGTTCCTTAATTGTTTTTGCAAATATAGTCAGAATCTCACCACGATGGCATTCGAACTCGGGTACCATTACTAGTAGCATTTGAAGCTAACTACTAGACAACCGGCGCGACCGATGGTATGTACTTGGTATAATTAGGTATGTGTTTACTACAACAAACAGTAGCTGTCGTCTACCAGGTATACCGGTATACCGGGACCCGGCATATCTGGTTATATGCATATTGTGTTGTACTGTTATACTAAAAAAATCGGTGTGATGCACCAGGAAACGGCGTAAGCTTTGATACCCATTTTTATTCAATGCCACAGACATTAAAAAAAGGGCAACATCCAAAATCAGGTACATCGTGTCACTTTGGAGACAAAATCGGGTATATACTGAAATCAAGTAAAAACGCAACGCCACGAGCTGATTTTTTTCAGGATGTTTTGGCCATAAGGGATATTTTGGTACAGTACTTGCGCCTGAACATCAAAGTGATACTCGTGACGAATGCGCGTTCTCGAAAAGATTGTAGCCAGATTAAGCCCCCCTTCGCTGCTCGGAGCAGAGACATTATTATGGCCAAGGGCGGCTAAGAATAGTGGGGAGTGGTATAGGGGGGCCGTTGAAGCGGTGGACCGTTTCATGGCGATGTGGCACAGGGGCGACGCGGAGAGGAGCTGGCTACGGCGCGCAGCCCAGGACACCAAGAAAGGCGACAAGGGAGGGGGCAGCCTTATTCTGATACACAGCTGTCAACGAATACGGAAACGAAATAGTAGATCGTGTGGCAAGGTATCGGTTCGACTAGCCCTTGAATTAAATTATTTTCGTTTGTTCGTTTCGTGTCGAGTTGCTCACTGGAGGGGGCGTGACAGCGGTAGTACCGACACTTGACTCCTCTATTGACCAGAGTAGGAAGGATATCGCAGGAGGTGTGGCATGATCCCCGGATGGGTTGCGTAGCAGAGACGGGAACCGATGTTCCTATCATTGCCTTGAGCTGCCTTGAGTGCGGTTTTTTTTTTTTCTCTCTTCTTTTTTTTTTCTTGCGTTTTGCCTTGTTTATATTTTGCGTCCTTTTTCCCCCGCCGTTCTTATTATGCTCTCCTCCTCTTATTCGTGTTGCTTCGCCCGTGCGGCAGTTTAGTTATGTGTTCCTCTTGAGCACCTATGTTTTTTTTCCTAGCAGCGTTTCTGGTCTCCTCGCGTCATTTGCATTATGTTTCATTTTGGAATTCGTGTTTTTATGGTATTTTGCTATTGTTTGTCTGGTATGGCTCGTGTCGCTGTGTTCTCGTACACGTTGGCATTTCAGTTGCTTTACATAGTAATTTGCGATTATTTTTGGTATGTGATTTATCTGTCTCACAGTCTGCGACCACATAATTAGTACCTGGTAGTTCTCTAGGATTATAAACCAGAATAGATACAGGGTGTACTTTGATGTAGTTGGGTAGAAAGAACGGTTTAATGTGAAGACAGCACACCCATCGATAGCATACAAAACAAAAATTTTGAGATAGCGGGAAGCGGGGAGGTGGGTCAACCACATTATTTTGCTTTTTGTATTTACTTCCATGGAAGTAAAACGGAAGAAAAAAAATGAAATAACAATTATTGCGTCCAAGTAAAACAACTTCCATGGAGGATGTAATGTTTTACATCCAGGGTTTTTTTGTTGCTCCCATGGAATTAAATTATACTTGAATGGAAACTACCATGGAATCAAATTCACGTTTGAAGAGGGCCTTCGGCCGCTACGTAGACAGGTCTAATGTGGCACCGCACTGCGCGCTACACGCTTTTTAATATTCCGTTGTAGTTGGCCCACGTTTTGGTCATCAGGATGGGCCCATTTTGGGTGGGACGGAGTACCAAGTGGGATCAGGGGGTGAATTCATGGAAAGTTCCCCTCTCGTCAATGTTTTAGTTCCGTGGAATTAAAAAAAAAACTTCCATGCGGGACGTAAATCGGAAATAAAAAGTTCCTGGAAGTAAATTTCACTTCCAAGTTACTTCCATGGAGGAAGTAAAAACACATCCTCCTTGGAGCTTGAATCTACTTCCAGACAAACTTCCACGGCAACTATCAATACCACATGGAAATAAACTGAAACAATAAGCAATGTGGGAGATCTATGCCGAACTACAGTAGTAGATGCGGAGCGAGGCAGACGAACTGCCGCCTGTGACGATTATGCTGTATACGCGTGTATAATATGTACGCCGTTGTGGCGGGTCATATGTACGTACTCGTAGTGTGGTGATGTCTTCGTGCCGGGTGTATAGGAGATACATCTATTATAGCAGTGTACGTAGGGCCTCTGATTGGCTCACAATTCGTCAAAACCAGTTGAAAGCTAGTATTAATAGTAGGCAAATACAGGTGTACCTGACCGTTTCAAGCCAAAGACAGGTACTGCTATGTGAGGCTGATCAATGGCAGGTGTCCTGGCGTGTGGTTTGTGCTTTGTTGTAGTGTGTATCTGTTTTTGGTACCAAAGTGACCATGTATACGCGTACCTGATCATGGCTAGAGCCCTTTAAAATGCTATTTTCATCTCAGGTATGTGTCCCACACCGTGTTTCGCGTCACAGGTTGACACAGTAAACAACCCATACCATACTTGCGCCGTGCTTGTCGCCGTAGCCAAACCGACTCGTGGTGCGGTAGTCCTTTTATTGAGAAAACCACACTGCACGACAACACATATCATACATACATACGTAAATGCCTGGTACGTACGAGCTCAGTGTCTCTCGTTCTCGTACATATAATGAGGATCATCCAGACGTGGACCAGGATGGCTACTATTATTAGAGTACAAGATACAGAGAGGTATATACTGTACCCGCTGTGTTTATTATTCGCGTGGATAGTACCAGGGTGCATATTGACGAGATTAAACGGATCGCCGCGGAGGTCAAGAAACCCACGAGCGACTCTATACGACATTGCTTATCAACTGCAAATTTGTTTTTATATTGGTGAAATGAATCAACCGATATATCTCCACGGGCAGTAGTTACCCTAGTAAAATCAAGTAAATGCCATCTCGGATCAACCAGCGGATCTAATGAAGAAATGCTGCAATCTGCTTCTATGTCAGAGCGGTGAAGAACGTCTGTCGGAACAGTGAAAAACGGCTAAGAAAGGGGCCGTGCTGTTCGGAGACGACTCCACCTACCTACTAAGTGATAATAAGGGTATACACAAGTTCACCGTTGTGCGTGAAGCCATGAAGTTGCGCTTCGGAGCGATTCGGCATCGAGCACTTAAAGCTTGAGCGGAACATCCTCTTGTCAACGTTGAAAGCATATTATGGACGAGGCTTCTTCCTGGTGCTTGCACAATCTGGGCCGCAGAGAACGTACACGCCTGTATCAGGATAAAGTTTGTTATTATTATCGATTTTGTCCTTGGTCAATCTACCACTCCCGATCCAAACATAGCCTTTGAAATACGATCAAACATCGACGTAGTTTATAGCTTTAGTGAAACCAAATCGCGCAAAAACGCCCCTCCGGCAGGACGTCTCCAGCGGGGTCCTCCGGGGGTGCAGGGCCCCCAAACCAGTCGTGGGGGGGAAATTGTCGGGGCTTCGCCTCGAACAACTCTTGGTTAGATCCAAGTTCCTGGCTGCGTCAGCAGCCAGGAATACGTCTCCTTTTTAGAACCACCAATACCTTGCCCTAGAAGTTACCATGTAGTGAGGCGAGGAACGTCGTTGCGCGCCTTACCCCATCTGAACATGCCTTCACAAGGCTGCCACGTATATGTATTGACGTGTTATCGGCATTCGCACGTCGTGTACCTTGGAACCGCTCCTCTGAACAAATATGATGCATTGTGTAACTGGTCGAAGGAGGGGTTCACGAGAGTATCTTCCTGACCGGGAGAGCGCAAAGAGTCTCTCGTAGGGTCGATATGCGTGCGGTTGTGCAGGGAGTGTATTGGAAGCATCTATGCTCAGACAGGTATCAGCAAGGACGGTCAAGAGAAGAGCACACAGCTCACAGGAAAACACGAAGATGTATATTATATGTCGCTCCATACCACAAGCGCCCCGGTGCGAGGACCTCATCGCAGAGTAATTTAGTACAGACACAGACGCTTTTACCAAGAACGTCCAACCCGTACAGGGCTGACCGATAACTGCCGTCGCGAGAGATATATTCTGACACGCTAACGTACTGGAAGTATCTATGCTCAGACAGGTATCAGTCGAGGACGGTCAAGAGGAGAGCACACGGCTCACAGGAAAACACGCAGATGTATATTGTTCAATCGCTCCTTACCACAAGCGTCCCTGTGTGAGGACCTCGTCGTAGAGTGATTTAGTACAGACACAGATGTTTTCACCACATCATATCTGCAGGCCACGCCGAGAAATAGGAATCCCGTCAACCAATCAAAACGGGTTCACTCCGCCTGCAATCGATCAATGTCATCAACCGTACATGACTCCTCAGTTTACGATGAATCTATGTCGATTTTCGAGTCACAACCAACAGAATGCTTGCCCCCACCACCCCCCGTCTGCGTGTGATTTACCTGCTATGCAAGTGGTGACGGATACTCTCATGCCAAAAGTAATAAAAACGTACATTTGCTTCTTTCTGAAGAAGCTGTTTGTTTAAATAAAGCAAGTCGACTGCCTTTGTTACAAACACGGGGTTGAAAAAACATGTTGCCGTTGCTTAGTAAGGGAGCCCCGTCAGCTCCTTAGTGAAGGAGCCCCGCCAGCCAAACCCAAATTACCCTAAAAGTACCCCATCTTCCCCAGCATGTTTCGGTTTCTACACCAGGGACCCATTGCCCATTGAGCAAAAACACATTTTTCTACCCGAATCTCAATAATGACACAACGACCAAGACCGAACAGACCGCTATACTCCTGTTTGGCGATACGTGTTTTCGAGGGTAGTTGTCAATGCCAAGATCGATCAACGCACGGAAACATTCGAGGGACTCGATGTGTCAAAACGCCACACGCCAACATTCGTGGGTCCGACCGTATTTTCCTACGCCGATGTCACGCCTGTTTCCCTAATTCCACTGAAATTACATGGTACCTGTGCACGTGGCTTGGGGCCGCTAAGATCTCACCATTCGTCTCATGGAATCCTCGCGATTGCACTGGTGCACGGCGCTTTAGAACGGAGCATGCTCATCATGCTCAGTCAACACGACAGTGGGATATGAATGCGGTGCTGTCTTCCGCAACGATTCTACAGGCTGACGCATTTCCCGGATAGCGACGAAACACAGTCCAAAGGCCTCCACTATTGCAGCCACCATCATAGCAAAATTTGCCAACACCAGGACAATCGCGAACACGTCCTGGCTAAACTCATCATCGTCTCCCATGTCTACTCTCTGCAGAAGTGCCACAAACATGCTCATCAAGACAACCATGTGGCCGATTCGGGCTACCGAAGCGTCAAACCAGCCGGTGTACGGGTCGAGAGCCATGAATAAAGCGGCGAAGAACAGTGAAAGCAAGAAGGCAGTGGCAATCTGCCCGGCTGTGTTTGGGAAAATGAAAACGATGACACCGGAAAGCACTGCCCGACGCACACATTCCACAACTTCGTAGTAATACACTTCTGGCCGATAGGCACCCCATAACTCCTTCAACACAGCCAAGTCGATGGTAGACGTCCCTCGAGCCACTGTATCCACAGCCACGTCGATGACGGACATCTCCCGAGCCACCGTATCCTGCAAAGCGGCCCGGCTCCTATAGAGAAGAACAGAGTAGGCAAAGGGGATGCCAAGCGGGTATACGACCCCCATGACACCTGCGTACACCCTGAACATGGTGTGTTCTTGGGTATAGCATTCCAAACTATGATCGACCCGGAGGTATGATATCCCATTGTCGAAATCATCGCAAGCGAATGTTTGGAAAATGGCAGACGACACGGTGGAATAAAGTAGGAAGGACACCCAAAAGAGGACCGATCCGTGCCTGCGGTTGATTCGGGCGTGCGCCTGCCGGTCGCTCTTAGGGTGTCGTATGTTGGCGACTTTGTGCGACGTAAGTACCACGCCAACAACCACCAAGGGCACGACGGTGGACACGAGGAGGTTATCGTAGAAGTCGGTGTCCACCAGGCAGCCCGCCGAGAGCATCCAGCCCAGGTCGAGATTGATCACATTGGCGTACTTCAGAAGGGCGTTATAAACGTCCGGATACACCACGCTCGCTACTATGGAGAACTGAGAAGAAATAAGAAGTGAGCAGCGAACAAGGGTACAGCCAGGAGACGACACGTTGGTAAGATTTACAAACGATTTCACAGCTCACGGATCTATTCGCCTGAGAGTACCACTGTGATCATGGGTTGTTACCAAGTTAAAACATTTCCCAAGGCAGCGCAAGGAGTTTCTGCCGTCATAAGTGACCACACGCAGTGTTTGCTTCACAAAGAAAACATGTTAGTACGGCGTGCAG
Organism: Saccharina japonica; assembly: GCA_008828725.1. Taxonomy (NCBI): domain Eukaryota; class Phaeophyceae; order Laminariales; family Laminariaceae; genus Saccharina; species Saccharina japonica. The sequence continues at coordinate 125,306 of MEHQ01004318.1, forward strand.
TGTGTCATAGCCTGAACACCGCTGCACAGCGGTCCCCTAGAATCGCTAACGATAACTGAACTTGCCTGGGTGACGATTTGCCATGACACGACGATAGTCTTTACAGCCTGAGAAACCTTGGCGCGTGAACGACGCAACCGATCTTCGCTGATGTCTCTGGTGGAGAAGCCCTCCACGGCTTCCGTCATATCAGTACCCGTTCCGAGGGCCATCAAACCCCGGGCGAGCACTGCGATAACGGCTGCAACAAGAATCGCCCCCATCGTGATAGTCAAGGTGCGGCGCTCTTCGTTACATTCCGAACACGTGTATCCCAGCCCGGATGTGTATCCATTCTCACACACCGCACAAACTGGTACAGCAAGAGCACGCACCGAGACGAAGGGAGGGCAGGGGGCGTGCTCATTTGTTGCTCGCCTTAGTCATTTGACCATTGACCACGCATTCCTTTTGAGAAGGAGCACTGTTCCTACTCCTAATAGAGACACCCCCAACATTTGGGCGCTCATTACGCTGTTTCCATATATTACAGATAAACCTTTTGCTAATCCTATCCCCTTCCTGTTTCGCCGCCTAGTAGGGGTAAATATTCCCCGTGCGGTTAAACACAAACGGAGCACGCCCAATATTCAATATACAAACGAACGTAGCAGCTTACAAGGATAGTGGGCCCTTCTCAGACTGTCGGTATACTATTGCCACAAGAAAGTGTAGCACCTACGGTGAAATACGTGCCTGGAACACACAATGAAAGCCTGTGGTAACCTGTTCCTCACGCGTTCCAAACAAGCCCTGCTTCTAATACGTTTAACTCAGCCGTACCATAGACAGCCCTCGCGCGACCTGGGTACGTGATGTGTTAAGCACATCCGGTCTGTGTAGACTAGCAGAGCCGGCTGGTGCAAATGACGACGGTACACTGCTCTTCATGGAAGCAGCACGTATTGCTGGTGCAAGACGATTGCACCATACCAGAGAGACCAAGCTAAATAATAGAACGCACTGCTTGACAACCGTGCCGATGCAATGTCGCACGCCCGGTACTCACGTGGCCCCTTGTACCCTTCGCTGCAATACTCCTCCACTCCTCCCACGCAGGCGGAAGCTTCGTAGCACTCACGAATATTCTTGCTCGAAGGGGAACTCCTCCAGAATCCCTGCTGAAGGGTAAGCGACTCGAGCGCTCCAGTTCCACGGGAGCTCGTCGTATGTTCCATGACAGGGCGGCATTCCTGAACTCTGTTGGGGTTTTCCACGGTGCAGTTCTGGCAGTCTACGGGGCAGGACTCGCACGCCACTGCAAACGCAGAGGAGGTCTGTTGGGGATGGGTTGGTTTATACAGATCACAGTCGGGTCAGGCGAAATGGCATACAGCAAATAATTTCCTGAACAGGGAAACACCAATTTGGTAAATGCATGATGGGCCCATTTAATTGCCCGCAATTGGACAATGCTGACTAAGCCGGACATCACGATACTTGGAGGGGTACGGATTCGAAAACTAGTGTATTCGTCAAGCGCGACACACGATACTCGTCATGCGCCCATTCCGTTGATCCTAGGAGTCAACTACTGTACACGAATCCTAACGGGCGCAAGGGTGCTCTCGGAACGTCTACCGAATACACCGTCTACCAGGGTGCGCAGTGAAAGGGCCTCATACACCGTACGCCTCATTTCGAGACACTTGCGAGTCGGGCCACAGGCATACAGGCCCACTCACAGTCCTTCTAGGCCTTCACCGCTTCTCTATTCGGATGACTGCCAAGACACTTACATCGTTCCAGTCCAGAAAGAGGCTGCTGTCGTCACACAGGAGCGTGTTGTTGATGAAGTCGACAAACGAAAGCGAAACCGAAACTGCGTTCGTAATAGCTGACCCTACGCCGGCCTGGTTGCCCTCGAGTACGCAATGGTCAAGGCTGACGATGCCGGACGCAAGGACAGCTCCACCAGAACGCCCTGACGCATTGTGAGTTAGTGGGATAATCGCGAACCCACCGGTGTGCAGGAAGGGTGAAAGCGGGTCGATCAACACAGTCAACAAAGGCGCGACTCGATTATATCCTCAGCGTCAAACATTTCATCAGCCACAAAAAACAACTTGTTACGCCGAGAAACAAACGTGTAAAGTGTCGGCCTGCTCCGTAGCGTACCCGTCTGTAAATTGCGCGACAGTTTGCCCCCTCAACGCTACCTATTCACTCGATGAAGTTACATTCCGGTGATCAATAGTTCTACTTCGAGATGCTATTTCTTGGGGGTAGTGAGTTGTGGTATTCAACGTACCGCCGGTAATAAGGTACAGCGTACTGGAACCCCGCAATCAAGGGGGTTTGACAACAAGGGGGTGTGGTAACAGTGGTTTCGAAGGCGCTCACGTGTTGTCACATCCCCAGCAGGTAACAGGGAGGGTGATAGCAAGGGGGTATGGTAACGAAAGTGGCCAAAGCACTGGCGTGCCGGCATACCCCAAGCAGGTACGTAGGGGGCGTGGTAGACATATGTTCAATGTAATCGGCGTGTTGGCAAGCCCCAGGGAAAAGAGCACGTTGTGTGATTAAAAGGGTGCATGATATAATCGCGCGCAAACCATGGGCATGCTAGCATGTCTTGGGCAGGAAGCTGGGGGTGTGGAAACAACAGTGTGGGACAACAAGGGGACTTTTTGTACTCATTTACGTTACCTGCAGTACACATACACGATTTTGATATTTGCGTACGATGCGGTAACCTTATTCATCAGCACTTTGTAACATGCAGTTCATCGCGAGTGGAACGGCCTGTGGTTCGACAGGCTCAAGGCAGGAGGTGCTGGCGCCCAGTCGGCCTCAATCGTGTACACCGTTGCATACTAGTGTTGCCAGTCAAACAACGACTTCTTCGCGGAGCAACGGCCCATTCGTTGACGATTAGCAACCCGTTCTCAGCGCTGCGAACGTGTGATTTGCCCAGTGTCCCGAATCATCCTTAACTGATGTGTGGCGCCTAAGAGGTACGTATCATATAACACGCCGGAACATTTAATCGACCGCGAGCTGAACTTATCAAGCGAAAGCCAGTTGTTCAGTATCGTGACTACTATGGCCACAAGAATATATCATATCACCTGCAATATTGTTGGTGAACGTTGAATTCGTAATGTCCACGAAGCCCCCAGCTATAAAAAACGCCCCGCCGGTGTCCCCGGCAGTGTTGTCATAAAACGAGCAATTGGAGATCCTCGCGGGTTTAGCTAGAGTCTCTGCTACTCTCTCCGTCCCAGCCAAGAGTGTTGTAATCGCCCCTCCACCAATTCCCGCGTAGTTTGACACGAACTGCACGCCGTCGAGACTCAGCAGTGTAGGTGATTCACAGTGCATTCCTCCGCCGTTCAAGGATGCCGTATTGTCCCGTATCAATACCAACCCCCCCGTGAAGTCAGCCGACGAAAGTAGTCCCAATTTGATACCCGCCCCAGTCTGAGCTTCGTTTTGAAAAAACGTCGCCAGGCCCGCGATAACAACGACGGCATTATCGGCTGCGAACATCCCCCCTCCCACACTCGCGTTGTTGTTGGAGAAGCTCGCGTTGCTGCCAGCCACGATGTGCAACGTCGACTCCAATACTGCCACTCCCCCGCCGGTGTTTTGCGAGGTGTTATTTTCCCATGCAGTGGTACCTGTAACGTTGACAGCTGATTGTTGGATGAAAAGTGCACCGCCGAGATCAGTCACGAAGTTGCTCGCGAAGAGCACGTCGCCGTCCAACAAAAGCGTGCTGTCGTTGAACACGTATATCGCACCTCCCGAGTTCGCGGTGTTCCCGAAAAATTCAGCGGTGCCGAACGACGCCACATGAAACGTGGACCTCCACATCAATAGCCCCCCGCCCCCAGTTTGCGCCAAGCTGTGTGCCGAGTTGTCCTTCCATACAGTGCTTCCTGATATTAAGATACCCGACCTGTCGCTGTACAGAGCGCCGCCACTATCGCCCGCGACGTTTTCCGCGAAGACAACATCGCCGTCGAACGAAAGTGAACTGTCGCTCACATAGGCGGCCCCCGCAAACTGTGCAGCGGCGTTGTCTACAAAATCGGCCTTGCCGGAGGACTGGACAGAAACGTTTGATTGAAAAGTCACAAGAGCTCCGCCTCTTACCCCCGCTGTGTTGTTTTCCCACAGGGTGGAACCTGCAATGTCGACAACTGAAATACTAGCGTAGAGAGCACCGCCTTCGATATTCGCGGTGTTTGATGAAAAGGATACGTCGCCGTAAACCAAAAGCGTTCCGGGGTTGATGAAGGCCGCGCCTCCGAAGTCTGCAGCGTTCCCAACGAATGTCGTTGTGCCTGAACGTTGAACGTGCAAATTCGACGTCCACATCAAAAGTCCCCCCCCAGCTGCCCCCCCAGCTGCTGGGGCCCGGTTGTTTTCCCAAAGTGCATTGCCTGAAAGATTGATTGTTGATAGATCGGCGTACAGAGCGCCACCGTTGAGGCGCACGGTGTTGTCTGAGAAGAGTACATCGCCGTCAATTGCGAGCGAGCTAGTGCTCATGTAGGCGGCACCTCCGAACTCTGCGGTGTTACCGATGAAAGCTGCTTCGCCCATGGGCTGAACATACATATTCGTTGCCCACAGATTGAGTCCTCCACCGCCGACAAGCGCCGAATTGTTCTCCCATACGGTGGTGCCTGAAATATTGATAGCCGAGAGACCACCGTAGAAAGCGCCGCCGCCGTTGCTCGCGAAGTTGTTTGAAAGAAGCATATCACCGGTGGCCGAAAACGAGCCGTTGTCGATGAAGATAGCACCTCCATACTCTGCAGTGTTGCCGACGAATTCAACTTTCCCCGTCAAATGTTCAGTCGATTGGTGGGCATAGAGACCTCCTCCATATACGGTCGCGGTGTTCTTCGTGAGGAATATGTTATCGCCGGCCAGAGTCAGAGTCGAGCTGCGAGCAATGGACAAAGCACCGCCAAACGACGCCCCGTTGCCTTCGAACAGGACGGTATCACCAACAGTGACGTTTGACGCCTCCATGAGCATCGCGCCGCCAGATCCAAAGGCAACGTTGTCGGTGAATGACGAATTATCAGCTTCCAATACCGTGTTTTCGAGGAATAGTCCTCCACCGTGAACGCCCGTGTTGAGGTTGGTTGTGCAGCTGGCCATTGTCAGTACAGCGTCGTTAGCGTAGATTGCCCCCCCGCTCTCGCCAGTGCCATTGGTCAACGTTAGGTGGGAGAGATGCAGGGTCCCACCGTCCACTTTGAACAACGCAGTTCTGTTCCCGCCGTTGGCAACGGATGTCCCATCCACAGCGCCCGTGATGCTGAGCGAGGTCCCTCCAAACAAGCGGATGGTTTCCTCCACGAACACGGGGCCTATCCATTCCACATCGAAGGAGCCCTCCGAGCAGTTTACCGTCTCCGCCAAGTTTAGGGCCCCAGCTGTATCTTCCACCACCAGCGGCTCGTTGAGTTGTGAAGGCGTACAAGGACCGGCGGCTGCCAACTGGCAGCCAAGCAGTACGAGCGCCGTCGCCGACGAAACCAGCGACGTTATCATCTCCGCTCAACCTTGACAGCGGGGAATCCGGTTTCAGACAAGGGTTGCAGCGAAAAGCATTGTTGCGGGGAATAATTTCCGACATCAGTGTGGCACCATACTGCACGTGTCATTTATACGTATAACACTGTGAAGGCGGGATTTGACAGAAAGAGCAGGGGTGCTCAGAAGGAGGCTCGCTTTCTGCATCTCTCCCGCTGGCGATTGCAGCAACGTTCAATGTGTGGTTGGGGGTCGCTACAAATCGGTGTCCGAGTTACGATGCAAGGAGCCGTATGGCACGGGCACGGCATGATCCCACTATTACGTGGTCACGTTTAACGTGTATACCAATTCGTAGCTGATGTGTATACGCTTAGACTCGCTTGCCAGTGACCGGTCAAGACAGCCCACAAACAACCTTATTGAGAGGCTAAACGCAAGACACGGTTAAGTGACCTATTATGAGGGCTTCAATAGAAAAGCACAAGACGACGGCGACCCCAGACCAAGTTGATTGGCTATTGTGCTCAACAGACTGAGCCTATAAGGAGCATGTTAGGAGTTGACACAAGGTTTCATTTCTCCATTTTGTTTACAGGTCGTAACGTACATACATTTCGTATGCACATGTCGCAACACCCCTCAGGTTTCACTGCATTCTACCAATCTGTCAACGCACACAGGTTTGGGCTCATATATGACGTCCAAACCACACGTAGCCCAATTTATCGACGTCGAGCACACGATATTTAAAATGGAAGAAAGACGAAACGTAAAGTAGACGCAATACCTACCTGGCACTCTATATGTTAGAAGGGGGGATACGCCGGGTCGGGCTGATTCTCGCCGCTGCTCCGTATACGCCCGCAATGGTCGATATATATACGTAGGTATGGTAGAATAAGTCGAGGCTGCAGAAGTGACAGTACTACCAAGGGATGTATGGCCATATTTTGAGGTCGGAGGTAAAATAACGAAAACAACGAAAGACCACAGTAAGTAGTGAGCAGTCGGTTGGAGGTGAAGCCGAGGATCGGTGTACAGAAGGTGGCCTCTTTCAAAGCAATCTGACGCGTTATTGGCCGATTGGCCTTATTTGTTTTTGGCCCTACAAAAGGAACGATGGCCTTATAATGGACCGGTCATTTGTCTGTGTATTTAGCTCAAAATAAAAATAGAAATTGTATCTTGTTACGACCAGATTAAAGAGCCTGATAAAGAATAGTGATGCATGAGACTGTTGATTGCTGGCACCAGTTGTTTTGAGTGAATCCTGTAATACACACTTTCTAGGGGAACGCCGAACTATATCAGAGCGGGGCCGGTATAGCGGACAAAAAACAAATTCCCCCATCAATGCGGAGCCCTTGCACCATTATGCCGGCATCAATGTGGAGTCCTTCTATGTAGCGGACGAAAGGGAGAAGGAAAAAAAAGGACGGGGCACCACCCACAGGCACGAAAGAAGCCACCCACGTACCAACCGGCCGATTCACCCACCCACCCATACACCGATCGATCCACACACCCACGATGTACCCCAGCAGTACTACAGTAGTACGTACAGCAGTGCATGTGCAGTATAACGTGCAGCAGTAGTACTACTACTGCGGTTGTAGTAGATGTGTTCCCAGTTCGTGTGCGCAGCAGAAACAAAAACAGAAAAACACGCTCAACACCCATACCCACGAACCCACTCGCCCACCCACCACCCACGCAAGCATCCACCCAGCCATGTGCTACAGCAACACAACAGTACGTAGAGGAGCAGCTAGATAGCATCTCAGATGCGTTGATTCAAAACCGCGTGTTGTGGGATTTCTATATTTTTACGATCCGCTTCGTTCCCGGGGAAACGAAGAAACCCCCGGAGGACGCCTTCCACCGCCCCCCGCTCGCCGAGTTCTGCGTCGGAGCCCGTTCTTTCGGCGGCGTCACCGGGACCCACGTGCGTGTGTACTTACTGCATGGTTGGGTGGGCGTGGCGCGGGTGCGGTGCCGAGGGGCATTGGGTGGCACACGGTAGCCGGTTCCCCGCGGGGCATACCGAAACCGACATAGTCTTGAAGACCCGTTTCGACACCACCACCATCACTACTACCGAGCAGCGTTAAACAATAAGGACTTGGCGTTGACTGGATTAATCGATCCTTTGAAACACGTTTTTTTTTGCATTATTTTCTTCTTGCAACAGTTCGCATTAACTTTATCCTGTGCTCGTGCGTTTTAAGATCTAGAAACATAACAACTGTGTAGTTGTACCAGACCAGGTGTGGCTACAGTAGTACCTGGTACGAAATAAAACACACAGTGATGCTGAGGTACAGTATGTTTTCCTATTAAAGCACGGTGGCCAGCGAAAGCTAGCACCCACGCGGAGTCCTTGTGTCGTGTAATTGTGTGTGCTGTGTGTTTTCCTTTCCATAAACGATATTCGCCCTTCTTTTCTCTCACCCTCCTGCTGTCGTCATAACTCAGATCCGGGGGAACATAGTAGACTTTTCTACCCCCCCCCGCCCACTTCGTACGGTTCGTTCCTTGCTCTTCTATCGCGAGAAACAAATCAGCCCTTTTTTCCCTCGTCGGCTCGCGTCGAATTGTGCCTACTCTCGATACAACAGTACCGGGTACGTGTTCTCAGCAGTAGGTTGAATATTTACTTCCACCTTTTGCAGATGTATATTAACTTTCACCACGGTGGGATGTGAACTCCAGGACAAACGCTAGTAGAACTCGAGGTTAACCACGAGACCACCTGGGCGATTGCTTCATAGAGAAATGACTTAAAGAAGGAAGTTCGAACTTGTGAAGCGCTATATATGCAACGCACAGTGGAACTGAAGTCCGCCTTCTTTGACCTCTCGGGCATCTTGACTGCACTTCGCTGTCTTCACATTATTTCTGTAAATAAATGGTTATTATTGTTTCTACCCAACGGCAACGCGGCATCAACACACAATAGCCTTTACCGCGTTCTTGACCCACAAATCGTACCAGATAAAGTAACAAAAAAGGACCATGTTTGTGGGGGTTCGCACTTTGTTTTTCAGATTGTCCAAAACGCGCGGCGAAGCCGCGCTCGGGCCAAGCCTTAGCCTGGACTAGGGTTGGGGTTAAGGTTGGGTTGGGTTCGGTTGTTGAGAAACAGGCAGTACACAGCCTATTGAGATTAAATGCTTCGTAAGTAGCGGTTCAACTGATTACACCGCATTTTGATTAGCGGGATATTTAGAAGACCCTTCAGAAGTTCTTGTAGTCGACGAGTTGCAGCGACAGCCGTCGATGGACGTTGCTGTAATAAGCTATCAAGATTGAGGAACTGGAATGTTTGCACAAACCCCACGTTCACTCGTCAAACCGCATTTAAACGTATCGTAGTTAATCGTCAGAAGCCTTTATTGCCCTGAAGCGGCCCTTTTCAAGAGTCATTAATTCTTACAGCGTGTCTATTCTCAACAGGTTATGAGCCTCGGGTCACAAACAAACAAACAAAAAATTGTTTGTTTGTTTGTTTGTTTGTTTGTTTGTTTGTTTGTTTGTTTGTTCGTTGTTTGCTTTTTGTGTGTTTGCTTTTTTAGAATCCGCGACCGAGACTCGGGTTCGTTGTTTATCTAATTTTCGTACTTCACATTAGTTCGCCGAAGGAACAGGTCCGCCTTTAGCGTTGAGTGGTCGTCACGGAGACCGTGGCAACCAGCAACACCCACGAATCGATCAAGAACCGTCCGATCTTCGCCGGCAGGGACAAGGACTCATTTCATGAATACAAGAGAAGGCTTCGCGTCTGTCTATCGCTCTACAGCAAAGCCGTGTTTGAAATGTTTCAAGGCAGAGCCCAGCCATCACCTACTCTGGGCGGCATCGACACCGCGACGCTTAACGCCGTCCCTGAGCAGAAATGGAAACAAGCGGACTAAGATCTCTGGAGTGTCATACTTCTCACCATATCTGGCTCCGAAAACAACACCATCAAGAAGGTCGAGGGAAAGGGGCCAGAAGACGGAGCGGGGCACATACAGACGGCGTGGAAGGCTCTGCTTAATAAGTACAACGGCCACACTAAGGAGGCCAGAAGGGCCTGAGAAGCTGGTCAACACGAAGATAGACTCTGGCCAGAATCCCGACGACTTATTCTTCGTCCTGGACCAATGTCGTGATCTCTTTGAGGAAATGGGTCAGACGGTACACGACGAGAGGTACGAGGACCTCGTTCTGCAAGCTCGTCCTTTATACGAGAGGGTACGAACCGCCAACTACGAGAGGCGGAATTTTGGGCTGGACGACATCAGGCACACCAGCCGTATAATTGCACGTACGTGCTGTGGGCTGTTAGCACTGCACGTACTTTTGCACCATATTTACCCTTGGTCCCACCCGGACCTGATCCCACCCGGATCTGATCCCATTTGGCACCCTGCTCCCACCCACAAGGTGCAGAAATATAATCAGCCCTCCGCAGGAGCCGCCGGAGGCCCACCTGGCACCTCGATCCCATTTGGTACCCATGTAGGCCATACATATCTGCAACAACTCCTGCTATACATATAACCGTATTGAATGTACGTGCAGATTCGTTAGACTCGCACGAACGTTGCAAGTTCTCCGGAACCGCATCAGGCATAGGGTCTATCTCCAACAATCGGCGTGGACATTGGCCACTGACTGAATTTTCCGCGGTATACTTGAACCAGCCTGTAGTAGGGAGAAAACCTGGAATGCCAAAAACCTGGATAAAACACCGGATTTTGTAAGTAGAGAAAGTGGTTTTCAGTTGGCAATTTATTTTGGCAAAAAAAAAAACAATGGGTATCATCGAAGATGGCGAAAAGAAACATTTGTCACCTCTGCCGGACTTTTCGTTTCGTACTTTTGATTCCCACATTTCGGTACACGCTGTCCTCGTACGCTTCAGCGAAGACGAAGACATCATGATGGATTTGGTTCACCTCAAGGGGGATGTAGTGGTTGGAGAAGAAGTACCATTGACATGCGTGCGAAGGGCAGTATGGGGTATGCTGTACGCTGATGATGCAGGAATTGTCTCAAAGTCTGCGGAGGGTCTCACTAAAATGATGACAGTCATCGTGACTGTCTTCGAAGCAGCAAGCCTCACGGTTTCGGAAAAGAAAACGGAAACGATGATTCTACGAACACGGGACCAGACATCCCCTCCTCCGCCGCTCGTTATCGAAGCAGCTGGTCAGAGGTACAGACAGACGAGCCAGTTATTATACCTCGCCGGCATTATCCACGAAGACGCTGACCTCCCCCTCTAAATCAAACGACGGGTCCGTCTCATGTGGGCGTGCTTCAAACGGTTCGGACCAGAGTTGTACGACATGAAGACGGCTCCACTTAGTCTGAAAGTCCGCATGTTGAAGGCCGAGGTGATTGAGACCCTGCTGTACGGATGTGTGACGTGGACCCTCAGTGCACAACACTTCGCCAGGCTCCGATCGGTACACCACCAAATCCTCCTGCGTGTCATTGGCTTCCAGCGTCGGCAGCGTTGCGACTATAGGACCCTCTCGTACGCAAAGGCTCTCAAGCAGACACGATGCGAGAGCATCGAAACGACGATCCGTAAACGACGGCTGTTCTTTGCGGGGGCTGTGGCACGGCAACACAAGGGGAGACTACCCAGTCGGGTGGTGTTCGAGACCATGACGGGTGGGGAGGGGCGCAGACCGGGCGGACAACCAAAGACTTGGCAGAAATGCCTTGCTGAAGACCTCAAGGTGTTTCGAGCCACCGTGGGGTCCACGGCACAGGTCCCATTGGTGTTTGGAGTAGAGACCGCAGTGTGGACCGTTGCAGCAACTAAGGTGGGCAAGTGGCACAGGGGGGTCCTCGAAACGGCTGAACGGTTCATGGCCCAGTGGCACAAGGACGAGGCGGAACTGAGTAGACAGCGCCACGCATCCGTTGCGGGGGATGCACAAGGGAATGGGATGGGGGGGGGCAACAGTCGTAAGGAAACCGCGGTTGATGAGAGCAGGAGGGAGACACCCGACAGGATAGCAAGGTACCAAGCTGACTAGTAAGTCCCGTCTAGACTACCCGTGCCGCGCACCTCTGTAGCTGCTTCGAACGCGGCCCTGTTGTGTTTTTCGTTTTGTTTTAGTTTCATTGTTACTCTCGTTCCTATCCCTGTGATAAGGAAGAAGTACTACCTGGGTTGGTGGATGGCGAGCTGCGTGTTTTTCCTTGGTTATTTATGGTGGTCTTTCTTTCCCGTTGTTTTTTATTTTCTTGGTGTATTGCCTGTTGTTGTAGCCTCTCCAGGGGGGCACGACAGCGATGCTACCGCCCCTCGCATTATTTATTTTGTTTGATTGGTTTATTTTGCCGTGATCGCTTTTTGCCTTTGTCTCTCTGCCCCCCCCGTATTTTCCTAGGATTTTCTTTGATTGCTTAGCTACGTACGTATTCATTTTGTTTTTGATATTTCCTCTTCTCTTGACGCATGCTACGATAGAAGTGCACCATGTTTTTTCTGAGCTCCTCACTTAAGGAGCGTCATACCTGGCCGAAAAAAATGATTTTGGAGGAAAATAAAAGTGCTGCATGACGAGAAATCTCATGACCGAAGTATACTCTCAAACATTATTCGTCACAAAAATGAAAATCCGACGAATTTGGGTTAAGGAGCCCGATCGTTCAGAAAACGATTCAGCCAAAAACTGCTACCTCTACCGTAGCACGCGTCTCTTTCCTGGACTCTCGTGTGTGGCACGAAAACGAAACGGAACTGAGTAGGAAGTGCCACGTAGCCGTTGTATGGATGGCGCCCAAGAGAATGGAGACAGAGGGGGGGGGGGGGGGGGGGGGGAAACCGGGGGGGGCGAAACCCGTCGCTAGGGAACCGCCGGCCGGACGAAATCTAGAAGGAGACTGGCAGAACAGGGTAGGCACACAGCCGACCAGCTGGAGTAACCTGTCTGTAACTCACGGGCTACAAACCTGCCTCTAGGCTGCCTGGAAGCGCCTGCTTTTGTGTGGCTCCTGCTGCCTGTCCTTCCTGCCGTTTTAGTCCTTGCCTCTGTTTGCGCTGTTTTTAGAGTCCATTTCATATTAGTTTGATTTCATTTGATTTTTATGGTGTCGACCATCTCCTCTGGGAGAAGCACGACACTTTATTTCTTTTTATTTTGTCATGCCTTTGTGTGGTTGATATGGAGTGTTGATTTGCTTTTTATGTTATTTTCTATCTTTTTCCCTTTTCGCTTTTGTTTCCTTTTCTGTTCTTCTCTTTTTTCTCTTTCATGCACCTGGATTGCTAGCAGGTTAGGTCTTGACTGTCGTATAAGGCATTGCATTGTCTGCTCTGCTTACTGCACTGAGCGTAGTATCTCTGTGTCGTAGTTTTGTGACCACAGAACTGGTACATTTTTAGGATTGGAGATCGGCACTGGGCACTGGGTCTGCTGGATGTCGATGGTTAGAAAGCGAAGCGTTTAATGTGGAGTAACAATCTCTCTTCTT
>MEHQ01004318.1:152027-176144 GCA_008828725.1 Saccharina japonica
TGTGCTGGATGTCGACGGGTAGAAAGGAAGGTTTAATGTGAAGAACACACACACACACACTGCTAGGTCGTTTGTTGCATGAAGCGACTCTCCTGTATGATACCGGACATGAAAGATATGAATATCATAAAATCTGCACACTTTGTACTCTGTAATGGGGGTCGCCCCGGTAGACGAGTGGTCAGCTTCAAAGGATACTGGCATTGGTACCCAAGTTCGAATCCCACCGTGGTGAGATTTTCACTTTAATTTGGAAAATAAAAAGGACCCAATGGCTGAGAGCGCCTTCGTGGCGTGGGTAGGCGGAATCCGACGCAAGTCGACGAGGGAAGAAAGTGCTGAAGTCTTCTCGCGATAAAAAAGAAGGCACGCACCGTAGTGGGGAGGGGGGAGAAGAGCCTATACTTAGTGACCCCGGATCTGAGTTACGACCAAAGAGGGAGAGAGAAAAGAAGGGAGAAGATAATAAATGGGATGAAAGAAAAAAAAAGAAAAGAAAAAGAAAGAAAATCCGCACGATTGAGGTATCAGACAGGTTGCAAAAATGAGTTTCGAGGGGAGGGAATCATCTCACAGCTGATGATGATGATGATACTTACCAGGTATGATATTTATATTTAGTTTTTATATTTTATTTATTTTTTTCCCTTTCACGCAGCTGGATAGCTAGCAGAGTAGGTCGTGCCTGTTGTATATGGCACTGCATTGTCTGCTCTGCTTTTACTACATTGCAGCGTACTGTTTATATGTGTCGTAGTTTTGTTATCACAGAAGAACAAACAGGTACCTCTCTAGGATGAAGAATCGGCACGGACACTGACTGGGTGTGTGTGCTGGATGTCGACACACACAGCACACACACACCGAAACAACTTTTTTTGTCGAATTTTTCACACTTTTCTTTTTTCTTGACCTCCGATTAAGCGCAAATATGTATATATAGATGGAAAACCTGGAAAATTTAACAAGGGTGCCAAAAACCAGGATAAAACACTGGTTTCTCAACTGACAACCACTTTCTTCTCAATCAACTTACAACATCCTTTGATAATTTCTCTTGGCCAGGGTACCATCGAAACTGGTGAAAAATTATTTTTGTTAGCTCTGCCGGACTTTTCGTTCCGTGATTTTGATTCCCGCATTTCAACTGCTACTCGTAGGTCGTTCGTTGTATGAAGCGACTCTCGTATGTATAGGATATACCAGACATGAAATATATTAATATCATCAAAAGTCTGCATACTTTGTACCGTAGTACGCACGATCGAGGTATCAGTCAGGTTGCAGAGATGAGTTTCAAGGGGAAAATGCATCTCAGAGATGATTGGTGATGATGATGATGATGCTTATTATGCGTATTACATAATACGCTTCGGTAGTGGTGGTGATGTGGTGATGATACCCGAATGACTCTTTACGACTATGCCTGTTTCGGTATGCCCCGCGGGAAACCGGCTCTACCGCGCACCACCCGACCTCGATTGGCACCGCACCCCAGCCCGGGCTGCCCCATACGTCAGCCCTCGGTGACCCCGCCGAGAGAACGGGCCCCCGTGCCTAACTCGACGAGCGGGGGGCGGCGGAAGGCGGTCTCCCGGGGACGCCTCCCTCCGTCCCCTGGAACGAGGCGGATCCGCGTGAAGGGGGGGGTTCGCAGGATATTCGGAGGGCTTTCCCGCCCGGGGTCGCTTCGACACTAAAATCAAGTAAAATTGCCCACACTAATTTCAATTTTAAAAATACCCCCACACTAATTTCAATATATTTGTTTTCCACACTACAATCAATATATTTTTTCCAAAGAGTCCAAAAAAAGGAAAAAAAAATGCATCTCCGGAACTTCGGTCCGAATCGAAATCGACCCAAAACTTGGCGAAGTAGCTGTTTTTACAGTATATTCAAGATAAAAGCTCCGAAAAACAAAAATCAAGCGAAAAACAAAATGAAAAATGGCCACTGCTGCTGTACGTCTTTACGTCTTTGTTTTGTCCGCTATACCGGCCCCGACATGGCATAGTTCGGGGTACCACTAGTATGTTTTTTGTCTTTGTTTTGTCCGCTATACCGGCCCCGACATGGCATAGTTCGGGGTACCACTAGTATATTTTTTGTTTACGTGCGACTACTATAGTTAGGCCGTTTCCTGAGTACTTTTTTTTTAGTTCACAAATGGACCCCTTTTGACTCGTCTGTTTGTGACTATATTTTGAAAGTCTTGTAGACAGGTGTCGTTTCTTATTATTATGCAGACGTATGACAAAAACACGATTTTTTTCATGTGATACGGAGAGCACTAAAAGACGAGGCGCCACATACATTTGATGTATATACCATGTAGTTCGTACCATGGATACAGCAGTAGTAGTAGTAGTAGTAGTAGTAGTATTAATAGAAGAGTAGCTGAAGGTACGACGTACCCCGATCGTACTTACTCGTACAAATATAAAGTTAGAATCGAATTACCCCCACCATCGCCCAGCAAGTGCCGCCTCTGCGCGCTAAGCGAGCAGTGACGGTACCCAGATACCGAGCGTGCTCGGCGAGTCGAGAGCATCGTGTCGGTTCTCTGGTTTACAGCCGATTTTCCTAATTGAGAGTTGCCTTTCCGATGAGAATGAAAATCGATTTTAGTAATTTGTTGTTTTTTACGAGTTGTTTTTCGCTCACAATAAACATATAACCTAAAATATATGTTTCTCGATTTTTACTTTTATTTTTCCCATCCCATTTATTATCTTCGCACTTCCGTCTTCCTCCCTCCCTAGTCGTAACTCAGATCCGGGGTCACAAAGTAGGTTCCTCTCCCTCCTCCCCGACTACAGTTCTTGCCTTGTTTTTTTTTCGCGCAGGGGGTTCAGCCTTCCCAACGCTCGTCGATTTTCATCGAATTTTGCTAACTCACGCTCTCACGCTTTCCGCTATTCAAGATTTTTGTTTGCAAGAAAAAGTCCCTACGAGCATGCTCGGCGGGGCTCGAACTCGCGATCTCGACGCTAACAAGCTTCGTGGTCACCTGCTAGCCCACCGGGGCGACCGACTATGCCCTGGCAAGTATCGATCCACGAAAAAAAAAACGAAAGCAACCTTGACAGGCTCGTAAAACAGAGGATATCAGATATAAGGGAATTGGCATTTAGGGGCGCGAGGTACCTCGCCCATAAATCCAGATATTCTTGGATCTTCGATATGTTGAGATTGCCGATGCCGTTTTCGATTTTTTTTCGTGTCATCGACGGCTATCACAACGTCACAACTGACAATAATAGTAGTTTACAGTGCAATCCTCCCCCGGCCTGCCTCCCTGCTGAGGTAGGCCGAGGTCCGTAAGTGGACTTAAACCTCGAAAGACCACCCAACCCAGACGGATACACGGTCCCTAGCACTGTTCAGAGGGGGATCCTGAGTCTGGCAGTCGGGAGTTACGGCTATCGTGAGATCAGGGTAACTCGTGACGCAGCTAGCTCGGGTGGCTGCAGATGGGGTTAAACCCTAACGCCCCGGCTTGGACACCGGGGCCACGCAGCAGCAGAGAGCACGGAGAGGGTGGCGGAGTGACCGCACACCGTGTGGGTATGCACCAGAGAGAGGAAGGAGGAGAATCCAGAGCTGGAGGGTCGAGCCGCTCCGGGATGAGGCGTATCTCTGGTACAACAGACAAGCACCGGGATAACGTTTTTTACTATACCCCGAGAGTGCGCAAAGCAACCAAGAAAAAACAGATAAAAAGGGAACGAAGGAGGAAAAGGAGGGGACGGGCGAAGCGTAGGCTGGCTAGGAAGGCACCACGCATCGCCCGGGAGAGGCAGCAGAGTACACTTGTTAGGGTAGCAACCTGGAATGTGCGGACTCTGGCTGTAAAAGGGGCTAACGGCTATGGGAGAGCCTGCAGCATCCTGTACGAGGCAGCGAGACAAAACGTTTCGGTGTTAGGGCTACAGGAGACAAGGAGGGCAGGCCGAACGGAATTCGCAGCAGCAGGGTTTCGGGTGTTCTCCTGTGGCACGGAGACAGGTGGAACACACGGTGTGGGAATAGCCGTTAAAGAGTCAATGTGCAGGAACTCTGCGTACACCACCGAATATATCGATGAACGCCTTATGGCCATGAGGTTTGAGATAACGGGCACACCGCGGAGCGGTCAACTTCGTAGCTGCGTACGCCCCAACAGAGGTCGCAACCGCCGACAGCAAGCATAGGTTCTGGGAAAACTTGACAGCCTCGTGCGGGGGATCCCTGCCAAGGAGTGTGTCTATGTACTGATGGACGCCAATGCGCGGACGGGAGAGAGGGTGGATGGAGAGGACGAACGTATCATGGGCGAGCACGGGCGTGATAAGCTGAACGACAATGGCAGGCTGCTGCTGACCTTCGCAACGGACAACAGACTAGCAATCACGAACACCTTCTTCCCCACACGTAAGGGTGGGATATGGCACACATACAACGGCGTGTCGGGGGACGAATGCCGGCGCATCGATTACATCCTCACGCGACAGGCACACCGCGGCCGAGTGTCCAACGTAGTCGTCGTTCCCCAACCGGTACGCCCAGTAAAGGCGGACTCAGACCACAACATGGTGGTAGCCACCGTCGACCTCGGTGGCAGACTTGCCCACAACCGAGCAGTGCGGACCAAACCGAAACAGCAGCAGTTCAGCCGACAGGAATTGCAGGTCGAAACAGCACGACGGGCGGTGAGCGAGCGGTTCATCCACAACCTCGACCAACAACCGGGTGAGCCAGCGACCACCACAGCGGGGATGGCGACGTTGTTTACCAATGCCCTCCTCGACGCGGCGCAGACGGTACTACCCGAGGAACCGCGGAGACGACGCACGCAGGAGTGGTGTGAGACCCCAGTGACGAGAGCTGCTTTTGAGGAGGCCCTTGCCAAGCGGCGGGAAGCGCGCCGCGCGATAAGGGGCAATTGAACCACAGCGACATGGAGGATCCTCAAAGCAGCATGTAAGGGAGTGACCGCAGCAGTCGAAACGGGCATCTATGCCCACCTCGACAGGTACGGGCGGAGCTCGAAGCGGTCTACAAGGACCGCGACATGAGAGGGCTGTACAAACACCTTAAGAGATCAGTGGGCCTCAGCGGGAGACAAGCGGGGGGACAGCAGTTCGTCACGGACGAGAATGGCGTGCTGCTCCGGAGCAAGGAAGACATCCTCCAGCGGTGGGCGGGATTCTTCGGCACCCTCCTCAACACCAAGTCCCCCACCCTGAACCCAGACATCGCCGAAAAAGTGACGCAACGACCAGCGACGCGAGCCACCCGACGGTTGGGAGCGGCGCCAGACCTCGAGGAGGTGGAACGGGCAACGAAAGGCCTGCAGAACTGGAAGGCACCCGGCCATGACTCCCTCCCTGCCGAGTTGCTCAAGATCGATGACGACGAACCCGTCGTCCTGGAGCGCCTTCATGCCATCCTCGTCGACGTGTGGAACGGAGGAGAGATCCCGCAAGAGTGGAAGGATGCAACCATCAAAGTGCTGTACAAGAAGGGCGACCGATCCAACTGCAACAACTTCAGGGGGATCTCGCTACTATCGCACGTAGGCAAGGTCCCCGCCAAACTCATCACCAACCGCCTAAGCGTCTTCTGTGAAGCCAACAACATCCTCCCGGAGGAACAGTGCGGCTTTCGACCTGGTCGATCCACAGTATGCATGCTGTTCGTCGTGCGCCGACTCCAGGAACTAGGACGGAGAAGGAGAATACCGCTCTACATGTGCTTCGTCGACCTACAGAAGGCTTATGACTCGGTGGACCGAGAGCTGCTATGGAAGGTGATGGCCAGGGCCGGGATTCCTGCGGAGATGGTCGCCGTCATCCGCCAATTCCACGACGGAATGCGGGCCCGGGTGCGCATGGACGATGGAGAACTGCCGAACTGGTTCTTGGTCACGCAGGGCTTGCGACAAGGGTGTGCGCTGTCCCCACTGCTGTTCAACGTTTTCTTCGCCGCGGCCCTAGAGGCCGTTGTCGTACGATTCAGCGAGGACGATGGTATCATGCAGAACCTAGTGTTCCTGAAGGAGGAGACGGGAGCGGGGACGTTGACACCACTCGACCGCGTACGGAGTCCGGTGTGGGGGATGCCGTATGCCGATGACGCCGGCGTTGTATCGAGGTCCGCCGACGGACTGGCGAGGATGACGACCATTATCGTGCAGGTGTTTGGGGAGTTCGGGCTGACGGTGTCGGGAAGAAGACGGAGACTCTCCTGATGCGCGTAAAGGAGAAGCAGCCAACACCGCCCCCGCCGCCGCTGATCATCGAAGCAGCGGGGCAGAAATACACCCAAACCCTCGAGTTCCGGTACCTGGGCGGCCTCGTCAACGAACATGGCGACCTCACCCGGGACATCAACTTCAGGAGCAGAGCAGCGTCGGCGTGGTCAGGGAGTATGGCCCGGAGCTCTTCGATAGGCCGGGAGCACCGTTTCGACTCAAGGCCCGCCTGCTTCTAAGCGGAAGGCGATGGAGGCACTGCTGTACGGTTGCATGACATGGGCCCCACGTCGCGACCACTACCGACTGCTGCGGACGATACACCACCGGCTGCTGCTGCGAGTTATTGGGTACCAGCGCAAGCAAGGCACCTACCGGCAGCTGTCCTACGCCCAGGCCCTGAAGAGGGTCGGGTGCCAGAGCGTGGAAGCCACTGTCCGGCAGCGGCGCCTGCTGTTCGCGGGGGCCGTGGCAAGGCAGCCAGACGGGCGACTCCCGAAACGACTGATGTTCGGGGAGCTGGTGGGGGGGAAGGACCCGGGCGCGGGGTGCCCGGAGCGGAACTGGCAGACGTGCCTGAAGGACGACTTCAAAGCGTTCGGAGCTACGCACGGCTCTACGGACGACCAGAGACGTGTCTTCGGAGTCCCGAATTCAGTTTGGGCGGAAGCAGCGAAGGTGAAGGGAGGAAGGCAGTGGTACAAGGGAGTGCTGCAGGGAGCTGAGAGGTTTATGACCTCCTGGCACAAGGACGAAGAGGAGGCTAGCCGGAAACGAGCGACCAAGCGAGAAAAAGAGCGCAGCAATAATAAAGAGATACCAAGAACCAACGGGACGGGAGGGGTGCGGAAGAAGGGCGAATCGGCGAGGGAAGGAAACAAGCGAGAAATGGCGGACCGAGTGGCGCGATATGTGCCGGATTGACTCTCCTGGACTGTTTGTTTGTTTGTTTGTTTGTTTTGTTTTTTTTTCCCCTCCCCCCCACCGCCGCACCATTGCACCACCCCCTCGGGATGACGTGTCAATGTGTTGTCTCTGCGGTCTTGTTTGTTTGAGTGTTTGCTTGTACTTTTGACTTGTCTCTTTGTCTTTGTCTTTGTCTTTTTCCCTTCGTTGTTTTTGACCTTTTGCAGTTACACTGCTCGCAGGCCGGGGGTACATCAGTCACACGGGACCATAGTTCCCTTCCCCCGTATCATGTCTGCGTTTATAATCGGGGTGGAGGACTCGATTTTGTTGCCTGACCGGCGTGAACCCGGCACGGAACACCCCGGCATTATAGGGGCACCAAGATAGAATCAGGGGGCGTGTACCCCCGATTGGTGATGTTGACTTTTCCATTTTTATTTTTACCTTCACATAGCGTGTAGAGGGGAGCGGAGGGCTCCAGACTATCTGTTTTTGACTGGCTTTGATCGCTTTGCGGACCCTTCGGGTTCCACTTTTATTTCAGTATACCTTTTTTTGGGTAAGTTAGCCTGTGACCACGGGAATCGACCGTGTCAAGTGTTGGATTAGTACGGATAGATGGAGGTACTGGATAGAGAGACCGGCACGGTTTTTAATGTGAAGACAACAACAACAACAACAACAACAACAACAACAACAACAACAACAACAAGTGTAAATTTTGACTGTGAGGGAAGTACATCTCTTATAATTAAAAAAAAACAATTATTACTTTCGATTTTCATGCTCATCGGAAAGGCAATTATCAATTCGGAAAACCGGTTGTTATTATAGTTGGTGGGCAGGATAAAACACAATTAATTCCAAGCTCACAGCAGCAACAAACAGCGGTACGAGTATACCTGGTGGTATGTATCATACGAGCTGCCAGACAGACCTCGTCTACAACAAACCCCTGACGATCTATCATATCCACCGCACCATCCCTCTCCGATGCCGTAGTGAGAGTTCCTGGCTGACGGCCGGGCGAGTGCCGTTTTGTTCCTACTGTAACATGAATATATAATCCTGTACAATAGCTCAAATATGAACACCAATTTGTAACCGGACCTTGATCAATCTGGGCCGCAGAATGATCGAGGTGGCCTGATCAAACTGATGTTCATGTTTTTTTGTGATCAAACTGTTTCGTTTTTGAGTTGCATACGTAAGATATACTGTTTTTTTACCCTTGGTCAAAAGGGGTCCATTTATGAACCTCAAAAGGAATTAATTGTATAAGAAACGGACGTATCGTTGTTGTTTGCTTGTTTTTTTTTTTGTTTTTTGTATTTTTTGTTGATCTGTTTTATTATATTCATTTGTACAGTACCGGCCCGCTCATAAGAAAGGAACTCACAAGAAAGTCAGCCTGAGAAATTGAAAAATTTAAGAAAGCTCTCAGCCTATAGTCGTAGTCAGTGCATAAGCTTCAAGAAAGTGACCCCTTCCTCTGGCTGGCCTGGGCCCAAGCCACCATTCATTGTACAGCAGTACTACTGTAGTGAAAACGTCTTCTCGTGGACCAAAATAAGAAAGCGGAGAATAATAAGAAAGTGTGCTTTCGCGCGAGCCCAGAATAAGCAAGTCAGCCTGAGCCCGACTTCAGTTTTCTTGTCAGAGGGCCGGTACTATACTGTACGCGTATTGTTATTTTTTATTTCTCGCTTTTTCTTTTGTTTTTTCTCTTTCGCGCAGCTTGCAGCTTGATTGCTAGCTGGGTAGGTCGTGCCTGTCGTATATCGCATTGCCTTGTCTGCTTGGCTTACTGCATTGCAGTGTAGTATCTCTGTGTCGTAGTTTTGTGACTACATATTAACTGGTATCCCTCTAGGATGAAGAATCGGCACAAGACACTGGGTGTGCTGGATGTCGACGGGTAGAATGGATGTCGACGGTTTAATGTGAAGAACACATTGTCTGCTCTGCTTACTGCACTGAGCGTAGAATCTCTGTGTCGTAGTTTTGTGACCACAGAACTGGTACCTTTTTTAGGATGAAGAATCGGCACGGACACTGGGTGTGCTGGATGTCCATGGGCAGAAAGGAAGGTTTAATGTGAAGAACACACACACCAGACATACTGTAGTGATAAAGACAACATGGATACTATCAATGTATAGGTAGGAAGTCTCGGTTTCAGTAACTTAATCTTGCATTATTAGCGATCGTTGTATCTCCGTCCGGCCATAATATCATACAGGTAGGTGGTTTGATCGACAGCAACATCCCGAAAGACCGTGTCGTGTTCTCCGCTCTCCCTGTTGACAACGGAGTACTGCTGTAGCGTGACTTCAGCGCGTCGTTTGTGCTTCTGGCCCACCGTCCTCCTCGTGACGTAGACGTGTGGGCTATCATAGCAATTAATTAATTAATTGTAGGCAGATTGCGGCGGGTTGGCGTGGTTCTTGTAGCAAGCTCCTACAACAGCTAAATAAATTTTCGTGAAACTTGTGAGTGGACAGAGGGACTTACCTGCAGCTTGCGAGTCGACATCGGATCGGTGCATGCATGGGCATTTCCTAACATCACACTGAGAGACTCAAGCGAAGCATGCATGCCCGCGGTCTTCACATTCGTTCAATAATAATAATGTGTTTGAGAATTGATGGCTTGTCTCACAGGTGCATTGTTGTTGAGCATCAGGCGCAGCACTATACACTACGCTTTGGCACAGCGACTTGAAGCTTGCGAATTGATATACCAGGTAGCATAGATAGGCGCATGTATGATACAGCAAACCAAGAAAGACTCAAGCGACACATGCATATGTGTATATTGAAATTAGAGTGAAAATAGCCTAAAACGGGTACAGTACAGGACACCTAATAAGAACCAGTAAATCTGGTCCAGGCTGGGTTTCTTATTCGAGAGAGGGTACTTTCTACACTAATTTCAATATAACGACTCCCGAATTTCATATTTTATTCTAGATCTCAGCCTGGCTTTCTTATTAGCCTGTTTCTTATTAGGTGTCCTGTATTGACTGTACACCTGCCCCGATTGGAGTCAAAAACGGGGGTACAACCTGGAATGGAGTCAAAACGCCACATCTCACTATCGTAGTCATCACAGGATAGATTGGCCAAAATAATATCGTGCCCGTTTCTGAGGGATAGTGACCCAGACACACTTGTCATCGTCTAGCTATACACTTGGAGGTGTCCAGATCATGTTTGGAGGGTTCAGGTCCGTCCGGGTGGGATCGGGAGCAGGGACTAGTCAGGGGTCAGGGGTGTTCAGTGTTCAGAGGCAGAAGAGGGCTCTGGCGGTAAGTATGCGCGTTTCACTTTTGGTCTCAACATGTACCTATAATATATCCCATACTGCAGTCGTATTTACAGTAAAAATACAGCAAGCAGTCGTATCATACATACATAATAACCAGGTATTGTATGTTGATATGTTGATACTGCTGCTATGTGTGTTCTTTACATTAAACCGTTCTTTCTACCCGTCGACATCCAGCACACCCAGTGCCTGTGCCGATTCTTCATCCTAAAAAAGGTACCAGTTCTTCTGCGGTCACAAAACAACGCACACAGAGGTACTACGCTGCAGTGCAGTAAGCAGAGCAGATAATGCAAGCATACAACAGTATGTAGGTGGGTTGTCGTATCACTGTCAAGACGTACGCATCCAGGTGCGTAGAATGGTTGAATATAGTTTAATCGAATTGTGAGAGAGCTTGGAAGAAAACGAAGCAACAAAAAAGCGGCTGCAGACGCAGTGAAAAACAAGGCACACTATAGGCAAGTAAGTGAATCGGCACGGACAGGGTGTGTGTGTGTGTGTGTGTTCTTCACATTAAACCTTCCTTTCTACCCGTCGACATCCAGCACACCCNGTATCGAATGGGCGATCTCGTCAAAACAAACGCCTGGATTACCCCAATTATTAAACTATCGATATGATGTACTTGGTCCGTCGAACTCCACTCTAGCAGCACATAGAGCCGTCGGGCGTACTCGCAGGAAGCCCTTGCCTTCTGCAGTGGTCTACTATGAATTGATTTCCCTGGATTCTTCTGTATGTTGCGTTGGACTGACTACACAACATTCCTTACAACGTCTGAGTTTATACGGCGTAACGACAACCACTGCTCTACGCTGATACACCTCGATCTTGCCACTGCAGTGGAAATTCAAGCACCACAGGCAGCATTGTTTTGCAGTTTTCAGCGATACGTTTATAACGCAGGTGGGTGTCGTGGCACCTACCGTAAATAATACTGTAGGACTACTACTACTGCTACTACTACTACTACTACTACTACTACTACTACTACTACTACTACTACTACTACTACTACTACTACTACTAATACGTATAGCAGCTACACGACTACCACAGTGACAACAGCGACTACAGCAGCAATACCTGGAGTCAGCATCCATCAGCATCGGCCCGGTCTTCCCAACGCGCAAGCTTTTGAAATTATATCGTGCGACATACAGCAGCGCGGAACGCCGATAACCACCATCTTCCTGTCACGGCAACCCGGAACAGCGGT
Source organism: Saccharina japonica (assembly GCA_008828725.1). Taxonomy (NCBI): domain Eukaryota; class Phaeophyceae; order Laminariales; family Laminariaceae; genus Saccharina; species Saccharina japonica. The sequence goes on from MEHQ01004318.1 coordinate 163,727, forward strand.
CACCACCGAATCGGCCATGCTCAACGCGGATTCATTTCTCAGGCATCTCTGGCGAGTTGAGTTGAAACACCTCCCCCACAAGCTTGACGATGGCATTGGCTGTATTTCACCCCGGATCAACGATAAGAATACAGCAGCTACCGACAGCAGAGGGTCTTCACCTTTCCCTTGAACCCTTCTCAACAGGACCACAGAGCAAGGCACCGTCGTGTATTTCTTTACCAAAGGCCAAAACGCAGGGGAACCATCGACAACGCACTTATCGAGCATACGAACAGCCGCTTCTTCACCACAATATGGACCAGCTAGGTACTTCGCGAGCTTTACAACAAAACCAGTTCGCGCCTCATATCTGGAACCTGGCCTCATAATATGGCCAAACACCAAACATTAATGTTTTGGGAGTCCAGCATAATGTTTGTTGCCCAGTGTTGCGGGCTCTTACTACAGTATATCCGAAACTGCTCTGCAACCACAAGATACAAAATCTCATCATTTTCTCAGTGCCCAGACCTGGCTATACCTTCACGTCAAGCCGGCATGTAACGCCGGAACAACAGGAATCGAAGAGCGTGTAGCGACGTGAGGTGAGGTGTTCTGACTGGGTTTCTGCTTCGCTTTCTGGAGAAGGTTTACTATTTCAATTTTCTTCCTTGAATTTGTCGTACTGCTCTGTAGAGTTCTCACGAGTACGCATAATCCAAGCTCGCACAAGTGAATGATACACATCTCGTTTATGCCGAACAACAGACAGTTCTCTTTTTGTTTTCTCCGACTTATTCGCCGTAGATATGAGTTAGGGGGGGCGTTTAACTCTCACGAAATGGGATTTGCGCTTCCATTATAGGGAATATCTCGGTGAAAATGGTACTCCGAGTGCTTTGGTTTGCCATTGGACTTGTCTGGTGATCGTTACAAATGCCGTCGTCAACGCATAGGACTGGACATGTTGTCCTTCTGGTGTTTTAAGTCGTGTTGTAACTAGTACCAGGGTTCAACACCGTAAGCGTTCCTCTAGTTACTGACTTATCACCAAGGGGGCGTGTTGAGCTACGGAGGACGTTGAGCCCATAACTTCTGCTAGGTAAGGATCGGCACCCCCTTCTCACGTACCCGCCATGCCACTGAGGCATCAGATTGTACGGTTTATGTTATTATAGATGAATGCTTCTGGGTAATCCTCTGAATATCCAGTTCAGTAAGGAAAGCGTTCTAGACCTACGTACGTATTCATTTTGGTTTTGTCAGTTCCCCGTTTCTCTTTCCTGGGGCTCTCCAAGCTTGTGTTACACCGGTGATACGAAATCGAACGGAATTGGACATGTTGGAATATAGATTGACCACAGTGATCGTACCTCGTTGTATGGGTGTGTCGCCTAACGGATAGGGAGACGGAGGGGACTTAATGTTTTGCGGTCGGGGAGGGTCATAGGGAGTAATCCAGGTACGGTACGAAAGAGAAAAGACGGGCAAATCAGAGTAAGGTGCCAGACCGACCAGCTGGTTAGAACCTGCTGTACTATGACAAACAGCCTCGGATCTCTCTCTCCTCCTCCCCGGTGTTGAGATAACGAGGTTCCAGACGGCAGAACCATCCCCGGCGGCACTACCGTGCCGTCTCTTTCCTGCTTTCGTCCGCCGTGGTTTCCCTAGACCCCCCACCCTCCGTCTCCCTTCCCTTGGGCGCCACCCATACAACGGGTACGTGGCACTTCCACTAATTCCGTTTCGTTCTCGTGTAACACACGAGACACGAGAGTCCCGGAAAGAGAACGGAGGAATACGAAAACAAAATAATACGTACGTAGCTAAGCACCAAAGAAAGTCCAGGAAAATACGGAAGGCGAGAAACAAAGGCAAAAGCGATCACGGTAACAAAATAAGTAAACAAAGTAAAGAAGCAAATGATGATGCGAGGGGTGTAGCATCGCTGTCGTGCCCCCCTTGAGAAGCAACAACAGGCAATACAACAAGCAAAAAGAAAAATGAAAAAAAGAAAAATAAGAAAAAAAATCAAACAAACAAACAAAGGGAAAGAAAGACCACCAGAAACAGTGCCGCGTTCGAAGCGGCTACAGAGGTGCGCGGCACGGGTAGTCTAGGTGGGACTTACTAGTCAGCCTGGTACCTTGCTACCCTGTCGGCTGTTTCCCTCCTGCTCTCATCAGCCGCGGTTTCCGTACGACTGTTGCCCCCCCCCTTCCCATTCCCTTTTGCACCCCCCGCAACGGATGCGTGGCGCTGTCTACTCAGTTCCGCCTCTACCTTGTGCCACCGGATCATGAACTGTTCAGCCGCTTCGAGGACCCCCCTGTGCCACTTGCCCACTTTAGTTGCTGCAATGGTCCATACTGCGGTCTCTACTCCAAACACCAACGGGACCTGTGCCGTGGACCCCTTGGAGGCTTGAAACACCTTGAGGTCTTCAGCAAGGCATTTCTGCCAGGACTTTGGTTGTCCGCCCGGTCTGCGTCCCTCCCCACCCGTCATGGTCCCGAACATAATCCGACTGGGTAGTCGCCCCTTGGGTTGCCGTGCCACGGCTCCCGCAAAGAACAGACGCCGTTTACGGATTGTCGTTTCGATGCTCTCGCATCGTGTCTGCTTGAGAGCCTTTGCGTACGAGAGGGTCCTATAGTCGCCACGCTGCCGACGCTGGAAGCCAATGACACGCAGGAGGATTTGGTGGTGTGCCGAGCGGAGTCTGGCGAAGTGTTGTGCACCGAGGGTCCACGTCATACATCCGTACAGCAGGGTCTCAATCACCTCGGCCTTCAACATGCGGATTTTCAGACTAAGTCGAGCCGTCTTCATGTCGTACAACTCTGGTCCGAACCGTTTGAAGCACGCCCACATGAGACGGATCCGTCGTTCGATTTCGAGTGAGAGGTCAGCGTTTTCGTGGATAATGCCGCCGAGGTACAAGAACTGGCTCGTCTGTCTATACCTCTGACCAGCTGCTTCGATAACGAGCGGCGGAGGAGGGGGTGTCTGGTCCCGTGTTCGTAAGATCATCGTTTCCGTTTTCTTTTCTGACACCGTGAGGCCTGCTGCTTCGAAGACAGTCACGATGACTGTCATCATTTTTGCGAGACTCTCCGCAGACTTTGAGACAATTCCTGCATCATCGGCGTACAGCATACCCCATACAGCCCTTCGCACGCATGCCAATGGTACCTCTTTTCCAACCACTACATCCTCCTTGAGGAGAACCAGATCCCTCATGATGTCTTCGTCTTCGCTGAAGCGTACGAGAACAACGTGTATCACAGCAGCGAAGAACACGTTGAACAGCAGTGGCGACAGCACGCAGCCTTGTCGTAGCCCCTGCGTGACATTAAACCAATCAGAGTGCTCACCATCATCTGTGCGGACGCAAGCACGCATGCCGTCGTGGAACTGGCGGATGATTGTAAGCATCTTGGTTGGTATGCCAACGCGTGTAAGTACCTGCCACAGCAGCTCCCGGTCGACAGAGTCGTACGCTTTCTGCAGATCGATGAAGCACATGTACAGAGGGATTTTTCTCTCTCGTCCGAGTTCTTGTAATCGTCGTACTACGAACAGCATGTCGACTGTTGATCGTGTAGGACGAAAACCGCATTGTTCCTCAGGGAAGATGCCTCGGTCCTCGCAGTAGTTGCTGATACGGGATGCGACGATTTTCAACAACACTTTTCCTGCATGGGCAACAAGCGAAATCCCTCTGTAGTTGTTGCAATCAGTTCGGTCCTTCTTTTTGTAAAGTACCTTGATGATCGCGTCTTTCCACTGCTGGGGGACTTCACCCGTTACCCAAACATTGACAAGAATGTGGTGGAAGCATTGGATGAAATCGGGGTGATCGATTTTTAGTAGCTCGGCGGGCAGGTCGTCTGGTCCTACCGCTTTCCAATTCGGCATTGTCTTAACGGCTCCCATCATCTCGTCCACAGATGGCTCATCGCCAAGTGATTGTTCAAGCGGTCGTGGTGGCAATGGATCGATGATAGTGGGATCAAGTTTCAGTGATTTTCGTGTGTCAAGAGTTTGTGGAAGGCTCTCATCCACCGTTCACGAATTAGCACTTTATCCCTAGCAGCGTGCCATCCTCGTCCCTTAATGAACTACTCCTTCGCGCTTTCTTGCCCTCCAACCCTACAGTACCCTTCAGGTGCTTGTAAAAGCCTCGCTGGTCGTTATCAGCTAGGAGGTCTCTCGGTTCGGCTAGGTAKCTCTTCGAAATACGCATGTACCCCTACAGCGACCACCTCCCGAAGATTCGCACACGCGGTCCTCAAAGTCTTCCACGCGGTACTATCTCGGGGGTGGGTGCGTAGGTGCTGTCGCGCCTCTTCCCTCGCGGACCATGCTATTTTGAAGGCAACCGAGGCTTCAGCCGCTCACACCATCGACGCTTCGCGGCTGGTGCGATGTGGGTGGTAACCCGGCTTCTACCGCATCGAGACGTTGAGGTGAACATAGTAACCATACCAGCAATGTGGTGTGGTTGGAAAGGTTGGTTGAGAGTGGAAACGACTCTCGGAACTACTCGCTCACGACATTTTCCGTCGGACATAAACACCTTGCGGTCAAACGGTCGGCCTTTTGGCGTCTTGCGTGCTTGTCGGTTCGATGCAAAATGTCCAGAGAGACGAACCTGTGTACGATATTGTGGTCTGAATCAGCCTTAGCTGGTGGCGGAGGTTGAGGGACAACTTTAACATCGTGTACTCTAGGCCGGTGGACTTGTCGGGTTAGGATGTAATCAATGCGCTTACGGTCATTCGGGCCGGTGCCGTTGTGAGTATGCGAGATTCCACCCTTGCGGTGCTGAAAAAGTGTTGGTGAGAGCTAGCTTGCAATTGGTAGCGAACGACAGAAGTCGTTTGCCATTATCGTTGATCAAATCGCGGGCGTATGCTCCCAGAACTCTGTTTTCATTAGCATCGCACCCTAGTCTCTGCCAGTTCGTGCATTAGCATCCATCAGTACGAACAAACACTCTCTAGTTGGAATCTGTTCGACTAGGTCCTCCAGCTTTTTCCAGAAAACACGTTTCAGCTCGGTGTCTTTGGTACACTCTGTTGGGGCATACGCAACGACAAAATTAACTGCCTCGTATTTACCAGTCACTCGAAACGCATCGACAAAGCCGTTCGTCTATGAAATCGTGGGTATACACAGACTTACGGCATATAGACTCCTTGACTGCCAGACCAACCCATACAACCCCTGTCTGGCTGCTGTTTCTCCTGACCTGAACAAAAACTTGATACCCAGCAGCGGGAATGTCGTCCTGCCGGCTCGCGAGTTTCCTGCAGACCGACGAAGTCACAGCCAAGCTGTTGCACCTTCGTCAGGATGCGCTCGTCATGTCCATACCCGTTCTTCCCCTTTACAGCCAGGGTGCGCACGTTGTAGGTCGCTACCCCACAAGTGCCTCCTTCTGCCTCGTACGAGCCTCCCGTGCTGACTTCCTCGCCAGCCGACGTGAGGCCCGTCCCCTCCTCCGTTTTTTCTTCTTTTGCATTTTTTTCCTCTCTATTGCTAAACTGGCTCTTCTCTCGGTCCTAGCCCGGTCCGCCTTGGTTTCCATTGGCAGGGTGCAGCCGTCCCAGCCAACGCCGACACTCTCGTCCTTCCTGTCGCGTATGCGTACCCACGCGATGGCCAGCCTCTCCACTCCCCAGGCTGCACACCTTGCGCTCTCTGCTGTGGTGATATTCCCGCGTTGCTCTCAGGGAGATGAACTCCTTGGCGTTGGGGTTTAAAATAAAAGGCACACCACCACCCCGCGCGGTCTTTACGGCGACAGGTTCGCCAGCCAGACCGCGCAGGGTTCCCTCTCCACCGAAGCCCTGAGGCTACGCGGGCAGTACCACATAGACACGAAGATAACCTGTACCAGGAAGAATACACACGCACACACACACCTTGACGGTACAAGGACAGAAGGCGCAATGCATGAACCACGAAGTTAAGCGTGCCGAACGCTGCGGATCGGGAGAGAGGTAAGTACCAGACGCGCGTAGGTGACACACGATAGGTAGGTGGTGTCACCGCAAGGGGGGTGCTGCTGACCTCCAGGATAGCGAGTTAAACAAGACGAGTCTGCTTCTTTTCGGTTTTCCTAAAAAATGATACATTCTGAAATATCATAATTTTATGGGCAATAACCTAAAACAGGTGTGTGTGTTCTTCACATTAAACTTTCCTCTGAAACTCTTTTCAACTTCCTTTCTACCCGTGACATCCAGCACACCCAGTGTCCGTGTACCGATTCTTCATCCCTAAAAAGGTACCATTCTGGATACGATAGCTTTTTTAGTGGTCAGGGCTAATGGGTCCTCTTCTGTCCCGTGCACATTTCTTCGATTTTTTTTTTTCCTTTTTCTTTTCTTTTTTTCTCTTTCATCGCACGCTGGATTGCTAGCAGGGTAGGTCTGCCTGTCGATAGGCATTGCATTGTCTGCTCTGCTTACTGATGAGCGTAGTATACTCTGCTGTGTCGTAGTTTTGTGACCACAAAGAACTGGTATCTCTTAGGATGAAGAATCGGCACGACACTGGGTGTGCTGGATGTCGACGGGTAGAAAGAAGGTTTAATGTAAAGACACACACACATATACCAAGGTCTGTTCACTCAAAAACGGGTACAGACTGGAATCAAGTAAAAAACACGCACCAGCGGCCACGCGATTGACGCCAAAACAAATTGTACCCATTTTGAGAGATTGTCCGCCGGGTACACGAAGATGTCTCTATTTGCTTGGCTTTCAGACCGTTTTAGGTTATGGTGTTTTATTTTGGTTAACCGTGTGTGTGTGTTCTTCACATTAAACCTTCCTTTCTACCCGTCGACATCCAGCACACCCAGTGTCCGTGCCGATTCTTCATCCTAAAAAGGTACCAGTTCTGTGGTCACAAAACTACGACACAGAGATACTACACTCAGTGCAGTAAGCAGAGCAGACAATGCAACGCCATATACGACAGGCAAGACCTACCCTGCTAGCAATCCAGGTGCATGCAAGAGAAAAAAAGAGAAAAAAGAAAAAAGCGAAAAGAAAAAATAATAAAAAGTAAATATACTGAAGCAAATCAATAATCAAGCAACCAAATAAAAAGCATGACAAAAAAAGAAAGAAAGTGTCGTGCTTCTCCCAGAGGAGATGCGACCTCCAATAAAAAACCAAATGAAATGAAAGAAAATAAAATGGACCGAAACAGCGCCAACAGAGCAAGACTGAGAACGACAGGATAGGACAGCCAGCCGGAGCACACCGAAGGCCAGCCGAGGCAGGTTTGTGCCCATAGTACAGGCAGGTTCTACCAGCTAGTCGGTCTGGCACCTACTCTGTTTGCCGTCTCTTTCCTGCTTTCGTCCGTCCTGGTTTCCCTATGACCCCCCCCACCCTCCGTCTCCCTTCCCTTGGGCGCCACCCATACAACGGGTACGTGGCACTTCCAACTCAATTCCGTTTCGTTCTCGTGTAACACACGAGAGTCCCGGAAAGAGAACGGGGAATGACAAAACCAAAATGAATACGTACGTAGCTAAGCCACCAAAGAAAGTCCTAGGACAAATACGGAAGGCGGAGAAACAAAGGCAAAAGCGATCACGGTAACATAAATAAGTGAAACAAAGTAAACGAAGCAAATGATGCGAGGGGTTGTAGCATCGCTGTCGTGCCCCCCTTGAGAAGCAACAACAGGCAATACAACAAGCAAAAATAAGAAAGAAGAAGAAAGAAGAAAAGCGAAAGCTCTTTCTACCTGTGACATGACTCTGAGACTATCTGTACCCTCTCTCTGTACACCACACACTTGCGCATGTTATTTTTGTTAGGTGATCAGATTCCATGAATTCCACCTCCAAACAACGCACTGACAGGGTTTTCCTGTGGCAGCGTGTACTTCTATCACCGTGTCCTCGTCCTATCTCCCTGAACGCTTACTACTACTCTCTGTACGTTCACCAGTAGTAGAATATCTCTATGCATGCGTTTACCACCTCCTGGGTTAGACTGTCTGCCGGGTTTACCATGTTACAGCGGTAGCGAGTCGGGCCTATATATCTTTACTTTCACGGAACTACTTCTGACTCACCTAGCTGCCTTGAAAGAAGAACCTGTCGAGAAAGGGTCCTGAAGCGGAGCAATCAATGTCCAAATTCCAGATCGCCAGCGGGCTGAAGCCGTTGAATATCGCAAGCACGTACGTGCGATGACAGATAGATGATGATAGATGATGCAGCCGCACAAGCCAGCAGCAAGCAGTTGTTCGTACACTGATGAGCGGTTGCTATGGGTTTTTACCTTTTAAATGTTTTGCTCTTTTCCTTTTTCACGGGGGTCGTTTTTTGTAAACACATACCTGGTACATGGTTTGCGGCAATCGCTGTTTACCGTGGAAGGCATTATCATCCAGGGGCTGACTGCCTCTGAACGAAATGCTCTTCTGTACACCCACAGAGAACTCCTCCGCTTCTCTCACCCACACAGATAACTCCTCCGCTTCTCTGCGCCCACTAGCCCGTGGCAGCATGCAGCACGCCTCGCTCTATCGTACAGTACCGGCCCGCTCATAAGAAAGGAACCCACAAGAAAGTCAGCCTGAGAAATTGGGGGGGGAAATGAAAGCTCTCAGCCTAGTCAGTGCAGTGATCCCTTCCTGTGGCTGGCCTGGGCCCAAGCCACCATTCAGTGTGCACTACTAATAAGGAAAACATCTTCTCGGGGACCAAAATAAGAAAACACAGCATAATAAGGAGGTGTGCTTTCGCGCGAGCCCAGAATAAGAAAGTCAGCCTGAGCCCGATTTCAGGGTTCTTGTGGGAGGGCCGCTTCTACTGTATTTGTTTGTGCTCCCACGCCCCCCGCCGAAACATATCCACACTACGAAACTCTCAAAGGAAAACATCGACCCTAGTATTAGATATAAAGTACGATGATGTGGAGGTGCGCCCTGAGCAGTTTTAACTGCCTGTACTTTAGGGCCCTTCTTATCGAGCAGCTTTTTTCCATAATTTCCAATATTTGTTTTTTTTTTAAATGGAGAAAGAGGAAATATTGGAAAAAAATGCAAATATTGGAAATTCTCCAGAGGGAAAAATGTTTGGAAGGCTTCGCGTTCCAATAAATGGAAAAGCCAAAATGGAAAAATGGAAATCTAGAAAATTGCGCGCAAAAAAATGGACATTTTGGACATTTATGGCTCCGATAAGACTGACAAAAAAAAGGGAAAAGAGGAAATTTTGGGGGGAAAATGGAAATATTGGAAATTCTTCAAAGGTAAAAATGTTTGGAAGGCTTCGCGTTCCAATAAATGGGGAAAAAAAATGGGGAAAAATGGAAATCTAGAAAATGGAGCGAAAAAAAAGTGGAGATTTTGGGAAATTATGGCTCCGATAAGAATGACCCTTAGACCAGGGTTTGAACCGTTTTCGAGTTTACTCGTCACCCAGCCGACCTCTCGGCGGTGCGCTGTTTTCTAGACGTGTTTCATCTCGTGTGCATGTCCCGACTCTGCCAGGGGTGATCTCGGCCGTGCTCGCGCCGTGGCTCGGCTGGGATCTCGAGTTTTAGCCGGCACATTCATTCTTCTCGTCCGAACCACCTGTACGTACTACTATTGCTACGCTGTCTTTTGCACCGATATACATACTCGTCGGCATGGCCGACGGTTGGCTGTTGCAGCTAGCTGCCCAGCATGATGATGTGTTTTTGTATGATATGGCAAGTGCGTATTGTACGGTGTGTGTGTGTGTTCTTCACATTAAACCTTCCTTTCTACCCGTCGACATCCAGCACACCCAGTGTCCGTGCCGATTCATCATCCTAAAAAGGTACCAGTTCTGTGGTCACAAAACTACGACACAGAGATACTACACTCAGTGCAGTAAGCAGAGCAGACAATGCAATGCCATATGCGACAGGCAAGACCTACCCTGCTAGCAATCCAGGTGCATGCAAGAGAAAAAAAGAGAAAAGAAAGAAAAAAGCGAAAAGGAAAAATAATAGAAAGTAAACATACTGAAGCAAATCAACAATCAAGCAACCAAACAAAAGCATGACAAAATGAAAAAAAAAAAAACAAAAAAATAAAATAAAAATGTCGTGCTTCTCCCAGATGAGATGCGACATCTATAAAAGAAACCAAATGAAATGAAATGAAATGAAATGAACCGAAAAAAAAACAGTGCCAACAAAGCAAGACTAAGAACGACAGGAAAAGACAGGCAGCCAGAGCACACCAAAAGTACCTTCCAGCCAGCTGAGGCAGGTTTGTGCCCTTAGTACAGGCAGGTTCTACCAGCTACTCGGTCTGGTACTGGTACCTACTCTGTTTGCCGTCTCTTTCCTGCTTTCGTCCGCCGCGGTTTCCCTACGAACCCCCCCACCCTCTGTCGGTACTACAGTACTGACTCGTAATAATGTTGCTTGCTGTGCTGCTGCTGCCGTTTTGTGGCGGTTTTGTGCGCTGTACCAACAATGTATGTCCTTGCATTGATGATCATTATTGTTTTAGCTCGTACCTCTATCTCCCTTCTGCATTCGGGTCGAGCCTTGGATTCGGCTTTTGTTTTCGTATAAATCCTGGTAGCGTCTTAGATAAGAGGTCCAATGAGCTGTAGGATCAAGTGCACCACTCGTTACCCTGATGTTTCAAGACTGCATCACTCAACCCGGGCCATCCTTCTGCCACAAATACAGGTGTGAACCAGTTTATGGTATGTCATTTCGTCGTAAAATAATAAGAGCAGCAGCAGTTAATTGTTATCATGAGGGTGCATGTACGAACTGCACCCACCGCATGTGGATCAAGTGAGCCGCACGAACCCGAGCATCAGGTTTGGGCTGGATCTCTACTGATGATCTAGTGCAACACATTCAGGGAGTACACCGTATATATGTGACCTCCCTTGAGTTCCACAGCTGTCAGATTGTGTTCCCCTCAAACCCCGTAGTTCGCGCGACCGAAGTATCCCACGCAGCTTGCAAATATGAGTTTCGATGATATCCTCGATCTCACAGCTGTCGGTTTTTTTTTCAAGTTTTCTATATATGGGCCGTTCTGATAATAATAGTATCATATGTACATATGAATACCAATAATGCGTGAATCACTGCAAAGTAGGACACAAAAAGTTGAAGTACTACTACTGTAACGCTGACACACCACTGCTTTTGCGAAAAAACAAATTACAGGATGTAAAACATTTTAACATTTTTTATTTGTTTTCGCGACTCGATCTCTCCGAGATTATTCAATTGACAGTGATGATCAGGAGACGAAGTGGCACCAACAGCCCCGAGCTGTGAGCCCAGACAAGTACTGCCCTATGCAGTCTGTCCCAGAGAAAAGAAGATGATGTGTTTATGTCTTGAATATTACAGCAGTACCCAAGGGAACACGAGGAGAAGAGGGTTTGGAGTGGGTGCAGGTTGGAGTGAGATGAGGTGGGAGCGCGAGCTCCTACCCATCACGATTGCCCACCAACCACAATCCCTCGCACGTTCCCGAACCACAAACCGAGGTCCAATACGGGCCACAAAACAACAATTCTCACTTCCAGAATAGCCCGCAATGTCCCGTTCCCTATAGTCAATGGACTTTCCACATACCAGGTAATGTTTATGGGCTACTGTAAATCCCGTACTGCCGCAAGCGGAGCGGCCGATCCGCCACACTGTTAGTGGATATAACCTATATCGAACACCCTCCCTTGGTGTATCCACTACATGCCTGTGCGGGGACACCGCGGGTATCGGCAAAACTAGACCGAAGCGCTTACTATGAAAGCCTACCTCAAATAATATATTCCACTAGAAGATCAGGAAAAATATTGAAACCTAACCCCTACCCAAAAGGAAATCGCGGTGCCTCTCGAAACTCTCTCTACCAATCGCTTTCGTTAGGATATCCGCATGCTGACTTCCGACCGAAGATACTGCACAGAAATGTCACCACTGGAAGCCAACTCCCTCAGAAAATGGTACCGTACGTCAATGTGCTTACTGTTGGACGAGCTCAAGGGGTTCTTAGCTAGGTCTATCGCCCCCGTATTGTCCTCGTACACGCCAATGCTCATCGGCCCCAGACAGGGCATCAGAAAAGCCAGTATCCCCCTCACATATAAGGTCTCCTTGACCCCGTCTGCCATTGCTACGTACTCTGCCTCAGTGGTAGATAGGGTGACGCATTTCTGCGTCCTAGAGAACCAAGACGCTAGAGTACCCCCGCAACAAACTGCGACACCAGAAACGGAACGCCTGTCCTCCGCCTTATGGGCGTAGTCTGCATCCACGTACGTCTCCAAATCAAACTCCATCTGAACAGAACCCACGCCACTATCCCTCCGGAAAGTTAACCCTAACTCCGTCGTGGCATTCAGGTACTCGATAATCTTCTGTGCCGCCTTGTAAGTGAATCG
>MEHQ01004318.1:179819-327746 GCA_008828725.1 Saccharina japonica
AGGACAGGGTATCCCTAGCCAGGTCAGCCTATGGAACGGGTACTCGTTGGTACTCACGTGTGTTGTTTGCGTAGAGATAGAAGAAGAGCAGGTTTATTCCGTTTTCGCGTGATGAAGACCTTTACCGCGCGTACCCCTGGCTAAAAGCCATCGGGAACCATCCCTGGTTCCCACCTAAGATACCGCCTTCCAAGTACTACCAATACGATTATTATACCTGATACCAGGTATTTACCAGGCGTTTCCACATCATGCCAGCAGTACCATAACATTGGGTTTCAAGTTTGGTGGAGATACTGCTGAAGACACAACAAGGAGACGGTCGATGTAAGCTTCGTTGCCCAATTTGCCATCCATCAATAGATATGACCAAAACTCTATTCCCTTGTATATAGATCAAGTAATTACGAAACAAATGGCATTTCTGCGATGTCCCGCTCAATTTTGAACGAGATGCACTGCAATTATAACCCCGTATTTGAATTGCACGTTCAAAGGCATTCACTGCGGATCATTTGTTTTTTTTCTTACCAGTTCGATCGTTTTTGCTTTTTTATTCGTGCTGTTGGGGCGGTCTTATCTCTCGGGAAAAAGTACCTATACAGTACGCGACAGCAGTTAAGAATCTCCTATTTTGGCTGAGGCTCGCGGCTTATTGTCATGTCAACGTTGAGCACAGGCTTTCAATGGCTATTATATAGGATTTAGAGTGGCGTCCTTGCTGAGCACAAATGCTTAGCTGTAAATTCTTCAAGTATGTAAAAACTCAGCCTGAAATTCTTAACTACCAGATTCTTAACACCTGTCGCGTACTGTATATGTGACCGAGAGTCAATGCGCCAATAAAATAGGCCGGCAATTACCTTACTCATCTTGGGGAATTGGTTCGTTTTCGTATTACAGTAGTTGGATGGCATTCGTATTCGGGATATTTATGAGATCGAAAGGGGCATGAAGCCCTTTCGGGCCAGATGTCATCAGGCTCTGGGGAATAATAAAAGCTGCTTATCTTCTACACGCTTGTTTCTACGCGAAAGTGAGTAACACCAAGGATGCTTTATAGAAACACCTGTCATTCCACAATGAGATACTCTGTGTCTCATGTAGTCCTATTACAACATGGCGTCTTCGGTTACAGTACTGTAGTGACTTGTCATCTCGCAATTTTGATGCGACTCTCTAAATTTCCACGGATCTACATTATTTGACTTTTTCGTGGCGCGTGTCGCGGCACGTGTCGCGGCATGTCGCGATATGCCGCGAGACGTGTCGCGATATGCCGCGACACGCCGCGGCGTGTGTCGCGACCTGTGTCGCGTTACGTGTCGCGGCGTGCCGCGACATTATCCGTGTCGCGGCAAGTGTCGCGTTACGTGTCGCGTTACGTGTCGCGGCGTGCCGCGACATTGTTGTGAAGAATAACCACTACACCAGCGCCCCTGCCAAAAAGACAGGTCCCATAAGGATATGATCCCATAAGAGCCTTCTGGTTAAAAACCGTGAGGAGCGAAGCGACGAACCACCCTATACCGGTGCAGGCGCGAAGCGCAAGGTCTACCCTGATCCCACAGTAATACCGGCCAGTAAACCTGGAGACTACACGTCCCCTCCTAAAATGATGATCTACGTGAACCTCGTCACGCTCGTCGCGGCAGGTGTCGCGGCACCTACCGCGACACGCGTCGCGACATGCCGCATAGGGCCGCGACGTGTCGCGGCATGTGTCGCGAAAAAGACAAATAATGTACATCCCTCTAAATTTCGCGGAATTTCGTGTACGTACGGATTGGCGTGGCATCTATTCCCATCGAGCCTTGCTCTTGCCTTCCTCGGATGGCATCTCAACGGAGGGGGTCATCTTTCCCCGTCAGCGGCGACTACTACAGCAGTGAAACGACAACGGCCTCTTGCTGGTCCCCGCGCACACGTTGGAGGACGACAACATCGGCCTTCGTGCAGAAGACGCTTCATTTCGGAACAACGCTTCGCAAGACTCAAGACGGCTGTACGAGTACGCCCGAGACATGGAGCCAGGTGTTTCGATTACTCCGCTCTCCGGCAGTTGTCACGCAACCCCGTAGAGACGCTGACCCACGCCCATCGGCAGGCTCTTCGCCCCGCGCTCCGCCAGCTTGCTCAGTGCAGCTCTGCAGACTCGCCGGCATTAGCCCCTACACCGCCTCTGTCCCCGGCTCCTCTGGGCTTGCCCAGAGCTCTGCTGCCTGACATGCCACCGAGCACGCAGCTTGGTACACCTGGCCTGCACATAATGTTTACCTCGGCGTGCATACTGGATTCAAGACCAAGGATAATCCGTGACTCAGCAAGCCTACCCACCGAGGACTACATGGGGCCTCGTGCAGCATTGCAGGCCGAGCCAGGCCGATCTTTGTGGGAGTCGCCTTGGACTTCCAGCACTGCACTGCGATAGGCTTGTGCCCTCGGCTCCCTGAGCACGTGCAGAGGGCTCTGGACTGATCCATTCTGCCTCTTCCTCGCGAAAGCAGGCGGCTCTCGATGGGATAATTTTTAGTCGCGATTATTTTCCCGGTACAACAGCTACGTACAGACTGTTTATATGAGCCTCAATACAGGCGGTTCTTTAGGGTGATTTTCCATGCGTCGGTAAGGTTGGGGGCGACTTTTCCTACTACCAGTGCAGGAGCCCTCCAACAAGGAGTCACTGCGTAGCTTCCGACAACAGGGTGTACACCCCCTCCTCGCTCGTCTCGCAATGAAGCCGCGCTTATTTGATGCACTCACGCTCTCCGATGAGCAAGCGACGAGCCGCGGTACTAACTCCCTTCTCTGCCGCACACCACGCTACAGCCTGCTGTTAAACAACCCGGCATTTTGTTTTCGTGTCACGGGTTCCGCGCATGTAACACGGGATACTGAATAGCAGTATACGCACCGAACTTCGTATAGTTTTACCGTATCCTCGCCTTCAACTTGCAAGTGCAGCATGTTTGACCTGCCGTTAACCCGACGTTGCGCCGTCGTGCAAGGGACTTTGCCGTACGCGTCACAGTCGCATAGCCAGACAGCTTTATAGCCTCGCCTGCTTATCGAACCGCGCCCATCCCGCATACCGTTAGCCTAGCTAGGCACCCTACGCGGGTAAAACGACTTACTCTGGTCTGCTAATGCCTCTCCCGGTTGTACGTACGTACTCACGTGAGCGCGCTGCTGTACATGCGCGAATCGTTCGACCATGATTTCTGCGATTTGTTTGCCACGAATTTCTCCATGCATACAAAAAGTGATGGTTCATTAATTTACGGTATAGGTGCCGAAACTCGTGCTGCCCTTATATACGACAGAAGTGTGCCCTTATACTCGACAGCGTGGTTTTATATACGACAGTGTGCCCTTATAGGCCCTTTTATGCGGCAGTGCGCCCTTATAAACAGCAGTGTGCCCTCGTATACGGCATTGGGCCCCTGTATCATATACTGTTATAGGCACTATACTGCCGTTTTTCCGGCAGTGGGTACTATGTCTCCTCTGTTGTACTGTTGCTGCAGGCACTATACTGCCATTTACACGGCAGTGGGTCCTGTGTTACCCCTCCTATACTGCTGTGAGAAGTGGTTGTGACCTTTGTCATACGGTGGATCGGACATAATGTTTATGTACGGCAGTGGGTACTTTACTACCCAAAGTTTAACGCCGGGGGTATAACCATGCCAATTTGTACTGCAGCGGGTATGGTGCTATGCCGGTGACATAGTACCACCCTTTTATATACTGAAGTAGGCACGGTGCTACCTCCCTTTTAACACCGGCAGCATAACAGTACACCTTTTGTTTTTTAGGGTTAGGCCCCCCTCCATACTGCTGTTCAGGCGGATACTGTCCGTTACTATTCGGTCGGTGCAAACGCTGACCTTATATAACGCAGTCAATGGAAATAGCTTTCCACACTGCATCGCATACTGTTGTTTAGGCGGATACTGTCCGTTACTATTCGGTCGGTGCAGACGCTGACCTTATACAATGCTGTCAATCGAAATAGTTCTCCAGACTGCACTACGTACTGCTGTTCAGACGGATACTGTCCGTTACTATTCGGTTAGTGCAGACGCCGACCTTCTATAATGCTGTCAATGGACATAGTTTTCCACACTGCATTGCCGGGGGGTGCTGTCCGTTGTACTGCTGTGGGTGTTGAAACTGCTGTTGGCGTGGGTATGGGCCATTATACTGGCACCTAGTGTGTACGAGGCCCTATGCCTTGCTGTTTGAGAGAACAGCCATACATACTACCCGTAGGGCCGACGCCGCTCTACCTTTGCCCCATACATCCTCGACGTGTTACACCCCGTCACGGCCCCACCCCCCGTCCATCCCTGACGTGTTGCACCCCGTCCCGGCCCCACCCCCTGCCCATCCTCGTCGTGTTGCACCCCGTCCCGGCCCCACCCCCTGCCCTCTCCATTGCCTCCCTCTCCCTAGACAAATGGTGTCGTCTGGTGACGAACGGCCTTCGTCGTGCAGGTTGCGATCTCATAGGCGTCCCCGTCGGAACGCCCAGGAGTCAGAGTCTTCTTCGCGTTCGCGTTCGAGGCCGCACGACTACACCCACCAGGCCTATTCTGAGACAGCGGCTCCTGGAGGAGAACTATCGGAGGGCATGCCCGAGCCGGTGGCCTTCAGTCCGGAGACTGATTCGACTCCAGCGAATTAGACACCGCACCTCCCAGACGAGAAGGAACAGGCACAACCTTCGTTCGGCTCGTCCGTTCGTCAGCACGAGCCCTCGCCACGTCCCACGGAGCGCCAACACGGCACCTCTCCAAGCACGGCACCGCGGCTGCGACAGGACTCGTCCCACAGCCAGGACGTTATCGTCAGCTCATCCGGAGCGCTCGAGCGTCTGGAAAGGGAAACACAAGAGGCGAAGGAGAAGACGCTCCTGAAGAAAGAGAAAGCTTTCGCCGAATCCAGCAGGAACTGCACGAGGCGGAGCGAGCAAAGAAGGAGGCATGTCGCTGCTGCTTCCAGGGAGCTCGAGGCCGTCGGTCGGGCGGAAAGAATTGCAGATACCGATGCTGCTTCGACCCCGCCCTCTCGAGGCAGCCTGGAGACATTGCCTTTCTACATGGCAGTATTATGTGCATGGGATCCTCGCCGAGAGACGAGTTCGCCCCCGAGCTGGCGAAAGCGGTCTTTGACAAGGCCACTGCGCTCCTCACGTTGGTCAGGGCTCGATCAACGACGGAGTCAGATACTCTATCGGTAGACTAGGCTTGGGGTGTCTGTCAAGAGAATCGCCAACTACGCGGAGCAACTGCGGGCGGCTCCGACCCTTACGCTCGTCGTGGCCCTTCGCAAGGCCCACGACGCCGCCCCGGACTCAATGTTCTTGCAGACTCCTGAGCAGGACCTTTCATCCCGAAAAAATATGAATTAAAAGCAGCGCAGCGACAGCCGCAAGCGGGGATCGAACCACCGTCGAGGAGGTGGTGTCTCTGGTGGTGGTGGTTCCGGAGATGGTGGCTCTGGGGGTGGCGGCATCCACCATCGTCGTGGGGGAGATAGTGGTAGCAGAAGCGGAGGCGCGTCTGGGACTGGTGGTGACACGGGACCCCGCCAGAGCAGCGGCTTCGGACAAGGCAAACGAGGAGGTGGTGGCCGCAGCTCTGGAGGACGGCGTGACCTAGCCAGGAGTCGCCAGCACGGAGACGTCTCATCGACCTCCTCTAGCTCGTCTACGAGCTCCTGGGCGGACTACGGTGGCGTATCAGTGGTGCCCAACCCGAGGCAAGTGACTCCTTCTTTAGTGGATGTTGCATGCTCCGCCGCACGGCTGAGTAAGCTCTCCGTGACCGATGACCGCGCTAAACCTGTATCATCCAACTTAGCCTACGCTCGTGTCGCCGCGATAGACACCGCCGATGCCGCCGCTAAGGTCAAGCATGCCGTCTCTGTTTAGTTAGCGTACGTTCACTTCAACCACAAAGACGTGGCTCGCATTCCCGCCCTACCATTTCCTGCCTCTGTCAACAAGACATATGGCGCGCAACAGCTCCTTCTCTCGACTAAGTCAGCGGCGACAGAAATCCTCATGCGCTGCGACGACCATTGCACGGATGACTTGCTTACACCCGAGTGGGTACCAGGTTGGTAAATCTCCCTCAACAACGCATTCTTACGCGCGATTATCCCTGACGAGCCCATGACCGCCAAAACCGCCAATTTGATCGAAGATTTGTTTGGACAGGTGTCGCAAGCACTCAAGTATGGAGCAACGGGGCCCGACGCCTTCAAATTTCTCCTACGCCTTCTGACTTCACACTTCAACAGCGCCGACACGGGGGAAGGCCACACTAAGTTGCGTACTTTTGGAGTGTGCGCTGGCACCCCCTTTTGCGATTTTAGTCGGGAGTGTAGAGTGCTCGTGTCGACAGTAACGGGGAGCGAGCGTGTCCTGGCTCCAGGGGTAGAGTTGTCGAAGGTAGTTCGGGTGACGGTGAACGAGCAGTTTCTCACTTTGATGCCTACATTGTACCCTGGTTCTATGGCGACGGATCCGAGGCCGTACGCCTCGTTGGATAACATGTGGAAGGCTTTCTCCGACTTGAGCCATAATGAGACACCTGCCGTTAACGGTGAAACATGTTTTTCTCTGCCTACTTCTTCGACCGGTACGCGGTCATCCGCCTCGTCGGGGCCCCGGTCCGCCGCTTGTGGGAGCGGCCAGGGACGAGTTCCGCCCCAGTCGCCTTCATGGCAGACGGGGGCGAGCCATGACCCGATTGTTTTGCCTGTTGATGGCCCCTCTGGCCCTTGGTTGGACAACTCCTACAACTGCTGGCCTTTAGTAGAACAACACTACGCAGAATGTTTCGCTGTTTGTTCGTCCTTCCAAATCGAGGACCCCCCTCTCTGGACCAACCTTCTCACCCCCCGCCCGTGCCAAAGCATTCCGTAATAACCGGGGACACTGCTTAAACGGCCATGAGGATACGCACTCCTTCAAAAACTGTCGACGTTCGTTTATTAATGCCTAGCGAAAGGTTAAACCCTGACCTTGGTAGCCTTGGCGACGATCACGCTTTCCGACGATGGTAAGCACGCATGTGCAGTCGCCGCCGCGGTGACATACCCCTCCGCTCCAACTCCAACAAGCACAATCGCCGCCATCGCTCAGGTACGTCGAGAGGACATCAGCAGGGGCGCGGCCAGGCAAACAGTCACAGCACAACCTATGACAATCAACACACGTCTGGCTTCCACGGAGGTATCCCGCCCTCGCCTGCCTCCTCTGCCCCCGCCACTACTCCGGGTGTGCGTTACGGAACCACCCACCACACGAGTGGCAACACAAACGCGCGCCAGTCAGACACCTTTCGCTCTGGCAAATGAAGGGTCGGCGGCGGTACGGCTCAGCCCGCCCGTCCGCCGCCAGTAATGTTGGGGAAAATTCTTGTTTGTTTCACGAGATCCTCGTGTACCTGAGGCCCGTCCAGACAGCACCAGAGGTGAAATTACCTCGAGCAAGAGCCCGCGGGCTCCACAGCCGCCTGTTAATAATACTCATGGCGGCGTACCGGCGACGGGAATACGCGCTTCGAGCGTGGTTCCCCTCGGCCGGGGTACATGTTGGACGAAGGGAACCCGCGCTTCGAGCGCCGTTCCCCTCGATCATGGTCCACATTCGGCAACGAGAACGCGCGTTCCCAGCGCTGCCCGCTCAGCCGTGGTCCAAACTTGGCGACGGGGGCCCGCGCTTCAAGCGACCGACCCTCTATTCGGGGTAAGGGGGCCTGCGCTTCACGCGCCGCTCCTCCCTGCCACGCGCCAAGCAGCGCTCAGAATGCTGCTCCTGCGCGACGCTATACTTTGCGAGAGTGTTCGCCCCCTTCTCTTCCTGACCATATAGTGTCGGTTGGCTTGAGGTGTGGGAAGGCGGACGCCGAACACCGAGACCCTTGGTGAGGCTAGGCTCGATGATCCCTCGCGACAGCAGCGGGCGCTCTATCATTTTTCCCATCAAAGAGGAGTCGACAAGATTAGCTACCTCGTCCCCCTTTGCTATCAGGCCTAAACGGACAGAGCCTACTCGGGTGGGAATTTTGTTGCCTCCCTCCCGAATCCCGTTTCCGAAGACGTCTCCAGGGTCTGCCGACCCTCCTCCGTCTTCGTGCACGCTAATCCACGCGCGTCGTGATCCGTTGGTATCAGTGGAAAAGGAAGCGGATCCGACACTACCCGACGGGCCAGTGGTGACACCACGGCCTCCAGTCATCTCAACTGGACGCTATACCCGTATAAATACGGAAGGTTTGCGCCTCTTGTCAAGCAGAAAAGGCCTGCCCCTTTGGGGGGAGTAAGAGCCCCTTCTTGCGAATTTCCGCCAACGAGCGTGGGTGGCGCGAGGTCAGGAACCGTGGGTTCGGACTCGCCTTGCGCACCCGAGGCCCGGTGCTCCCGGACGGGGGCACCGCAGGCCCAAACTGCCGTTGTGTATAGACCTGGCGTTGAAATGGCACGGGTACGATGAGACGAGGGTTTGTCATTTCCTGTTGGGTCTGAAGCAGATAGATCCTGGACTGAAAAGAGGTGGCCATCCTATATTAATCGTTTATACTACCAAAACAAAAGCAATAGATCGTTAGCGTCAGCTGGCTATAGCGTGTTGATTCAACCTCGGGCGCATGACGGGTCCTCACACGGGCGGACAGGGTCAAGGAGCTGGAGCGCTCCCCATGTAAACATAAATCACGTAGTTGAGAATGTATACATTGTCGGACCTCGCAGTAGAGATGGCCAGCAAGGCGAAGTCGCAGCGAAGTCAAGACACAAGCATGGGACCACACAAGGGAAGAAGTCTGGCCCGTATTTACACCGCAATAAAGCCTCATAAAAAATGTGGACTCCCAAGTACCTGTAACGGCCATCGTACCTGTGGTACCTATTGCAGGCAGTCAATAGATATCGGGTAGTACTGTCTGGTGTTGTCTTAATTTCCCCACGGGACCTCTCGGCCTTGGTTTCGCGCGTCCACTGAGGGAGGTGTACCCGAGGCAGTGAGCGCATTAACTGCTGCTGCTGCTGCTGCTCTTCGCCGCGGCAAGGGTAGCTTCCTGGGACCCATATAGGTGCTTCCAGCCCTCCGGGTGGGATGATATGCGTAGCGCAAGCTGCAGCAATCAGTGATCCTGACACAAGCAGTACAGTACACGTGTGTTTGATGTTTCAAATAGTACGCTGCACAAGTGCCGTATATACAGGTTTTCAGTACTTTGAACCTTTCCTAGGGCTCTTCGTGTCGTTGAGTCATTTCGTAAATCGCAATAGACTTACCAAGTGATATTTAGGCCATTTTTACGAAACGCAACACAAAAACAAAACATCCTACAGGAGGTACCGTGCTACGAGGGGTTTCCATCAGGCGGGCTGGTGTAGTTCACTCAAGATTGCTTGATTTTGTTCGGTTTTGGGTGTTTATTTTGGGTGTTGTCAGAAGGATTCCCACGTTGTTTTTTCTTATTTTATATGTGAATGGCCATACTGTGAATGTAGTACACCGATCAGGGGGGCTGTTGAATATGCCCGGGTACAGCTGGGAGCTGGGAGTATTGCACAGTCATGTGCGGTGGAATGCGTAGATGGTAGAAGGTAGAAGGCTTGTTTATTCCGGGGACATTTAGGTACTGGATGCAACGGTCACTACGACCGACGATCGACGTCCCGGGTGGACTCGTTCGCTCCTCGATAGAACTCAACAAGAGAGTATCTCCAACCTTCATCATGAGTGCTGGTTACCTTGCCAAGCTGTGAAAGACTTACCACGCCCCAGAGCCTCGCTTAAGAGGTGTACTCCTGTTTCCCTCGTGCCTTGATGACCACGTTACGGCGAATCGCGAAACACTCCGCCCCCGTCGTTCCGACCCCCCCTCTACCCACCACCGCCCGCCGACACCCGTGGCGGCGTCATGCTCGCTCTCGCCAACGGTGCGAGGCCGGGATCTCTCTGTGCACTCCAACCCCAGCCTACCCCTCCACCAGGGCATTTCCAAGTGAAAGAAGCGAATCGGTGGTGCTTATCGTGGTTTGTTGTTGCCCCGTCACTGCTGTTGTTATTGTGGTTGGCGTTGCCCGTGCGGGATCGCGTTTGCGCTGCGACTGGGTAGTGCCTGTCGCAGTTTGCTGCTGTTGCCCCGTCGCTGCTGTTGATGTCGTTTTGGTTGGTGGTGCCCGCGGCGGGATCGCGTTTGCGCTGCGACTGGGTGGTGCCTGTCGTGGTTTGCTATTGTTGCCCCGATGCTGCTGCTGTTGTCGCTGTGAGTGCGGATTTCTTGCTGATTGCTGACTGATTTGCTTGCTTACGCAGAAACAATGTGTCGTGTTGACGGCGGCAGTGATTCGATCACACAGTTTTCTATCCGACAGTTTCCGATCGAACACGTTCGAAATTTGCTTACAGAAGCCCACAATAAACTGTGCCAATAGACTTTTTGTATTGTATTTATGCGTAATACTTGTACCGCTTGTACGAGTAAAGCAAGTGTATTGTGGACTAAGACTGGCCATCACCCATTCCCTGCGCCGGGTATTTGTCACTAACCTGATACGCACAAGTGGATGTCTTCAAGGAAACACGAGGTCCACCCTGGCTACGCTGGTCAATTTGACTTGTTCGTGGGTAGTCACTCGATCGTAGTGCTCGCTCGAGCACGAAGAGCCGCCTAGGGCGACACATAGTCATCTGGTAAAGAGGACAGGCAAGTAATCATCAACCTTTGCTTGTATCCAGCGTACTGCAAGCATGTGGCGTTTGCCCAGTGACTCACCATCACGAGCAAAGTCCAGAAAAACCCCTATTAATAGCGTCTTTGGCTGGAGGAAGCATGAGTGTGGGGGACCCGGAGGACAATAAGCAACGCGCATTTTCCCGGTGTACATTTCGCTTCAAAATTCAGTTAGCAAAGCTTTATTTCCCACGTCGAGCACCACCACCTCTTGCCGGTACGAGCGCAACACCGCACGGCCAGGCAGCCTTCTTGCTTCAATGCTGACGGGTTCCGACGCTACAAGCAGCAGCGCAACCCCGGCATCGCCAAATAAAACAAGCACAGCAAGAAGCCCTACAGGTGCATTCGATCTTCACGAACGAACGCCTACAGCATTTACTAAAATGCAGTATCTATACAACTCCGTCCAACTGCGTCGCCGCCGATAACAGCTGGGACACGAAAGTACGAACGGCAGCCTCAAGAGCAACTATCGAGACACGCACACGTCGACGTTGTATTTTGTGTAGTACGATGAGACGCTGCCAAAACAAAACGGGGCAGAATCAACGCCGCACACGAGAGAGAGGCCATGCTTCCCGCACACAAAAGCGTCGACAACCGAGCACAGACCCATCGCTGCCTTTAGAAGAGCACACAATGACGGCAGCAGGAACCAACACCACCGTCACCACGGCGTCACTCCTATATCGCGAACGCGGCGTCTATCCTACTACTACTGATTTCCGAGAGCCCTTGCGTATGCGCATGTCGATGCGGCCCGCGAACATGGCGACGAGGAAACACGCCAAGAAGAAGCCTGCGAGCAGAAGGGGCTCCACCAACATCCTCGCGCGATTGAAGTCGTAGGTAACCTACGCCAAGATTCGGGGACGGGT
Source organism: Saccharina japonica (assembly GCA_008828725.1). NCBI lineage: Eukaryota > Phaeophyceae > Laminariales > Laminariaceae > Saccharina > Saccharina japonica. The sequence continues at coordinate 191,461 of MEHQ01004318.1, forward strand.
GCGGGCCACGCAACAGAGCGAAAATACGGATCACACATACAATCACAGATGTGTGTATACGTGGGAGCGTGTGGGGGGGGGGGGTACTCATGTCGTGCACGGCCGTAGTCTTATGACCAAAGACCCTCGCATCCCTACAATGCCGGGACGGAGCACGTTGGGTTTTCACCAACCAGACAGACATTGCTTGCACGGGGGGGGGGGTCCGACAGCGTTCCCGGTTCGAAGCTGCAGGGATGGAGCAGCTACGGGTACAAGAGATGTATCACGAATTTCGCGTGAATGGGATCTTCTACAAAGGTTGGCGTCTGGGATAAATACAAAAAACGTATAACACAATGCACACCAGACCAACTCAGTCAACAAGCACGTAGGTAGCGCCGTGCAAATATTGCCACGAATTGAAGTATGAATTTCGTCATTTAGGTACTTGCTTGGAGTAGTTCCACCCCAAAGTATACTTTCTCTTCGTTAGCGATACCAAGATACGCCATGCAATCCGCAATAAAAAAAATACGCCGTGCATTAAAAAAAAAACGATGTACCTGGTATACTGGTATATCAATAATACGGTAAAAACACATTGGGTAAACTGGAACAAAAATCTCGCCGCGCTCGTGAAAGATCTCAAACTATATAATCGAAGACATGAGACAAACAGGTATCTACAACGTGCTAACTCACAACGACACCCAACCAAGTTGCACCAGACCTCGCACGCATAGCATGTAACTAAACAGTCTACTCCAACATCCGAGGTGCACAAGGAGACTCGAGGACTAACGCGTTGATGTTAACAACGCGACGAATGGACCGATGCGTGTCACCTTCAACATGACGTTGTGCTCCTTCACCACGTTCTTCATCTTCATGATCACCACCGGTCTGCCAGAGCCAGTGGTGTCAAGGAACGTGAAACGCTCTGTGCGAGCTTCTGACACGCCCTCGAAAGGGGGCAAGGCGACGATGTTGTGGGCGCCTTCCGGAAGGATAACCTGTTAGCGTAGAGGGAAAATTGTCCAGGGTGTATGTCAAAATATGGTGCACATGAATCCGCCGCATACAGTAAAATAGATACTGATCGTGATCCCGAAAACGAAACGCGTTCATATTTTATTTTAAAAGTCCTCAACGATGCACTCGACACGTACGGCTGTATTTTCCATGTGCTTTTGTGGCAACACAGCGGGTATGGCTTCGCACGCTCAGTTCAAAATGGGTCTCGACTTCACTGGGTAGGCCGTATGGGAGAGTGCACGGCTAGACCCTCAGCCCTCTTGTATATGCCTTTAGACAGTGGTGTCACCTCTATGGCAGTGGTGCCGTCTCCTTGGACCCCGCTAACACCAAACGAGGCTACATTCACTCCTCGAACCGACACGTCAGTGGCACTCTATTGCACAGTTCCATTCCCATATTGTGAGACTTGGCCATTATCGCTGTCATTATTTTGCCATCCACTACGAGCACATGTATCCTTCCACGGCGGGCTCTTCGTCGCCCAGCGCTGTTGTCCGAATGGCCAGTGGTGCACTCCCTTCTTTAACGTTTAGTGGACACGCACGCCAGCTTTAACTGCCGTCTCGAGCAATCAACGCCGCCATCTACTACGGTACAAAAACCGACTGAACACTGCTGCTTACCACATTTGTTTTCGCCACCTCGGCTATCTATCGCAGGCACATCTGACATGCACAGAACGTTCGCACGAAAATATATAACATACTTCGTGTTCGTCTGCTGTTGGCAGCTGTCGCGCTGTTCGTTGCTGTTTTTGAACGGTAAATCTGATGCATCAGAAACACAAAACCATTATTCAAGTGAACGACAGCCTCGGGAAAATTCCGCACACCGATCGGCAAATTCTCAAATCTGAAAGGTAACCTATACAAGGCCAAGCGGCGGCACCCACCTTAACCGTGAGGTCCTCCACCCAAACCGAGGGGAAGGGTGGTCCAAACGGCATCTCCAGTGTGAAGTGGGAGCCTGAGTGAACCAGTCCCTCCTGCCGTAGAGGAAACAACGAACCGGCCATCAAGCACAATCGGTGACCCGCGGCAGTCACACGTAAAAAACAGAAAACAGGATGTCGGTATTCATTTAGACCTGCGCGCTACCTGTGATACACGTTACACAAACTATGCGGTGCAATCTGACCTAAGTGAGAACCGGGCAACCTAAGCCAATGAGATTCAACACATGAAACGAACATGTTCAAGCCAAATGTCTGACACAGGATTGTGATAATTAACGTATCATCGGTACCATAGACCTGTTGGGACGAGATGTGCACGAGAAGCCAACGATGAGACGTGCTGGTACATCTTGTAGCTGGAAAATAGTACTATACGTATAAATGATGTTCTTGAAGACAAAATACAAGAAAAACAAAAAAAAAAAAAAAAAAAAAAGAGAGTTCACGATTGACAGGGGACGGACGTTTCCGTAAAAAGTACAACATGGTGTCGGCTAAAACAAGCAAAAATACAACTGATTGGAGTTGTAATAGCCCCAATGTGCAAACTCCCTGTGCGAGATTGTCGACGCCCCTGAAGTGGGTGGGGGGATTACTTCTGCACTGGACGGAGTAAGCACCGCTTCTCCTTGCGGCGATTGGTACACCGACTCAACAAAGCTGCGACACGGCAACATAGGCAAACAGAGTCAAGACAAGAACAACCAAATTCCGACAACGCCGAGGATACGCTATATACGGCGCCACCACTCCATTCCTTTGCAATACAAGACAAAAAGCGTGCTGCGTTCACCTGTCAAACACGCCTACCCCTTATCTCAACAATCAACACGGCTCAGAGGCGCTGCTACCTCGCCGCCCCGTTCACTCCTTCCAGCGTAATACAAACGCCGTACACTTAGGGGGTGTTTACGACAAGCTGAGTATGCCCGCCCCATGCTCGTGCACCAGTGTGTGCCTTCCAAAAAACGACACGCTTCGTTTACCACGAAGTTTTCCTGTCCCCTTATGGGTACCGGTTCGTCACCCACCCAGGTTACGTCGCATTTCGACGGCTAGGAGTGCGATTGCACAAACTTGCGGAACTCCGAGGCTTTCGCCTGCCAGGGGCCCTCCGAAGGACACCGAAGAGCCCATTTCGGCCCCCCAAACACACGAAATTGTCGACAAACCGTGCTCAGCCTTGTTTTCCCTGTTACAAGCTGCCCACACACAAGCGCACAAGCACACAAGCCCACCAAAAAAACGCATACGCACACTAAAAGACACAAAAACATCTACAAAAACAGAAATGTCCTGGAGTACACAAAACATACAATCACAAAACACGCTAAACACACAAAAGCAACATAAACAACAAAACAAAAATGCCAGATTTTGTCTATTTAGACGGTTTCTTCTCGCACCTCCGTGGGCATGTTGTAGCCTTGGTACCAGGCATTCTTCCACCCGCCGTACATGGGGAACCGCGAAAGTAGGGACAGACCCACACCGTCCAGGTTGTGGCTGACGGTGCTTGTGGAGATGTTGCCGATGTTATCCCGGTAGTAAATGTCACTTTTCGAGCGGGACACAGCGGAGCGGAGGCAGGACACCGACGCCGACAAAAGGGGACGGTGACGTACAACAAGGGGTGGGGTTGGAGTTGGGGTGTGATGTGGTGCGGTGCCATGCGATGTGGTGTAGTATGGTGAGGTGGGGCGGGGTGGTGGGGTGAGGTTGGGATGGGGTGGGGCGGTGGGGTAGTATCGTGGAGTTGGGAGGGTGGGGTGGTAGAGTTGAATAGGGTATGGTGGCGTGTATGGGGTGGGGAAGGGTGAAGTGGTGGCCGTGGCGTCGTTGTCGGCCGTCTTAAAATTATCTCTGTATCGTTCGTTGCATCAGACATTCGACGTGCCCCACATAACCATTCGTGTGGCTGCGCTTCAAGACAGGTGCCACTCGTGCTTCTGCACGTGCACTGTACAGTAGAAGTAGCATGTCAGGAAGGACATTAATTTTAATTTTAATTTGTTTTATTTTAACTATTCCCCCCCCCCCCACAAATAGACACACACTTCCTGAATTCTACAGCCTCCGATTGCGTCCCCCTCATACGGGGTGTACATCCTACATGAGGACATATAAAATCCATAAGTACGCCCGATCGAAGTATTACACTCAGCTAGCAAAGATGAGTTTCGACGAAATCCTCGAGCTCACCGCTGTTGTTGTTGTTGTTGTTTTTTTTTTTTTAATAATATAGAAAGGCGGCGCTGCCTGATGCGACGCGTGCTACGATAGACGAGTCTCCTTAAATTGTTTCTGAATGACGAGTCGCCTTAAGGGCCCATATTAACGAGTATAACATAAATTCAATTTGGAAAAATAAAAAATCAATTTCGCTTTTCATTGGCCAACACACGCACCAGCACCAAATATTAGGATCTTGGGCAAAGTCTTGGGGTATAATATTGGGTGGTGGTTCGGGTTCTGACCAATGAGAAGCGGATTTTTTTTTTTTTTTTCCAAATTGATTTTTTTTTCTTCGTTAAAACGGGCCTTAACCCAAACTCGTCGTATTTTCGTCCTTGCGGTGCCAAATTTTTCATTTTACACTCAAGCCAGGGGAATGTTCGTCGGCGAGCACTTTTAGTTTCCTCCCAAATCAGTTTTTGGGTGAGTTAAGAGAGCTCCTCAAGTGATAAGTGACCACCCTTATGAGGCAAAAACATCGTGCACCTCTACCGTAGCATGCGTCATGCGCGCACCATCTCACCTTGCACCCACGGGGAGCTTTGCGTCGAGCTTACGGAAAGAGGGGTTGGGCGAGTCCGCGTGGTTCTTCGCCATGTAGTCCATGCGGGAGAAGCCTCCCTTCAGCTTAGCTCCTGCGTGTACCTGCCAAGCGGAGACGATAAGCCGACCAACGTCACCACCACGAGACCACAGCTCTGCAGTACATGCCGTAGGAGTCAAGGCCAAAACCAACCCAACTATATCCCCACATGTCAGCAGTCAGTCGCTGATCGCCCGCCGGTCAAGCAAACACAAACTACACAATTCTTCAACGCGACAAACCGGCCAACGAGCGAAGCAGCTCCAATCAGTACTCGTACGCACGAATAACTCAATCGCGGGCCAACAGAACCACCTAGACCCACACGCTCCAAACCCCTTCCCTCTTGCTTGACCCTCCCGCCACCGCCAAAACGGAAAAAAATTCACGGCCCTAAGTAAACACATGAAACAGCACATGAACAGATAAAGGGTGTGTTCATTACCGGGTGGGCTAATGTAGTAAGAAGCAAAACCCACGATGGACCCAAAAATCATACATCCCCCCTAATGTTTACGCGCTATCTTTGGTTTAGATTGCTACCAGTATGCATTACTATGTTCCCCCGCTATATTAAGGTGCGTGCCAGGTACTCTGGATGTACCCGGCGGTGCCTATGCATATGCAGGTGTGGCCAACATGACCAGATTTGACACCCCGTTACCCCAGTGTATACGCCGCAAAAGAGCGTTGAGTTATCACAAAAGGTGCGATCGTTTTTCACCGCTCGAATTTTCCAGAACGAGGAGGTACCCAATTTACCGCACAACAAGGGTGTTTTCGGAAAGGTCCGGTCGAGAGCCTTCCGAAGAAGTAATCTTCAACGTTCGACTTCAATGCCCCCTTAAGAACTGGTCCAACGTATTTGGGGACAAACTACTTGGAATTAGTGTGGGATAAGTTTTTCAGTTATGAATGGGTTAAGCACCCTTACCGTTGTTAAGAGAAAACGAGCGCTGAAAAACGATCGCGCACCCCGGTGAAAAGCCAATGAACGCCCTTTACGGTCCCCTGCTAAGCACCCTTAAAACACACGCGGATTTCCCAAACCGTGGATGTAGTTGCACAGAGGGAGGCATAATCCCTTTAAAATATCGCACCCGCGAGCTGGGAGACGAAATACTTCGAACTACAGCAGCAGCTTTTGGGATCATTTTGGTGGCGGCGAACGGAGTTAACCGAGCCGGCAGGCCCGATTGATCGACTCACAAGGTCGTAGTGCTCCTCGATCGCGATGTTTCCCCAGTTCGAAACCTCGATCTCGCGGAGGCAGGAGGTCACCTTCGGGAAAGGCGAGTGGTTCACCTGCAGGCGGGTAGGCGAGAAACGGAGGGTCAACCATTGCTAAGCGCGCCTGCTTCCGACAACAGTACCAACAAAAATATACCCCTCCGGCCTGTGCAGCGGAGACGATCGCAGAAAAAAACTTGTTTTTGTGCCTGCGCAAAGCTCGCCCGTCGACACCAGAACAAACGATCCAGCACATATTTCCATCGTAGATCTGGTCTAGGACTTCCAATGCAACGCGCGTTTTTTTTCAAGTTTGGGGGAGGGGGTATAAAAAAATAAACGTTATGAGCTGTTGTGCAGGACCTGTATCGTACAGATCCAACCCAGGAACCACGTGCTTAAACATGCAGATAATACGGCTCTTGACAAGCGCGTACTGAATTTTAAAAAGAAGAGTCGTGCAGCCCATCAGCCGTATCGGGTTTTGAGAGAACGCCTCCTACTATTTCGTACGGGCAAGCATAGGCCGGCGCGTAAGGCACCCCTTTCTTGCCGGTACCAGCAAGAAATGTGTCCCACGACCGTTGTGCGCAAAAAATAAATTGCCCTGTTTTGAACCATAAGGCCGCCCTCCAAAAAATATGTAGCGAGAAATCGCGAAAACAAAAACACCGGTCGTTTTGAACCAAAAGGTCGCCCTCCAAAATATGTCGTAGCGAGAAATCGCGAACAAAAAAACGCGAAAAAAAACACCGGTTTCCGGTATTTTTTCGGCCTGTTCGAAGGCGTCAGAACGCCCGCCCATCGTACATGCAATCTGGGCCGATGTGTAACGCGTGCGGTGCGGTTTACGGCATTCGTGGGGAGTGTGAAGGCCCAAATTTCGTGGCGTCTGACGAGCATCAGTCTTCGTATTCCTCCGCGTGTTTCTACGTGGTGCATGCCAAAACTCAAATTATATTGGGTCGCCAAAAAAAACATTTTTTTTTCCCCCTGGGAAGGACGGTTTTAGCCCCTTGGGTCGATAAAATTGATAAATACTTTATCAAAAATGTTTCGCGAGGAATGTACGAAACGCGTGGCCGGTGTAGCACGTCGCTTGCAAAACTGAGTGTCGACCTGATCGGGAGAACTCACAGCGGACGTATTGTTTAGGGTGCTATTTATAAAAAATCCAACTTCATCGTGCCGCGTTCCTATTCAGTCGGAAAGCACCATAAGCACGCGCAGGTCATAAAAAAATCGAGTGCGAGTCCAGTGTGCAATACACAATGTTCAGCGTGACAAGTCAGCAAGAAAACATTGACCCCCCTCCCCCCCCCCGGCGCTTTGACTCATTGAAGCTGTCATCCATATGCAAGTCCGCCTCACAGGCGGTGCTTAGTAGGATGCAGCTCACCCTTCATGAAACTCACCGAACTTCTCACGGCGCTTCGCGCTTGGTGCTAGCAATGTCTGCCTGGTCGGTGAAAACCCGACATGCTCCGCCCCGGCATCGTAGGGATGCGAGGGTCTATGGTCATACGACTACGGCCATTCATGAATATCGAGTACACCCCCCCCCCCGGCGCTTTGCGCTTGGTGCAACCAATGTCTCCCTGGTCGGTGAGAACCCGACGAGCCCCGTGCCGACATGACGGGGGTGCAGAGGGTCTACGGCCATACAACTACAGCCATACATGAATATGAAGTACACCCCCTCCACCCAACAAAAAACAAAATCATAGGAGAAAGGTCGACACGCTCTTGCCCACGTTTCAACCATCGCAAGCAAATTCGCCTTCGGCTTCGCGACACGCACAACACGAACACGCCTGCGGCGGCCCGAGCCTGCCCCACATGCGCTCACATAGTGGACGTAGAGCCTCCCCCCGTCGTCGAGCGGTTCGGCGTTCTCGAACGGTCCGTAGGTGACTTCGCTCGACCTAACAGCCCTTTTGCCAGGTGCCTCTGTCATGCCCAGTATCTGCGGCGCAGGAATGAACGATTCGAGGTGAACCCGTCGTCACACAGCGTGCGACGATTCGGGCGACGACAGGGAAAAGGACGAGCACGTCACCGAGATGAGAGTGCACCGAGCGCACACCGGCTCAATTGTTTTTTTGGGGGGGGGCGAAACGGCTCGGAATGAATTAACGCGCGAGTGTTTCCCACGTATGCATGCGTTTCATCGGTTTCTAAAAGCGCCCGCGCAATTTCGCAAATGTTGCAATGCCAGGAATTATTTAGGTTTCGTTATAACCATTCTTGCCCCCCCCCACCCCCTCCCTACTGCTTGGTCGGTGGAAACCCAACGTGCTCCGTCCCGGCATTGCAGGGATGCGAGGACCTATGGCCATACGACTACGGTCATGCATGACAATAGTACCCCCTTTTCTGGCAGGGCCGAAACACGCTTACTATGATCGGCTTGGAGAATGTTGCACCACGGCACGTGTTGCCTGCGGGATGCAAGCACGCCCTCAACAGGGAAAACAACGAAAATAACAAAACCTAACGTTGCAAAAAATCGACGAAATAAAACCATAGGGACACCACCGCAACTTTACCCACCCACTCATCCACTCGCCCACCCACCACTCACCGCCCACCACCCACCAACCACCACTCGCTAAATGCGCGCTGATTGGTCGAGCTCGTTCCGAAGTTGACACACGACAAAACTATGGAAGTGTGGCGAGCTTAAGCTTCCTGGTTTCAGTGGGGTACCCAACTTCAAAACCATCCGGGCGATAAGATTTTCGAGAGACAACACCAGGCAAACAGGCTTGTCACAAAGATAAAATCTACTTGGAACTACTGTAAGCATTGGATATTGTTTTGCAGTAGGTAGTAAAACATAAGACCATGAGTAGAGATAAGACTACGTAAATGGCTTTGTCACGGGGATGGACTTAACCCATTCAGAACTGTTTTCATCCCACACTAATTCCAAGTAGTTTGTCGCCGAAAACGGGGGACCGGTTCTTAAGGGGTTAAACTGGGTCCGTACCCCAATGTACCGGTCTGCCGCAAGACTAAAAAAAACAAAAACTCCAGTCCCCTTTCACCGCGCACGCCCACCGCCTGCTGCTGGTAATAGAAACCCGAAGGAAAAACAGCGTCAGGTACCGCTTCAGGAAGTGCCAAAATCAGAACGCGTTGTCGAAAACGCTAGGCCCCGCTTCAGGACGTGTCAAAATCAGAACGCGTTTTCCCCGGGCCATAAATAACGCTCTGCAACCAGGCGGATTGTCGGTCCACGCTTCTCAAACTTGAAAACTCGGGGGGGGGAGGGGCGGCTTCGAGACAACTATTATTTTTCGCGCAGCAGTAGGACTCTCCGCCTGGACGACCGGCGAGTCTATAGATGTGGAGGAAGCGCTCCCGACTTTGAAACAAGGCCGAGAGAGGTGAACAACCAAAAAAAAGAATTAGGTATGGTTTTTAAAAACAAAACGCTCCCGTTTAGGTGGAAACCCGTACATTCGGTGACGCGAGCTTGACGGCGGTGTTCTGCTTGTTGGTCTTGTACGGCGACGCCACGAGAAGAGTCGACTCGAACACAACGGACTGCTCCTCTAGCTGAGCGATCTCCTTCGGGAACGGGGAGAGCACATCGGTGTAAACCGTCTTGACCTGTAGCGCGCGCACCATGGACGGCAACAGGAAAGGAGGTAGGGGCGGGGGGGTACTTCATTTTTATGCACATTTCATGCATGGCCGTAGTCGTATGGCTATAGACCCTCGCATCCCTAACAATGCCGGGACGGAGCACGTTGGGTTTTCACCGACCAGGCACGGGGGCTATAGAATGGTGTCAAAGGGGAGGGGAGGGGGCGGGCGTACGTGACTCTTGTTGAGGACACCATCTACTCCTGTGGCAAAGAGGCACTCACCGTGATCTTCGCGGCGTTGCCCGGCGACCCCACCGCGGCCGCGTAGATGACCGGCCCTCCCCCTTCCCCCGAGTCCTCCATCACGAAATCCACCTCCTTGCTGCCCAGGAACACGCTCATGAAGGCCAGGTGCTCGTGGCTCTTCTGCGGCAGCGCGAACCTGTAGCTCTCGCTAGCTCCGTCCACCATGTACACCGTCGACATCTGAAAGATGAGGAGGAGAAGGAGGAGGAGGAGGAGGAGGAGGAGGAGGGTGGTGGTATCAGGCCCATGTCATGAGCGTGTTTCCTCGTTCGTTTTTTCTCGAGCCACGACAATTTGGGCCACTACGAATGTAATCTAATGGTCGACGCTGACGGCCTCGGGCTAAGCCGACGTGCGATCGTTTCTCAGCGCTCGTTTTCTCGACAACGGTAAGGATGCCAAAACCGAATACTCTATTTTCGGAAGGCTCTCTCTCGACCAGACCTTTCCGAAGACACCTTTTATTCGGTATTTGGCAACCTCCCCGTTCTGGAAAATTCGAGCGCTGAAAAACGATCAAACCCCACTGTGCGAAATCAACGCTCTTTACGGGTATATATACCTGGTACGTACGTATGCTATCCCTCTTTGACCGTTTTTTTTTGTTTTAGTTTTTGTCATTGTAAAATTAATCCGTTCGTAAGCCAGAACCATACCGGTATCGTATTGGAATTTTATCCTTGCTCGGCCATATGACACCATGTCATGCCATGCCATGCCATTTCCGGCATAGTGCTGCAAAAGCTTTACGAAGTACGAGGGTTCTGGTCGCTGCTGTCCAAACTCAACGCTCTTCGCGGTACCTGGTAAGACACACGTACCCCAGGTGTTCACTGCTGTAGTGTCTACGTGGAGCGCCACCATTTTACACTCCTGATCTCTACCAGTACATGGTTGTACACATATGTACGAAGTACCAGGAATGTACGAGGTATACACGAATGACGCGTGCGGCAAGTGAGTAAACGGGAATGCATCGTCGTGAGTCGTGACAGGCGTTCTCCATGGGTCAAACTGAGCAAAGAAAGGCTCTTCCGGGTCGGAATGTTAATAATAAGAAAACTCGTAAGGTCGCCCATTTTACATTTCAGGCTATGATTGGGATGAGTATACCTGGTACCTGGCATCTACCACGAATATACGTATATATGATACCAGCAGGCGTAAATCTGCCCGCTCAGGCGAACTTCTCAGACGTCCCCGAATAAAATGTTGCTATTTCTAATGAGGTAGGGTTTGTCACGAAGCTGTAAGGCATCCGATCCCAACGGTAAGCTTATTTATGGCTTCGGCTAACGGCGGCCACCACCCCGACCCGGAACTCTAACCCTAACCCTAACCCTAACGAGAGGCATGCCTGGTTGGTGTGCCACCTCGTCGTTGCGCTTGGAAAGGCTCTATTTTCAATTCGGGCACATCTAAGGAAATTCGCCTGAGCGGGCAGATCTACGCGAACACTACGTATACGTACGTACGAGTACTCGTACAGGTAATAGAGTTGTCTCTCATGCGGAATATCGATGGTATATTTCGAGTCGGGCAGGATCTGATACCTGATACCCGATACCTCACGCGTCGTACCCGTTGTGGTTCGTACGAGTATTATATAACCATACAATCCTGACCGATGCCCGGGTTTCAATTACGAGGGCAGCAACAGAGTCGTACTCGTACAGAGTACCAACGACGTCCTGTAGTTGCGTACCTCGTAGCAGTTCTACGACGAGTTTCGAGGCTTGGAAATCCCTGCAAGCAACGAAGAAAGGATTCGACAATGCCCAAGCAAGTAGGACACCGCAAGGCAAAGGGTGACCGTCTTGTATCACACGGATGGCGCAAAACCACGAGCCGACTGATAGGTGTTGTGGAGTGCTTCCGTGTCGATGTACGAGTACCCATGCGCAGCTATGTGGCACCTGAGGGTATATGCTGCTCGTCTACTTGTTTGTGGAAGAAATACGTATCATAGCCCGCAGGCCATATCCGCCCCCTGTGCCCGTACATAACGGCACCAGTAAGGTGCTGCTGGTTGGTGCTGTTGGAACAAACCAACAGGCCTGCGTGTCGCGCCGAAAATCCCAGCATCTAGAGGCGGTCAAGCTGAGCAACATAGACACGTAATGCACGCGACCAAGCAGCAGGCGGGGATACCGCTATTTCCATGAGGCAATCGGCTATACAGACAGGAAGAGGGTCAGGCACCTACCTTTGCGAACTGCGTGGAGACGTCGATCTTGCGCTTGATAGAGGTGTTGACTACCTCTACACGTCCCTCCGCACCAGTGCTTCCTCCGAGGCACGCCAAGAAAAACGTCCACAGCAAACAGCAGGCCATTGCAGCTGCTCGCATGCTGCAACGCATATTCGCGAATCTGTTGTCGGCACCCATCGCTCGCCACGCCATCACGATGGTTCTCGAGTGGCTTGCTGTGCCTGGCTCTGGGTCGAGTCGAACCCCGAATCCCTATCAGATAGCCACATGATTTGGTTGGAACTCCTCAACTTAGAAGGCCTCCCGAACCCCTAATCCCAACTTTGTTGGAACTCTAAAAATGCGGCGCATTAGGAGTACTATCCACGATGCAGACAACGGCCTCGCTCTCTAGAGCGGTGCTTGCCCTGTCCCTAATATGGAGAGGGGCAACATCTTACACGCCACTAGGCTCCATCGTTGCCGCTCATCCTCGCGACGTTGTTCGCGCAGGAGGGACGGAGCAACGCTGCTTTCCGCGGCCTCGAAATGCTGTTGGAATCTTGAAGTCGTCCTCAGGAGGCAACTGCCACGCATCATCTGATAGGAAGAATGGTAGCTCAACACCGCCGGCTGAAGGCGGCTCTAGCAGGGGAAAGTTCTTGCGGCAGCTTATAGGGTCGTCGGTGGCTGTTATTGCGTGCAGCTCCGTGGTGGGTGCAACAGGAGCGACAGCGAGTGCCGTGGACAGCGTGCCTGATGGTGAGAGGAGAGATGCCATCTCAGGGCAGGTTTCTGCCTTTTATGCAGTTTGGTCTCACGTGTCACGTCATGAAAGACGAGAAGTTTGCCGACGGGTACGTACGTACGTACTCGTACCGTGGGCGAGTGGGCGCCGCCCGAACGGAAAACGACTGCCGATACGAATACTGACAGAGTTGCATTTGCTGGCCGGGACTGCTACCGTAGACCGTAGACCATATATCCCATACGCATTGCTATTCTAAAAAGCATACGACGCAAGTGGAAGGGCGTCGATGTCGATTAGGATAAGCCAGTGTCGCACAACACAAGGCAAACACCTATATATGTACCAGGTAAGTACGCGTATGTATATACGAGTAGCATTTCGGTCATGATGATTGTTTGCTGACGACGAAGAACACTCTCGCTGCCGTCCCGACGATGTGCCAAATGCCGTAGCGTACGGTGTCCGACGACGCCGTATAGTATGTACCAGTACGAGGTATGTGATGATTTCGCCCCACACCGGACTGTTCCTGCGTGTGACCCTCTTGCAAAGCAATGCCGAGTGAATATGAAAACCTCCTCGGTTAGCTTCGCTGCGAATTGGGCTTACACCTTGAAATCTAAAATACAAAATACTACCTAGGGCTGGGCACTGGCTGGCTCAGTCCGTAGCTAGTGTACTGTCGTCAAAATCAATCATTATACTGGTTTGCAACAGTATACTGGCCGAGCGAAGCGAGTAGTACTGTAGACTGTAGTACTGTAGACTCTCATTGTCGGCAAACAAAGCACAACAAAGCACAGACAAACGAAAAACAAAAACGAAACGAAAACAACAAAGCACAGACAAACGAAAAAGAAAACGAAACGAAAATCAATCCCACAAAACGAAGGAACGCTCAATGTAACCGGTATCAGTTCATCAGGTAATCCGTGCAGAGAAAGAGACCAAACATGAAAACAGCGGAAGAAAGGAACAAGTCAAAAAGGCCAACAGCCGGCGGGTGGTGGAGATACTTCAGCGAACAAGCATTCTTCTAAGAATAGTTTATCTCCTTTCTCTTTCTTCTCTCTCCTGTCTCCTCTCTCCTCCCGGACCACATTCGTTGGGTTTCCGCACTATAATATGGCGTGTTTCTTGGATGTGCGTATGATAAAAAAAAAAACTACTGGCGACCATACAGGTCGGATCAATCAGTAGATTACTACTGCCACTAGAGAACCACTGCCAGTAGACTGCTGCTGCCAGTCCATATTGTGCCAGTGCCCAGCCCTACAAAAATACGCATCCAGCATGCTATTCGTCGTTTTCCCCACGCGTCTGTGTCGGGCTATATTCTATATCACCACGTCTCTTCCCCGAAAGGCGGATACAATTTACGTACCAAGTGCCAGCAAAAGGTAGATACGCGTGCTGGTACATAGTATATAACAGCGGGTTTCAGCTTGCAAAGATGAGTTTCGACAAAATCTTCGATCTCCCAGCTGTTGTTGTTTTTTTTTCTTCATAAATATAACAGCGGGTGGCGCAAGGAAGACGCACGTACGTACGACTCATACGTGGTGTACCAAAATGCCAGACGGCAGCATTTATCTTGTTTTTCATCTCTCTCTCTACTTTTATCCCTCCAGTTCTCACGCGCGCACCGGCGCGTTCATGGGACGCTTTTTCCGGCAACGCACACGGCAACACCCTCACGCAATCCATATTTTTTTGGCTTATGGACCCAAAAGAAGACTAGAGACGACGCGTTTCATCTCGCCATCGCGCCTACCCACCCTTTTGTCGGTGTCCGGTGCTAAACCGACTCGCGGAACCGTCCAACGCAGCCTCTAAAGAGCCCAGCAACTACCGTTTTCCGCAGGTGGCGCCGTGGGAGGGATCGAAGGGGGGCGACCGGCGGAGGAATCGACGACGTCGAGTGCGATTTCGGGCTTTGTCGCGGGTGCAGCTGTGTCCACGTCGAAGCAGCTACTGCTTTACCCTGTCGATACCGTGAAGGTCGGTGATCGCAAGGCAACACATATAGCCGTGCCACACAGTCCCACAAACCCAAGATCACGTGTATTCAAATTGTTACATAGGGTATCTACTTATCCACGTGTATACCAGGTATCAAGTGCAGGGTGCTTTCCCCAAGTATGGCATCGGTACCAGGTACCACCCTGGGATGAACGTAAGGACGGTTGGTATACAAATATCGCTACGCAGCGGCTCTTACATTTTCGTCGAGAGTGGTACCACTCTGTCTCTACTATATATAAGAACATTTTGGATGAAATGTTAATATTCAACAGTTCCTTACATTTTCGGACGGAGAGGTACACATCACGTATTGGACTACCCGGCAAACTGCATATGCCTCGGCGACGCAAAGACATCTGATGAAAGGATGAGGCGTGTGTTATTTGCTTCGACGCATGCAGCGTTCCACTCGCCCTGTCATGGCAGTGGGGGGGGAATGTGGACCGCTGTCCCCGCGCGGTCGCTACACCTACAGGACACCTATTATAAGTATAAAATGGGGAAAATGGTCCAGACTGGATTTCTTAGTTGAGAATGGGTGAATTCTTCACTAAGATTAGCATGGTGTCTGCAGTTTTGTTTGTGGGTTTCAGCCCTGGCTTTCTTAGTGCTCGTGTTCTTAGCACGCGTCCTGTTCTCTATGTTAGCCATTTTGTGCCAGCAAGGTCCGTGGGCCGCTTGCTTGCCCTCGTCGAACCCTTTTCTTGCTCATAGGGCACCTTGGCCATGCGGTGGTGCTTTCTCCCATTGTTGGTAATTAGTTTACCAGGCGTATTGGTATGCAGCTTGTTGCCCGTATGTCTGGCGGGCGTTTCCTTGTCCTCTCTTTTGTTTATTATGAACAGCAGTGGTCAGACAAAGCAAAAATAGGGCACACTAATTGCTGGGGCCCAAGATTACGATTGAATAAGGAGGAACGCCCTTGAGGCAACGCGCGGCTCTCAAAAGGCAAGGCGGACGATGCCGGGAAATACACAGCGTTTTCGCGGGAAAATACCGTAGGGCTGTACATACAGCAAAGAGCTGGCTACGCTCGAGGGTGGGAACGACCCTTCTCTTGGGGGTGCGAGGGGGGGGGGGGGGGGCATGCGGTGCATGGCCATAGTTGTACGACAATAGACCCTTGCACCCCTACGATGCCGGGAGGGGGGTACTCATTTGCTGATATTCTTGGTATTTTGACCCTTGACCACGCATCCCTTTCGAGACGGAGCACCGCGCCTACTCCTAATACGAAGTATAAACACTTCCAACATTTGGGCGCCACATTAGCTTTTTTTTCATACGGTGCATATTTTTTTTTTGCTTATCCTATGCCCTTCGTGGTTCGTCCTATGTGACCACCATCTGTCTCCTACAGTAGGATAGCGATCGTTTTCTCGCTATTAATAGCATCTAGTTTTCAATTTCACTGCGTCTAGTTTTCTCATCTCCTCCAACACATCCCGTCTCTCGTTGTACAATTCACATTCTCCCACTGTGTGAGTTATACTCTCTTTTTCTTTGCCACAAGGGTACTTCCCGGAGAAACAACATTTTCCCGTCGCTACCTTTTCCCAGCGTTGGCCAGTGGGTAACATGTTACATGCCTGCGAACGCGCTTCCATCGCAGTGTGGCCACTGTCGCCGTACTAAAGTTACGCCGATCACACTTTCGCTGCGGCGCGGCCACTACTGCTGTACTGAAATTGCGCTGGACCATCGTGTCGCCTTCGTCTATGCGCTGAACGAAGTTAGCTCGTGTTCCTTGTTTCGGGCAGACCCGGCTGCAAGTACGGCAGGACGGCCGGTCTCGAAATTTGTTCAGCGGCTTGTACGACGGCATCCTTCCCCCCTTGTTGGCGGGGCTGCCCTCGGGTGAGCGAACGCATAGTAGGTAGTGGGCAGAGCTGTAAACGCGTATACCTAGTCTCATCAGCTATCTACTGCTTCTGGGCGGTGTGGGTGGGGGGGGGGGGTGTACTCATATCGTGCACGGCCGTAGTCGTATGACCATAGACCCTCGCATCCCTACAATGCCGGGACGGAGCACGTTGGGTTTTCACCAACCAGGCAGACATTGCTTGCACCAAGCGCAAAGCGCCGTGGGTATTGGGCGAGTCGCATGGAGGGTGAGCTGCATCCTGCTAAGAACCGCCTGTGAGGCGGACTTGCCTATGGACGACAGCCTCCAATGAATTGATTTAATTTCTGGTGTGGCCACTTCCAGAAACAGCAATGGGCATCACTACGTATCTGCCTCGTGGATGCCTTACCATATACACACTACGTGATACGATAATTCCCCTTGTGCGGAGATGAGGTTGTCAACCCCGCACAAATGATCTAACAAGACCGCCAGTATGGGTGACCGCCAAAAAAACAAAACGGTACCCTGGTTGTCGAGCTCACGCAGTGAGAGGCGTGTTTTACAGCGTCGTTGCCAACCGACGCCAACCCAACCTATAAATATATAAAATATTTTTAGAGGGGGGGGGGGGGTCATCGGGTCAGCTCCTGTAAGTTTCAGAGAAGCGAGGCCGATTATCCACCCATGTTTTGGGGGATAAACTAGTTGGATTTAGTATTGGACATGTTTTTTTTCAAGTCCGAAGGGTTAAGGTTTATCTTCGTTGTTGCCTCAACCTGGGCGGGATGGGGCCAAGCCGCAAGTGCTCGCTTTGTTCGAAGTATCATCCGACGTCGTGGGGTATTCCAACACACTGCAACTTTTGCCAGGTCGTGGTGGGTCGCAATGCAACATTTGTTTTTACAGGTCGTGTTGGTTCGATGTGCACAAGCGAGTGTATGCTCTGCTGCTTCTGTTGAGCGTTGAGTTGAAGCGCTCTCGTCGGGCCTAGCTGAGCGGTCGCCAAACACGTGCCAGCTAATAGGGATACGGTCATGTGGCGGGAAGCTACCATATATCGCGTAACAAGAGGTTCGTGTGTGCCCCCCCCGTGGTCTCTGTGGACGCGGGCGCATCGTTCCCTCGTGGCGAAAAGGACGAAAGCGGAGAACCCTACCTCAATAATGTCGTACAGTACCTCGTCGCCATCCCGGCAACCGCACCCCCATACGTTGTGCGCGTGGACACCGGTATGCGCGCGTACGTGCTGCACAAGACAAACACTGCCGCGGGCATTGTGGTATGATAGTAAGAACATACCATAAAGGAATGTTTACCCCGACTCCCCCTAGCCCTCCCCCCGTCCCAGTCCATGCCACAGCCCTGGAATTTCGTTCACTAGAACTCCCCCTGTCCTCACTATACCGCCCTCTCCCTCCCTTCACCCCTCTTTTAAAGGAGCGCTCTTTTTTGCGGCGAAGGATGGTTGCAGCACAGCTATCGGTAACGTCTTTGGGAGCGAGTACGCTGATCTGACCACAGTGGCTGCGGTGGGTCTGGCCCAGTTCCCCTACTGGGGGGTCCGCGCCCCCTCCGAGCTGCTCAAAATCAGGTACGCAATAAAGTCCCCCACCTGGCATTATCGAGCAAGGATTTCCGCTTCGACAATTTACTTCAACGATTTGTTTCGACCGTTTCCTTCAACGACTTGCTTCTACGAGTAGTTTCGACCATTTATCTCAACGGTTTGCTTCCACGATTTGTTTCAGCCATTTCCTGCAACGATTTGTTTCGGCGATTTCGTTCGACGATTTCCTTCACCCAATTCCTTCAGCTTCCTTCGACGATTTTCTCCTGCGATTTTCTTCAATGATTTCCTTCAACGATTTTCATTCAACGACTTCCTTCAACGATTTCCATCGACGGTTTCCTCCTAACTTTTACTTCGTCGATTTATTTCAACGAGTTCCTTTGACGATTTCCTTCAACGCTGTCCTTCAACGGTTCCCGCTTCGACGATTTCCATTGACGATTTGTTCAACGATTTCCTTCGACGATTTCCTTCAACGGTCTATTTCGACGCTTAATTTCAACGATTTTCTTCGACGAATTCCTTCAACGATTTTCTTCAACAATTTTCTATAACGACTCCCGCTTCGACGATTTCCTTCGACAGTTTCCTTCTTACGAAATGTACCATGCGACAATCTGTGTGCAGCAGCGTCGACGCAGATCCAAATGTACCATGTCACAACCAACCTGCGTGCTGCAGTACCGACGCAGATCTGTGCCCCAGCTTTGCTGACCCGGGAGTATGTATGCCGTCGCAGGTCGCAAGCAGGAGTGTCGAGCGGGAGCGGGGGCGGCCTTGAGTCCGCCAAGTCCATCCTGGCCGAGGAGGGCGTGAAGGGCCTCTATACAGGGTACTCTTCCAACATTGCCTATGCCTTCCCGACCGATGCTATCAAGTTCTTGGTGAGACAGTTTATCTTGAAACATTGTACCAGGTACCAGGGTGTTAACTGCATTGGGGGTCGCGGTTTCAGAGCTATCGGTCGAATAGAAGTACAGGTTTTAAATAGAGATGCCGTGGCTTGGCGCGGGTATGTTAATGGCTACCAGGTACCTGAGATAGAATAACCTTGCTGGTTTGGGAGAAGTTCGGGTTTTCAAAAGAAAGTAAAATTACCCCTCTTTTTTATCGTGACCCCCACTGCTGTTTATTGAAACTTGTAGCAGATGCAGATCAGAACGGCCCTTCCACTTAAATAGCGCCGACTACGTACCTAGATTTGTAACCGACCGATAGTGTCTAGAGTTCTTGATGAGAGGTGTAATATCAATAATGATACTTATGGCGGCAATGCGCTTCTCTGTCTCTCTCGCTTAGAGGACCGACGGCATGCTGCTGTTTGTCGCATTCAACACACCTTGGAATGGCACTACTATCCTTACGGTTCGCGAACATAGCGCGGAGGGGGGGGTATCTGAGTGCTGCAGAGAGCGGCCACGGCTGTTCTCCATCTTACCCCAGGCTTGTTCCAAATAGTCCTACCTCGTGACATGGGTAGGAGTCGTTGGTGCTGCTCAGACCGCGCCATCAGCGGCTCGGGGCAGCCCTAGTCTTCGTCTTCGTCGCGTGTCACAGAAATTTCTGCCCACAAAAGCAACGCCATCACAGTAATAACAAGCCGACGGCATTCGCAGAGCAGATCATATCTACGGACTGAGCGCAGCAGACGCTCTACTGTATACGTGTAGACCACCGCACATCAAGAGCGCCCCACCCCTGGCAAATGCAGGATGCAGCTCACTCCT
Source organism: Saccharina japonica (assembly GCA_008828725.1). Taxonomy (NCBI): domain Eukaryota; class Phaeophyceae; order Laminariales; family Laminariaceae; genus Saccharina; species Saccharina japonica. The sequence goes on from MEHQ01004318.1 coordinate 211,499, forward strand.
TCATGCGACTCGCGCAACACCTCACGGCGCTTTGCGCTTGGTGCTAGCAATGTCTGCCTGGGTGGTGAAAACCCGACGGGCTCCGTCCCGGCATTGTAGGGATGCGAGGGTCTAGATCATACGACTACGGCCATGCATGACGTGAGTACACCCCCGCCCCCCCCCCCGGCAATGCGCGGGGCATTTTTGGAAAATGCCACTGGTCACCCGATCATCCCACCCCGGGGTAGATGTTTTTATGTCTGCCTTGAATACGCGAATGTCTCGTGGGAGCGGGGTTCAACTACCGCCGTGATCGTTAAATCCGCTATTTAAGTCATGTTCGTTCTATAGTTGACTACACAGTTGCCGGGTTGAGAAACTCAAACCAAGCCGCCGGAGAAATACAGTAGTATATAATATAGATATAGATATAACTACTGCTGTAACTATAACGTCGTTTGGGCGGGTCGGTGTTACTTTCCCGGTTACTTGCCTGGTGGCTGGTGTGTTTTTTTGCTTTAGCTCTTGAGATTTGTTTGTGTTTTGTTTCCTTCGCGCTTGCCCGGTGGCAACGTACGAGTAGTATCGTAGCTGGTACGAGGAACGAACGCCTGCTGTGTTCTCCCTTTTTTTCAGGTTGCGACACCCCCCGGGATGTGAAGCCAACCACAATCATCCCGAAGGGGATCCTTGTATACCTGGTATATATGCTGTTGTTTTTTTTATTTATTTTTAAATATATACGAAGTGTATACATACGTATATTATATATATATGTTTATCACTACCCGTAAAAATATGTACGCGCGTCGTCCGCCCGCCCGTCGGTCCTTCCTTCCTTCCTTCCGTCGGTCTGCACAGGTGTACGGGGCCTTGAAACGGTCTGCGAAAAGGTCAAAAGGCGGCGCAAAACTGAGCACGGTGGAGGCCGCCGTACTCGGCTCGGGAGCAAGCCTCGCCGCGCAGGCCCTCACCACCCCGCTGGATGTCGTGCGCACGAGGGTCATGACCGCGCCCGCCGACGACCGCGCCGCCCCCGCATACGAAGGTGAAACCCAGCGCACGCATCAAACTATCCGACGGCTGATTGGGCGGGGGTGGGGTGTACTCGTGTCATGCATGGCCGTAGCCGTCTGACCGTAGACCCTCGCATCTCCTAGAATGCCGGGACGGAGCACGTCGGGTTTTCATCGACCAGGCAGGCATTGCTTCCACCAAGCTTTTGTGAAGCGGGGCGCACATCAATTCGAAATCATGTGTTGAAGGTCTGCCGTGAACCTACTACTCTTGCTACGGCATGCGTGCTGCTCTCATTCCAATTATTTTTTCCAACCGAAAAAGGTGGGGATTTTTCGAAACAAAACATCCCCTTGCAGTACGTAGGGGACCGTACTCCCGTTTTTGGGGCCGAATTGCTTGGAATTACTGTAGTGTCAGATATAGGTTTTCGTGCAGCGCAGTGGTACAAGGGTTATGAACCATAAGGATGGACGACTTTCTTGTCAGCCAGCGCTGTAACTACTACTACCACCGTAGCAGAAAACATATCCCACACTTATCCCAAGTAATTTTGTCCCCAAACTGTGAATGTACGTGCTTGTAAAGGCGTTTTAGCCTGGGGGGGGAAAGGGGTGGAGGGGCAGATCGGTTTGTCACGGTGGGGTCACCCCTTGCAGCGGTATTGCTTCATGCCTGTTATTCCCAGGGCCCAAGCCCTCTGCCATACTCGAAAGAGCAGATGCTGCATGAGTTTCACGTCTTGAGCATTAGCAATAGCATGGACAGGTCGCCCCTCTCATATACAAAGGCCGCTATTTTCCACGTCAAAACCCGTCGAGCCGCAAGATTTAGCTGGTCGTGGAGGGGGAACCGATTAACATTTATGCTCACAAGGGCAACTTACACACCCGCAATGCCCCCCCCCCCACTCATTGAAGCCTGGTCGGTGAAAACCCGACATGCTTCGTCCCGGCATTGTAGGGATGCGATGGTCTATGGTCGTACGACTACGGCCATGCATGAAAATGAAGTACACCCCCCCCACTCGTTGAAGCTGCCATCCATATGCAAGTCGGCCTCACAAGCTGTTCTTAGTAGGATGCAGCTCACCCTTCATGCGACTCGCCCAACACCTGACGGCGCTTCGCAGGCTTGGCGCAAGCAATGCCTGCCTGTGGTCGGTGAAAACCCGACATGCTCCGTCCCGGCAATGTAGGGACCCGAGGGTCTATGGTCATACGACTACGGCCATGCATGAATATGACGTACACTCCCCCCAGTCCCGGTATTGTGTGTAGGGATGCGAGGGTCTATGTTCATACGACTACGGCCATGCATCACAATGTGAGTACACCTGCCGTCCCTCCACCCCCCGAATGCTCGCACACGAAAAACTGCAGGGGGTGTGCTAGGCGCGCTGAAGACCATCTCCCGCGAGGAAGGCTTCGCGGCGCTATGGGCGGGCACGACCCCTCGAGTGGCCCGGGCGGTCTTGAGCGGAGCCGTCCAGTTTGGGTCATACGAGTTCGTCAAGGAGCTCTTCGGGGTGGAGCCTCGAAAACTGTAGACTGTGAACTTGTGACACCCCCCTCCCCCCCCCCCACCCTTAGATCATACGACTACGGCCGTGCACGACATGAGCACACACACACACCCACACCCCCTCGCACCGCTCGCCTTCGTAAGCTTTAGCCCGAGCACGAGCTTGAGCACGCGCATGCGTAAAGAGTAAGCATGTGTTTTTGTTGTTGTTGTTTTTGACGCGTGCTACGATATAGGTATAAGGTATACCTTTTTTTGGCTGAAACTTTTCTGAACGATCGGTCTCCTTAACCCAAAATCGTCGCACCTTCAGTCTTGTGTCGAATTTTTTTTCATAAGTAGACTCAGACCATGGAGTTATCCATCGGGTACATATCACTGACGCGTGCTACGGTAGAAGTATAAGGTATACCTTTTTTGGGCTGAATCGTTTTCTGAACGATCGGGCTCCTTAACCCAAATTCGTCGTTTTTTCATTTTTGTGACGAAATATGTTTCAAGAGTATACTTCGGTCCTGAGATTTCTCATCCGGCAGCACTCTTATTTTTCCTCCAAAACCATTTTTTGGGTGAGGTATGACGCTCCTGAAGTGAGGTAATCAAGAAAAAAACTTGGTGCACCTCTATCGTAGCATGCGTCCACTTTCAATTTCCTCCAAAAACATTTTTTTACTTACTATTAGTATAGAGCTTCTCAAGTGAGGAGCTCAGAAAAAATCGCGAGGCACCCCTATCGTAGCATGCGTCTTTTGGTTTTTTTTTTTGGTTTTTCGGGAGCGTGCGAGTTTTACGGGCGCCTCCACCGAGACGGTGTGTTGCGCAGCGAGAACGTTGTTGGGACAACTCATTGCGTGACACCTGCCGTGTAGGCGGAAGGGGAAGGGGTTGCGGATTAGAAGGGTGTCGAAAGTTACACCATCTACGTAGCAGAAAAAAACAACATACAGTAGTACAGGGCACCTAATAAGAAACAGAAAAGCTGGCCCAGGCTGGGTTTCTTATTTGAGAGAGGGTGGTATCATACCGCTTTGCCGCGGTTGTCACCCGAGGGGAGAAATCGGCCGCAGGACAATAAAGAGCCCAGGGGCACGCACGCGGGGTGCGATGGGATGGGGGCGGGAGGGGACGGGAGGGGTACCCCTGCACGCAGAATAAAACAGGCGTGCCTGGTATATACATACGCATTATAACAACGGGAAGAATAAAAAGATCACGAAAACCAAAATTTCTCAGGAAAAACAATGCGGGAAGCAATGATTCAGGGACCTCACGTAAATCATGTTAATACTCCCTGGGCGCTCGGGTCTTTCAGACCCCCCTCCTCTCCCTCCCCCTGTATTTTGTTTCGGGGGCGCTCCATCGTGCAGTCTCCCCAATTTTGATATTATTGCATTCTGGGATAACTGGTAAGAAGTAAGTTCTGCGTATTTTCAATGCCGGGGATATAACCAGCTGGAAAGGGTCGGCACACCATCCCCAGAGTTTTCCCACGTGTGCAGTCAGTAGTGTGCACATCAGCAAAAGGGTACTCGCGGTCTCTCGGTGTCCACTCTTGCATAAAAAACGGCGATGTTCCAAACTTCCGCCTGCTGTCTTATTAAGAGGGGCGGGGGGGTCACGCCTACGTTTCTTGTTCCGTAAACATTCCCTACCCCCGCCAATAATCGCCTCGGCAATGATGCAAACCCTGCCTGCATTACTACCGCCAACCATATGAGGGGGGGGGGCGTACTCATTTGTTGCTTGCCTTAGTCATTTGACCATTGACCACGCATCCCTTTCGAGACGGACGGACGGGGGGGGGGGCGTCCACGTTTTTTGTCTGCAAGAACTCCTCTTCCCCGCCAAGAACCGCCTCATCGCCGATACAAACCCTACGTTGCACCCCGTGGGCCATTCAGGGGCAATGAAAGCGTGTGCCCATGGTTTATCGAGGCCCGTGCATGCCAACCACGGTGATCCAAACCCCTCCCCTCCCTGCCCGCGTTACGTCTGCTACGCCTAAAAACGTCGCCACTAACACAAACACCGTTGCAACTTTTTCGACACGAGAGGGTAACCAGCTGTTTTTTTTTTTTCCCTCCAAAATACGCACAAAAAAAACGAAAAAACGCACGCACGGCTACTTTCGCTTATTCGTTACATACACCTTTGCTACCCTACACAAGCAGCACCACCACCACAACTAACTGGGTCGTTGTGTTTTGACTCGTTTTTTTCGTCAACACACCTGAGGGCCTGGCACACGGTGCGATCGCGCGGCAAAGGGGGGCAGCCTGAGCGCGCGCGTGTTGCTTGGCATGCCTGCCCGTGCCTGCCCGTGAGCGGGCACCTCCAACCCTAACCCTGCTCCCGCCCCTCCCATTTTAAGTTCGGCATCTCCCTGTTCATCGTTCGACACTACTGTTTTTGTTTTTAGTCGTCCGAGGCTGTTTTTTATTTTATTTTTTAATCGTTCGACACTCCTGTTTTTCGCTTTTCATCGTTCGATACTATCCATGCGATCTAACAAACGTCGCTGATACTCGTTTTAATAGTCTCGCTGCTGTACACACTCGCACCGCACCAACCAACCAACCCACCAACCAACCAACCAATCACATGAGGGGCAATTTCCCTCTCGACCAATCACATGAGGGGCAATTTCCCGCTTGACCAATCACAAGTCCCCCGCCGGCGGCGGAGCGCGCCCTCGCCTCCAACCAACACACCACCTGATACTTTACAGTCCCGCAACTTTTCACTTCGTTTTAATGGGGGTGGGGGGGGTGAAAACGATCGCCCACCCCCCCAAACATTTTTTTATATATATCGAAACCCGGGTATCCCAACGTTTGGATAACCCATTCCAGGTACACCCAACTATAGCCTCCAGGCGTCCAACCCGTTTCTTACTCGGAATTATTGCGCAATTATTTACTATGGGCTTTTGGCGAGGGCGAACTTCAGGACATATAATACCACTCTCTCCGGAAGCGTAAGGACCGCATCATATGGCATTCATATATATTAACGTCGGTAACCAAACGTCCCTTATTTTCCCGGTCACTGTAGTACAGCATCGCCCCCCCCCCCCGCCCCCCCCTTCCTGTCCTCAACACGCGCCCGCCAACCGAGGGGTGTTTATCGTGCTCCCACATGGCAATGCCGGGCGGTAGGTGAACCACACAGCCCTAACGAAACTATGTCTCCGCCCTCTCCTACTATCATGGAACGAAGTTCAACCTCCTAAAAACGGAGCGAAACTTCACGAAGGTACGACACCAACCGTCCCGAACATCACTTCCTCCTAAACACGCATGCCGTTCACGCACGAGGTATGTATCATATGTACGTCAGCCGTTCCGAGCATTACGACATGCCAGAAGCAGGGCAAAGAACAAAACCGAACCAACCCCCCCCCCGGTACTGCCATCAAAACATCCGGGGGGTGGGGGCGGCTAACACGACGGAGCAATATTTCAAGGGCGTGTGCCCAATACGGTATTATACGTACATACTCTGAGGGCACCCAGGGTGCGTACCCGAGTATATGCTGTGAGGGGACCCGGGTACATACCCGGGTATGCCCAAAACAACCAGGTTTGGCACTCGGGTACATACCCGAGTATGACTAAAACAACCAGGTTTGGCACTCGGGTACATACCCGAGAATGATCGAAACAACTAGGTTTGGCACTCGGGTACATACCCGAGTATGACCAAAACAGCTAGGTTTGGCACTCGGGTACACACCCGAGTATGACCAAAACAACCAGGTTTGGCACCCGGGTACATACCCCTAGAGTATATACCCTACAAAGAAGCACACCCTTGCGCTATTTCTCCCGCTAAATGGAACCGCTAGCCGCTACTTGCACCCTGTCCCTCTCCGAGTCCGCTGGCATCTGGCCTTGGCTGGAATGCACCCCCCCCTCCGACTGTCCATCTGCCGCCGCCGACACCACGTCTGCGTGGTGTACCGAAGAAGGCGCAGCCGTCGCTGCTGCTGCCGTCGCTGCTGCTGCTGCTGCTGCTGCTGCTGCTGCTGCTGCTGCTGCTGCTGCTGCTGTTGCTGCTGCTGCTTCTGCTTCTGCTGTTTCTGCTGCCACCGCAGCCGCCGCAGATGCTGCTGCTGCTGCCGCTGCCGCGGCTGCCCGTGCCTCTGCTTTCTCTATTCCGGCCACCTCCACTGCGCGGCGCGCAAACCTAGTCATGTAGCTCTGCTCGAAGCAAGTGATACACAGCATACAAGGAGGCCGGGAGAGGGGGGGAAGGGGGGAGATGTCACACGAAATCCTCGCGACCCAACCACAGACAACGTCCTACCGACCGGGCGTGTAGTTGGTGGCAAATACAACGAAGTATCATATCATACGAGTTATTTCACTTCACAAAACCCAAGGTCTCGAGGGGGGAGGGAGTTCAATGTGGGAGGGGGAACAGGGCGCGGAAGAAGGGGTGGAGGAGGAGGGAGGAGGAGGAAGGCGAGGGGGGGGGGGGATGTACTCATTGTCGTGCATGGCCGTAGTCGTATGACCATAGACCCTCGATCCCGACAATGCCGGGACGGAGCACGTTCGGGTTTTCACCACCAGCGCAGGCATTGCATAGCACCAAGCGCGAAGCGCCGTGAGGTTTTGAGCGAGTCGCATGGACAGGGGAGCTGCATCCTCTATTATAAGAACCGCTTGTGAGGCGGACTTGCCTATGCCGGGGGGGGGGGGGGCTGAAGGGCGAGGGGGGGGGGAGAAGGAACGGGAGGGGGGGAGGGGCTGGGGGGGGGGGGGGGGGGGGCCTGGGTGCTTCGTTTTAGGGCAGCGCCCTCCCGCCCACCCGCTCGTTTGCACACGCAAGTTAATCTACCCATGAAAAAACAAACGCGGTACTGTACGTACACGACTCCCAACGAACCTGAAGAATCCGCTGGTCAGCCTCGGTCAGAATGCCGCCCCTCACTCCCGCCCCGATGATCGACTCGCCGGGAGAGACGGCTTGCCCGCGTCCCTGCGAGAAGGCACTCCCCGACTGCCCCGCGCCACCGCCACTGCTGCGGTTAAGGGCGGCCTTTGCTTCGGGCATCGCCACCAAGGCGTCTAGAAGAAGGGTCTCGAGGAGGAGAGCGGCCTGATAGAATCAGGGGCGCGCGGGGGGGGTACTCATTTGTTGCTTGCCTTAGTCATTTGACCATTGACCACGCATCCCTTTCGAGACGGAGCACGGGGGGGGGGGGTATTTCATATTCATGCATGGCCGTAGTCGTATGACGGGGGGGGTGTACTCGTGTCAAGGATGGCCGTAGTGGTATGACCATAAACCTTCGCATCCCTAAATGCAATACCGGAACAGAGCTCATGCCATGCATGGCCGTAGTCGCATGGCCATAGACCCCCTCGCATCCCTAAATGCAATGCCGGGACGGAGCACGTCGGGTTTTCACCGACCAGACAGACATTGCCGGGGGGGGTGTACTTAATATTCATGCATGGCCGTAGTCATATGACCTTAGAACCTCGGGGGGGGGGGGGGGCATGTCTGGCTCGGATTTCGGTGGGCTCGAACACCGTCCACAGACCGCCTAAAACCCTGCCAGAGGACACCGAGAAAAAAAACATCAACACACACCAAACATTAAAAAAAAAAAAAACTGCCGAGAAAAAAAAAAGAGAAAAATGCCGAATGCCGAGTACAGAGCACTGAGGCACGAAGTGTGAGCAGTGCATTGTTCCGTTCCGCCGGGTGGATTGGTCGCCTCGACGTGCGAGCGACGCCGGAACCATCTGCGCCAATCACGGCCCTCCGATCTCCCCATCAAAGCCGTCGACCCCAAACGAAAAAAAAATCATTCCACCGACCACAGCTCCCCAACCTCCCCCCAAAACCCCGCCGACCCCGAACAAACTAAACAGCTAGCCAATCACAGCCACCCCCCGTTCTCCTTCCCCCGCCCCAAAAAAAACCCCGTCGAGCTCAAGCAAATATACCAAAAATAAATAACTTTATTGTAGCCCGACCCAGACCTTAAACCAACCAAACAAACAAACAAACAAAAACTCCCTTACCTTCTCATACCCCTTGCGGGCAGGCTCCCACATGCCGAGCACCTCGCTCGCCGCGGACTCCTTAGCCTGCGCCAGCGCCGCCCTCACCACAATGTCCCGTGCCGACACAGCCACCGCCCCGTTCGCCGCCCCATGGTCCCCCCGCCCCAGCCTTGCACCTCCGCCACCGCTACTGCTGCCGCTGCCGCTGCTGCTGCTGCCGGCAGAAATCCCACCCGTTGCCGGCGAACGGGACGACGAGGAGGAGGAGGAGCCTGTAGTCCGGGTTGCGGGATAAGCTCTGGGCGAGGCACCGCCAGCACCAGCACCAGCGCTGACACCACCATCATTAACAGCATCGGCCCCACTCGTACTCGGGGCGTTCCCCTTCTCCCCCGGCGTCGAAGCCACCTCTGTAGCCGCCGCGGCTTCCGCGTCCGCCGCCGCCGCAGCCGCCGCCGCCGCAGCCGCAGTCGCCGCCGAGCCACGCAGCTCGGTCCTGCACCGCTCCGCCCTCCTCAGCACGGTCGAGAACTGCCCGGTCAGCCACCTCAGGAGCGACTTCCCCCTCGCCGACACCTGCGCTTCCGACGACGCCTCGGACGACGACGAAGAAGAAGAGGAGGCCGCGGGAGCCGCGCTGGCCAAGGGGGGGGAGAAGCAGCCTTCCGACCCAGACCTCGTTCTTCCCCGCGACGGCGGGGGCGGCGGCGGCGCCGCCGCCGCCGCCGCCGCCACGCTGCCGCCGCCAATGCAGCCGCAGCCGCCGCCCTCCCCCCTCAACGACGCCCCCCCTCCCTGTCCCTGTCGGTGTTGCGGGTACGAGTATTGGCGCTGCCTTCTAGTGCTTTCGTCGGGCACCATCCCGCTATCACCACCACCACCGCCACCGCCACCGCCGCCACCGCCGCCACCACCTCCTCCGTGATGGGGGCTACGAAGGTGAGGCGATTCGGGGGAAGCCGAAGAGAGGGGCGGGGGCGGGGGCTGCGGCTGGTGGCGGGTGGAGACGGTGGGCAGAGACTCCAGCGCCTGGTTCCCCCAGACGATGGCCTCCTTCGCCATGGACAGGCTCTTGAGGTAGAGCACCAGCGCTTCCCCGAAGAGGCGGTGGCTGTCGCAGCATGCCGATGCCCCGGCGTCCCCGCGCCCCTGGGGGCTAAAGCCGCCGGCGCCGGCGCCGCTGCTGCCGCGGCTGAAGATGCTGTCGGGGGTGGGGGCTCGAAGGCCGGAGGTGAGAAACCACGGCTCGTCGTCGTCGTCGTTGCAGAGCGGTGGCTTGGCTCGGTCATCTGAGGACGAGCGCGGTTTGTTGGTCGGCTGGTTGATTAGTTGGTTAGTTGGTTTGTTAGTTGGTTAGTTGGTTGGTTAGTTGGTTAGTTGGTTAGTTGGTTGGTTAGTGGGTTGTTGGTTGGTTAGTTGGTTGGTTAGTTGGTTAGTTGGTTGGTTTGGTGCGTTGGGTAGTTGGTTAGTTGGTTAGTTGGTTATAGTTGGTTTGTTGATTTGTTGGTTGCTTGGTCGGATTGTTGGTTGGTTAGCTCTTTGCCAGATTTATTTTTTTGTGCGATTGGCTGCTTGGTGGGTAGGGTGGATGGGGTGGGCTCGTCGTTTGGCCGTTTGCTTGGATAGGTGGTACATTGTTCGGGTTGTTTGGCTATAGGTGGTTCACTGGCAGCGCTACGAGCGCGCTTTTATTCCTCGTTCTGCGGCACCAAAAGAGGCGAGCACACGACCACAGACCATAACGACAGCAGAGAAGACGATTGCGCAGCAGCACAAACCGGCGGGAAATTTCCACCGCCACAGGAGCGGTGATACTGCCGCGCACGCATCGACTCCCCCACCCCCCCTTCCTCCTGCCTCCACCTCCCCGACAGCCTCCGCGCCCCACCCCTCGCACTAACATGCCAGATAAACCATTCTCCCATAAGCAACAAGCCTCAAGGATGTACATAATATATCGTCGCCTAACAAAACAAAACAATATCTAACCCATTCTTGAACCTGGGTATCATATATACGAAGTACTCGTATAGTGTACACAAACCTATTATACGAACTACTCGTCAAATATAACCAGGTAAACAAATATATTCTCGCCAAAAAAACAAGTACGTTTATTATCCAACCCCTCTGCAGGCCCAGCTCCGACAAAATGGTTGCCACGAGTCCAAACAAACTACGTACACGACTCCTCGATAGTTTTTCCTCCGAGAAATTTCCCCGCTTCCGAGAAAATTCCCAGCTTCCGAGAAATTTCCCCAGGCGGTCGGCGTTAGCTATTATACTTGTATCATATCATACCTGGCGAGAAGCCGCCAGACCTTCCGCTCGAGCGGTGGGCGAACGAACCGCCCAGTGCCAGACTGCCGCCGCTGATCGCGCCCCACGCACCGCCGCCAGCGGAAACATCCCGGCCATGTGCTTCGACGCTCGACTTGCGGCGGCGGCACTGCATGGCGAGCGCCAAGCGAGAATCTCCCAGCTGCCATGCACCAAATGTGGAAAGAGGGGCAGGGAGGGAAATGTGAGGAATAGGAGGAGGATGGGGGGCGGGAGGAGGAGGAGGAGGAGGAGGAGGAGGAAGGGGCGATAGGGTACCCGTGAGGGCTCGTACGTTTTTATGAAATTGCATGCGAAGGCGAGAAAGGCTACCCCAGACAACACCGAAATCACACCAAGAAAAACAAAAAAGAACAACAACAAAAAACATCACAGCAGACGAAAAACGGCAGGACCACAAAAACTCCTCACAAGGAATCCTCCCAGGTTACGAGTATCTATCTGACAATCGGATCGAGTGTTTCGGGGGGTCAATCGACTTCGAATCAGAGTTGGATACGCTTTACACGCAACGAACGGGGATGATAATAAGTCGCCCCGCGGCGAACGAAAAGCCTTCATCTCGACCCGACCGCGCGCATATTTCACGTTCCCATCACAAACCTCGGCTAAGAGAACACCACGCCTCCCGAAGAGTTCCACCATCTGAAGCCAGCCAAAGGCAGGTGGGTGGGCGGGGACGGTCGACAGGGGCGCGATGGGACGGGACGGGACGGGAAGGGACGGGGACGTGGGGGGTGGGAAGCGTCAAGCAGCCATCTGGGAGAAACCAAACATTGTGACAACAACAAAAAACAAAACTGTCAACTCCTTCGCGTATGATCAGTAAAGACACACCCTGCTACCCCCCAACGTCTTAATAACAGCCAGCGGCGTCTCGGCCGATATCGATCACTCAAGCGCATTTCAGCGGTGGCACCAGCAACAGCAGCAGCCTCGAGGGAAAAGGCGGACACACATTCGCCCCCCTTCCCCATTCGTCCGTCCGTCGCAAGGGGCACGCCCGACATTTGGACTACCGTGCAACAAATCTCGACCCCGCACAGGAGCAGGGGAGGGGTATCTCCATCCTTGTCAAGGATTAAACTCATCGAAACAACAAGGGGGGCGCGGGGGTGGGGGAAAGTTGTCCTATAATTTATGTAGAACCATGAAACCTATCATAACGAAGAGGGTGTGGGGGGGGTGTACTTCATTTTCATACATGGTCGTAGTCGTAGACCATAGACACCACCACAGCATGTTCATGTTCGAGACGTTTTTCATTCGACAGCGGGCGGGGGGCCACCGTAAGGTGCACGCTGGAGCCTGCCGTGCAGCGTATATCTCACACAACATTTCAGAGCAGGCTCAGAACTGCACGCACTCACCTGCAGGCATCGCAGGATTCCTTCCAGCCTAAGCGTGTGCGCCCCCGGGCCCCGCCCATCCCCGGGCCCCTGTCCGTCCGCAGCCGCCCTCGGAGATGCCCCTAGCCCCTGCGGAAGCCCGAACCCCACCTTCCCACCCCCTCCCCAGGCGCCACGCCCTCCCATCGGTACTAATCGAGGGCCGAGGGAACGCGAATCTCCCCCCTCCCCTAATCGGTAGGCGGTGTGCATATTACCGCCATCGCCGGCGCCAGCACCGCCGCCGCCGCCGCCGCTGGTGGGGCCTAAGTTGCCCGACGGTGTTCCGTCCACAAGCACGAAGTCGTCGCTGCCACCGGACCCGTCACCGCTCTCAGCGCGGCCACCCTGCTGCTGCTGCTGCTGCTGTTGCTGNGCAAGCCACCCCGCACTGCCGAGCTTGTCTCGGGCAGCTGGCGCTCTTCTCTACATGGTTTGCGTTCACCTCTACCTGGCTTGCGTTTACCCCAACCTGGGTCACGTTTTACTTCTACCCAGCTCGCGAAAGCTTCTGTCCGGCTCTGGGGACCAAGCAAGGTGCCCTGGCCGGCCGTTGGCGAACTTGTTTCCTAGGTCTTCGAGTTCTTCAAGAGGCCCTCCGCCGCAGCCCCTCTTCAGTACAGCGGCCGCTCCTGGCCGGGGACATCGCACCGCTCGATCTTCATCTGCAACCCACGAGGACTCACCGGCCTTGGTTTCGCCCGCTGCTCGTGGCAGCTCCTTAAGTGTTAGGCATGCTTCGCGTCTACCTCCTCGGATTCAGGCTGTGGTGACAGCGAGCGAGAATCCCTTTCGGGGGTTTTCTCCTCACCCCGTCAAGATGGTGACACGTTCACATTCAGCATGGACGCTGGTGCTACTACTGCTGCTGGTGTGGGCGGTGCTCCTCATAGGGCGTTCAGTACAGGCGCCGCTGTCGAAGCAGAATGCACTCGCGGTTGGTACAGATGCTGCGGGTGTATACCCACCAGGCGGCTCTCCTCCCCCCACGCCGAATGTCTCTCACATCCACCAGTCCACTGCTCGTAGTGCTCATCGCGTAGCACGACACGCCGTTACTGCTGCTGTACCAGCTTCGGCTGTCTTGATTGCGGTTGTACAACCTTCTGCTATGGTGTCTACTCCTATCTATGACCCAGTGGTGGTCTTGCCTCTCAGTAGTGTCGACGCCTCGCCTGTCAATTGTCTTCGCTCGTATTTTTACCAGACGCTTTTGTACTCTGCCCCTACGCTTTCCCCTCCCGCTCGTATGACCCTGTCAGGCGCCTGCTCCGCCAGCTCAGGCACGTCGCCCATCAAGGAGACGCGAGAGTACGGCACGACGCCCCGTAGCCGCCGGTTGAGCCCTGGCTCGGAACACTGATCTCCGTCGGGGGCTCTCCACTTCGACATCCCCTCCACTCCGCCGGGGCTCGTCGACTGTGAACCCCCCCATCTCGACGGACGCCATGCTCAAGGTAGAGCTGATCTTACTGGCTGCAGGCGTCCAACAGCGGGACATCCTGTCTCCGCCCGGCACTGCTCAGCAGTTGCAAAGGGAGGAAGCGCTGCTGTGGCAACAGCGCCAGCGCCAGCAGCAGATGCAACATAAGCAGCGACAGCCCGGACAGCAGCCACTCCCTCCCTTGTAGGCTTCGTCTGGCACGACCATGTTTGCCGGTCTCACACACCACGAGGCACCCAATGCCTTCCCGGACTGTTCAAGGCCGCCATCGCGGCCAACTCGGCGATCATGTTGACCCACACTGCCGAGATCAGCGCACAGGCCTCGGCCCGCCGTCACGCCAATAGTTCAGTGGCCAAGCAGGCTTTGGCGCGGGCTGAAGCCGTCCATGTTGCTGCGATGGAGACGATTCTCCGCCGCAAGGCTAAACTTGCTGAGGCAACAGGCGCCGTCGCGTCCGCCAAGCGCGTATCTCAGGCGGCCAAACTCGTGACGCGCTCTGGAGGCACTGCAAAAATTCCGAGCAAATCATACCAAGGGGCACCGCGGAAAGGCAGGTGCCGCGGCAAGCTCAGCGCCGCCTGCTTCCATCTCCGCCACCACGGCCCCTGCACTGGCTGATCTACACCCCGCGCCGGCCACATCCACCGCTCTGGTTGTCCGTTTGGACCCGCTCCCTACGTCCACGTAGCCCCCCCCCGCGGCTGTTAACGATGCCTCGACCTGCCCGCCTCCACCCTGACCTCGGTCAAAAGACGATCGCCGCGCGTCCGAGCGCTGCGACGGCCTTGACCCCTCTCCCGACAACGTAGCTGCGGCAGCGCCAGCAGGAGCAGCGGGAGAAGAGGAAGCAGAAGGTGGGCGGAGCACGTCGCTGTCGAAGAAATCTCGGAACGATGCCCGGTGCTGGGGGTCGGGCACGAGCAGGCGGCACAGCAGGTCGTTGCACGCGCGCCCGGGCGGGGTGACGCCTTCCGGCATCGGGTAGAAGCACTCGCGGGCGGGCGGGGTTGGGCCACGGCGGATGTTTGCCAGCAGCTGGATCTGAGAGGGGGGCGGCAGAGGGAGAGGAGGAGAGAGGGCGAGACGGGGGGAGAGACGAGAGAGAGAGATAATCGTATCGGTACTACAGTAGAAAAAATAAGCACTGCACCACACTACGCCGGAAGGGATAGGCGTGGTGCAAGCCTCCATTCCAACAGTAAGCAGTACGTAGCGTACTGGAGACCCCAAAAATCTCCAAGCCGCGCACTCTCAATCATGATCAAAAGACGGGAGTGGAGACCCCAAAAGCTTCAAGCCGCGCACTCTCAAGCAAACACTGTATAATTACATCGTAGGAGATCGTTAACCATTCAGAACTGGAAAAAAAAAATCCACACTAATTTCAAGTAGTTTTCCCCTAATACGTAGGACCAGTTTCTAAGGGGTCAAGGGGCGCGTCAAGGCCTGTGCTGGTCCTCAACATATACCACCCTGTTCCAAACCATAAGAACCGTTTTTGTACTAATACTTATTCCAAACGGTCTTTATATTTCCGGACAAAGTGGTTCTAGTTAACGCATAGGGGGGAGGTCAGCCAAGAGGTTGGACCGCGGCCTCCTACATACCGCTCTGTCCCGAAAAGATAAGCGCCATTTGTTTTGAATCTGAATGCGCAAAATATGCTTGTATTTCAGAACAGAGTGGTATGTACTTTTTTACGTACAACTCTGGCCGGAAATATAAATAAACGTTTCATACTGATATCAGATTCCAAACGACGGTGACATCAGATTCCAAACGACGGTGACATCAGATTCCAAACGACGGTGACATCAGATTCCAAACGACGGTGACTATATTATCGGCCACAGCAGTGGTACCTTGCACATTTTTCAACAGCACCGAGACATCACTACCAAGTACCAGTGGGGCAGTGTATTACGGGGGACCATAGTAAACACTAGTAAACAGGACCTACGGTACCCACAAAAACCTGTATATTTGCCTATTTTTACTGGCAATATTTGGTCCTATTTACTATATGGTCCTCCGTAACAGTACCTGATTGGCGCCCCCGAAGGGGGGCTTGCCGGCGAGCATCTCGAACAAGATGGCTCCGACACTCCACAGGTCAGCCTTCGCGCCGTACTTGTGCCCCTGGAGAATTTCCGGGGCCTTTTTGCACGACGCCATGAAATTCAGAGAGAAAAGAGAGAGTCGGCGGGGCGCGGCGCAAAGCGAAAGAATTAAGCGTTAGCGCGGGAGAAAACATAAGCACATATATTTCAGTACTACTGTCCCTAAATGTTAAGGACACTATGTATACTAATGATAAATTATAATAATAACAACAATAATAGTAACCCCAACAGGCCCTTACAGTTAGGAACAAAAAAAGCAATACGCATACATACTCGTACATATATGTACGCGGCTTCTGACACGACCAAAACTTACTCTCCTCTGTGTTCAGGGTGATCGGTTCCATGTCCCAGGCTCGCGATAAAAAATGTCCAGCATTCGTGGTAACAGGGACAATTCGGTGGTGTGGCAAAAAATATATACCGGTATATCGGTAGGGAAGTACGTACTGTATACCTGGCATACTTGCAGAACACAATCTAAAAGTGGGTAGTTCTCCTTACCTTACGTTATCCTGTCGATCCTGAAGAAAAGTCACGAGGAAGTGATTTGCTCTATGTATATATATATATCGGGATCTGGTGCCGCTTTACTGAGGGCAATCGGCTGGGGAAAAAAACAGCCAGTCTATATTTAAAAAATAAAAAATCTCACGTCTGCGGGTGACGATATGCCTCTTGAAAAAAAAAAAACACGAGGTACATGCGTCAAGTCGCCCAATGTAAATTTTTTGACCGATTCCAATATGCGCGACCGTTTCAACCCTCTCTCCTTCCTTCCTCGGGTTATATATCTGTCGCAAAACTGGCATATCTGCTTCTGTCTCTGTTTTATCTCCATCATTGTATTTCTATTTCTCTCTGCGTCCCTTTCACGTTCGTTTTTCATTTCACGTTCATTTTTCCTTACACTCTTTATTTCCTTCTTCCTTTCTTAATTTATTTCCGCTCTTCGTCCCTCCCTCCGTCCGTCCCTACACCCGCCGCAGCTCACCATGTACAGGGGGGACCCGCAAATCGTTTCCGCCATGGAAGCTTTCGCGAGATGTCTCGCGAACCCGAAGTCGGCTATCTTCAGGGTGGCGCCAAGCCCCGTACCCGTGAGCAGCAGGTTCTGAGGCTTGAGGTCCCTGTGGACCAGGCTCTTCGACCACAAAAAATGGAGCCCAGAACCTGACGCAAAACAGACAGTGCCACAGCAGCAGGGGGGGGGGGGGGGGTGTACTCATGCCATGCATGGTCGTAGTTATATGAAGTATGACCATAGGCCCTCGCATTCCTACAATGCCGTACTGATACAGCTGTCAACGAATGCAGAAACGGAATGGTAGATCGTGTAGCAAGGTATCGGATCGACTAAGTGGGGGGAGGCGGGGGCAAGCATGGGTGAGTCGTCGCAGGCGTATCTCAAGCAAAGGCGCTGTGTACAGAAGACCGTTGGTTTGACCCCTTGACTGAAGGCCCACCTGCACAAAAAAAAAGTAATGGTAAAGCTCATATAGGCCTTGGTCGCTCAAAAAGATCCGGCTGTACATTTCGCCTCAGGGGGGGGGGGGCGGGGTGTTACTACAAGTACGAGTCGAAGCAGACCTCGCCTCTGTCCATTGCCAGCGCAGGGTTTCGAGCGGGTGCAGAGGCGTGCACGCCATCCTTGCCAATACGGTCGTCCGACCAAATTACAGCACCCCCTTGGGGGGTTGGTTGGCTTGATCATAGTAATAGAAGGAAATCATGTCGGAAAAAAAATGGACGAGACTTGTGTACAGCATGAACTGCACGAAGCAGACCGTGCTACCGAGGGTACAACATATAAGGGGCGTGTCCGCACTGCAATTCAAGGAGCTGTGGGGGTCCCTCCATAATGCCCGATAAAAAATGCCGGTGCCCGATAGAATGCCGATGCCCGATAGAATGCCGGTGCCCGATATAATGCCGATGCCCGATAGAATGCCGGCACCCGATACAATGCCGATGCCCGATATAATGCCGATGCCGGACAAAATGCCGATTCCCGATATAGTGCCGTTGCCCGATATAAAGCCGGTGCCCGATATAATGCCGATGCCCGATATAATGCCGATGCCCAATACAAAGCCGATGCCCGACATAATGCCGATGCCCGATACAATGCCGGTGCCCGATATAATGCCGGTGAAACCGCTTGGCACAGGTAGGATTATACCAATGTGGCAGTGTGCGCAATACTGCCGGTGCCCACTACGTATAATGCCGATATATTGGCCTGGCATATACCGGCATTGTACAGGAACCACTTCTACTGTACATAGCTGTTGCACGCTCTTCTTTATTCGCTTGGCCAGACCGCGATTGCTCACGCATCGTTAATAGTGTTTGTTTTGGTGGCTATGCATGGTAGTGTTCATGCCAGATGAGAAGGGGCTCCATTTAAGGGCTCGGCTAATCACGGAGGGGTGGGAAATTAATCAGCCACCTTAACCGCGGCGAACTGATGGAAACAACATTTCCGGTCCCGCCGCCTCACAAGCGGATCTTAGGAGGATGCAGCTTACGCTTCATGCGGCTCGCCCGATACGTCACGGTGCTTCGCGCTTGGTGCAAGCAAGGTCTGCCTGGTCGGTGAAAACCCGATGTGCTCCGTCCCCGGCATTAATTGTAGGGATGCGAGCGTCTATGGTAATACGACTACGGCCATGCATGACATGCGGCTAATGAGCACACACACCCCCGCTTGCCCAAAAGGCAACATAGGTCAGGGAAAAATAAGCAAACAATTGTTACGTAATACAAATGGAAAAACGCAATGAGAGCCCAACCGTTGGAGGTGTCTGCCTCTATTAGGAGTAGGAACGGCGTTCCGTCTCGAGAGGGGTGCGTGGTCAATGGTCAAATGACTAAGGCAAGCAACTAAAGAGTACCCCCCCCCCCCCCCCCGCCCCCTCCCCTCTTCCCGCCCCCGTTCGCCCACACATACCTAGGTGGCGCATGAAGTGCCTCGCAGAATGTTCCGCTAATCGCCCCTCCTTCCTTATCAACGCCCTCAGGTCTCCTCCCGCGCAGTACTCCAGGACGAGGTAGATATGTCTTTCCGTTTTCTGCAAAAGAGAGGAGAAAAGCAAACAAACAAAAAAAAACGAAAAAGGCATCCATGGTTTACAATAATACACTAAAAAACAAAAATAGAATTGCACACGCACAAATAATACACGCGCAGGCGGGTATTATATGTTTCATAGATGAGCACGCCTTCCTCGCAACTCTGCAAACCCTTTTCCAGGCCTGGTTGATTGACGGTCCGACGCCGCAGAATTTAAAAAAAAAAAAGAAAAAAGTCGAGAGCGCCGCAACAAATAGTGGCAAGTGATCCATCGAATAATCGAAGGAGCGCCGCCGGCACGAAAAAAACAACAACACAACAACCCGTCACATTAACCCCCATGTCTACATGTAACGCCGCGTTAAGAAACCACTGTACTAATCTTTAACCCAAGCCGTCTTTACATTTCGGAACAGAGTGATATACGATACCTACGGTACATCAGATTGGCGTCGTGGCGACATGCCGACATCGGGTTCGGGGCGCGTGAGCTGCTGCCGTGCGGCGGAAGTATTGCCCCCCGGGAGGCCTGGGGGCGCGCTCTCACTCTCTGGTCGGTGCCTACACAATAGTGGGCCCGATCGGTCCGCTGCCGCGCCCCAGGGTTCATGTCGGCTTGTCCATCGCGCCATTGTACGCATGCCGATGATGCGCTATATATATAACCAATCGTCAGTGTTCGCGACATGCTGTTGGTACTCGCGATATTTCATTGGTTCTCGCGACATGTTACTGGTTCTCGCGACATTTTATTGGTGCTCGTCACATATTAAACCCGTAGTTGGTGCGATGGAAGTATGTCTGACGCACAGCTTGCAAAGATGAGTGTCAATGAAATCCTCGATCTCACAACTGTTGTTACTAGTTTTTATACTTCGAAGTAGATGGTATTAAGGGCCCGTATTAACGAAGAAAAAAAACATTCAATTTGGAAAAAAAAAAAATCAAATCCGCTTTTCGTTGGTCAACACACGCACCAGCACCAAAGATTAGGATCTTGGGGCATAATATTTGGTGCTGGTGCGTGTGTTGACCAATGAAGAGCGAATTTGAAATTTATTTTTTCCAAATTGAATTTATTTTATACTCGTTAATATGGGCCCTTAATAGTGGCATTCACATCTTTTGGCGCCTTCAAAATTAGAAGCACACATTCGCTCGTAAATACATGTTAGGTACTCGCGACAATACTATTGGTACTCGCGACACAATATTGGTACTCGCGAGATACTATCGGTACTTGGGACACTCTGCTGGTACCCCCGCAGCACAGCAGTAGTGTTGGTATGATACTCGCAGCAGGCCTTAGCCACAGCGCGGACTGTCAATAGGAACAAAGGACAGAGTGCTGCTGCTGCTGCTGCTGTACTGGTAGGCACTATACTCGTATACCAGGTATAGTACAGATGACTATTACGTGGGACCAAAGTAAATATCATTAGGACCAGGTATTAAGATTACGGGGGAGCATAGCAAACCGGACCATATATGTTCAGAAAAAATAGGTAAGGGCCCATCTTAACGAATATAAAATAAATTCAATTTGGAAAAAATAAAATTCAAATTCGCGTTTCATTGGTCAACACACGCACCAGCATCAAAGATTAGGATCTTGGGGTATAATCTTGGGTGGTGGTGCGGGTTCTGACCAATGAAAAGCGGATTTTATTAATTTTTTTTTCCAAATTTAATTTATTTGTTCTTCGTTAAAACGGGCCCTAAATACGTACGAAGTATATAGTTTTTTGTGAGTATCGTAGGTTCTGTTTACTACATTAGCCCACCCCGTAATAGTAGAAAGAGGTGGAATACAGGGCTCCCCTTCGGGATTGTGGTTGACTTGAAGTCCCGGGGGTTGTCGCGAGCTGAAAAAGGGAGAACATAGCAGCTGCTGGCGTTCGTTCCTCGAACCAGCTACTCGTACGTAAGCCATCGCGCAGGCACGAAGAACATTAAACATCTCTTGAAAAGCTGAAGAAAAAAGACGTGTGTGTATACATTGTAGCCACGGGGCAAGTAACCGTGCAAGTAACACCGACCAGCCCGAACGCGTGTATCGTTACTACTAACCCGTTCTTTCTACCCAACCACATCAGTACACCCAGTGTCTGTCTATGGTCCCCCATAAAAAATGCATACCAGTCCGACATTTTATATAGGGCCGATTGGGAACTAACGAAACTATTGAAAGAACGACTACGAATCTCACGGCCGGAGTTCGATTCTCGGCATCCCCACAACCTCCCTTTCTTTTCTAACACTTTTTTTATTCAAATTATTTTTTTTTCCTTTGTGAATGTCGTCACAACCAAGTAGCACTCGGACCAGATTATGTGAAATCACCGGTTGAGGGCAATGATGTATCATAAGCATCGCAACCAGCAGTTCTTGAGATGGCTAAAAGTACCAAAAATACCACAGTAAAAACTAATGTAAAAAACACAATTTTTCGGCCTGGGAGAGCTCGGTAAACCTCAGAAAAAAACCTTACTGGAAAAATTGCGCGAAATCCCGGGAATCCGGGAGGGGATGATAACGAAGCATCCCCGGGTCCATTTTTGTTTTTTTGAATGGTCTAGCCTCTCTTCATAATGATACAACTATAAAAGATTCCTAGTTTTACTTAACGGTACTTATATACACCGTATTAGAGATCGGTCTTATATTTATTGTAGTACGGATCGGCCCTATGTAAAACGTCGGACTGGTATACTGCTGCTGTACATGTATAGGCGTACGTCTACTACTCTGTAACACACTGGGCGTAAATATAAGGACCGCTTGGTCTTCATATTAATGTACAAACGCTCCTTATATTTCCGCCCACAGAGTGGTACGTATGACGTATGATATAATAGTTGAGCGGGAGGCAGAAGGAATTGGAGTGGAACGCGCTTGAAATGACGTCAAAACATGCCCCTTCTTAAAAAACGGATACCTGTCACCAGGTAGTAGGCACATTTCGGTAGCGTCCAAGGAAATAACGAAACAACGAAATCATCGGCGGCGACCCGCCACCGCCACCGCCACCGCCATCCCTCCCCCATCGAAGGCGGTGTGGAGGCATCAATCAGCAAGCAAGCGAGCAACGGTTTGCGTCTCACCTTGATGTCGTAGAGCTCAACGATGTTACCGTGACGGAAGCTCTTGAGGATCGAAATCTCCGACTCCAGGTTCTCTTGAAGCTTTCCCTAACATGCGCAGCAGGCAATAAAGTGCATATAAAAACCGTAAGCACGCGCGATCGAAGGATCACACTCAAGCTACGTAGCAAAGATGAGTTTCTACGAAATCCTCGATCTCACAGCTGTTTTTTTTTTTTTTTTAATATATATACAGCAGCAGCAGTACCAGGTTGTTAGGCATGACTCCTGTAACTATTAACCCTGTACCTCGTAGTACGCCATGTGTATTGTTAAAAATATATTACGGCATCCAATGTATCGGTTACTACCACGTAAAATAAGTAACACCTGGTACTTTGAAAACTGCGTAACACGTATATGCAATTCGAGGTGAACGAACACTAACAACGCAACGATCGCGCCTCCTGGGCGCTAACGAGGATCTCCTATGTCAGGCAAGGCATGCTTCCACAGGGTAAGCACGAGCTCAGACAGCGCGGCGGCAGCGGCGGGGGGGGGGGTCTACTCCTGCCATGCATGGCCGTAATCGAATGACCATACACCCTCGCATCCCTACAATGCCGGAAGCCGGGGGGGGGGGGGGGGTTGCGCAATGCCTGTTATAATAGAAAACCGGGGATACTCCAAACCGAGCCTAAAAGGTTGCGTAAATGTTGTCAATCCCGCAAAAGTCATCACGTAACGTACGAGATGGATATTAACAATTGGATACCAGGTATTAACTTGTTAGCCTTGTTAGGAACGTTACAGCCCGACTTCTCTCGGCGCACTCTACTTTTCCCAGTGCATGATGCAAGGCATAGCGCCAGACCTGCACCGACCCGAGCCGCTAACTCACCCCGGCGCTCGTGCTCAACCCTCGAACGGACCACAGGGCGGGGCGGTCAAGCCTGCAAGCGCAAGGAACCAAGCTACGTGCCTACAACCCTCCCATTCAGAACCAAAAGCATGAGACACGATAAAACATAGCAGGGGCATGTCGACATGTATGTAAACGTTGCGAGAGGAACCCCAACTATTACGAGGGGCCATGGTAAATAGAACCAAATATCGCTAGTAAAAAATAGGGAAACATGAAGGTTTTTTTTGCGTACCGTAGGTTCTATTTACTAGTATTTACTATGGTCCCCCGTAATAATCACTGGTACATAATACGCCCAGGACCATGCTACACGCACAAAGTCTATCAGGATATGTCTACATGCATGTAGTAACGCCGCGTAAATAAATCAAACAACCTATTTAATACGCCCCCAAGCCGGAGCAGGACCACGGTATATACCATGGTACACGCGATAACTTATCAGGGCGTGTCTGCACCTAACGCCACGCGCGGGACCAACCTGTATGCTGTTTACCTAAAAAAAACTTCGTATGCCCCCCATTCCGAACCAGAAACCAAGATAAAACCAGCAAAAAAAACAAAAGTACCCTCCGCGGGGCATGTCTGCACGCATACAACATCCTTGCACTTCTGATGTTAAACAACTAATCTAACTCTCTCGTCTCCCCAGTAGTTTGTCCGCAAACCGTCGGTTCAACCACCGCGAAAATGATCCCCACCCACACTTCGAAATTCGACGTAGTTCGTCGCGAAAATCGAGGGTGAACGGGGTAGGTCATAATAAGGAGCTACTTGTAAGGGGTTAAGCCGAACCGGAACAACAAAAAAGAGGGTGAGGGGCAAATATGCTACAACGCTGGCCGTAACTACTATCACCGTTTTATTACAGTACAGGAAATTTAGTAAGAAAACGCGAAATAATAAAGAGCAGGCTTGAGAATAAAACAGGAAATTAACAAATTCCGGGAGTCGTCATACTAAAATTAGTGTGTAGGACGCATCCATTCTCAAAAATAGAAAGACACCCTGGGCCAGCTTTTCTTGTTTCTTATTAGGTGTCCTGTACTATACTGTACCTGTATTGACATTGAATCCAAACGGTACGGCGTACTGGTACTATATTTCCGGCCAGTTCGATACATACGCAGGAGATCGGTATTTTTGGGCACATCAGTGCCTCTCTATGTTTTTTACTACTACGAGCGAAGGAAAGTTTAAGTTTCTCTAAAATTTTGACCCAAGCCAACAAAACAAAAATCAGGGGGGCCCGTTTCGAGTTGTGCCTAAAGCGTCTGCCGTCACTTTCCCGCACACAATTTGACAACAGTTACAAAACGTCCTACTGCGCGAGTTCCTAGCGATAGCTACGCTATTTAAACCGTTTTTGGTGTAGGGTGCGGCCAGGTAGGGGGGGGTGGTGAGCCAAGGGGTCCCATATTACGGAGGGGGGCATAGTAATCATAATCCACTACAAACACAAAAAAAAGCTAGCAAAGATGAGCTTCGACGAAATCCTCGATCTCACAGCTGTTGTTTTTTGTTAAAAAAAATAAATACACAAAAAACTATATAATACAGTATTTTTACTAAGCAAATTTGGTCCTGATTACTATGTGCCCCCATAATCGCGTCTTTGGTGAGGGAAAAGCCGAGGGGTGTCGTTCTCGTCGTCGTAGTGCATGTTTATCGCAGCCTACCTGTAAGCGAGAGCGGCTGATGGCTTTCATCGCGAACTCCTTCCCCGTCTCCCGCTGTCGGGCCAGGAACACCTGGGCATACGGAAGGCGACGACAGCACAGCAGGCAAAACATTTAGTTAGTGCGCGCATGGCGGGCGGCAAGGTAAGGGGCGAGGCAAGGGGCAAGGCAAGGGGCATGACATGGCAAGGCAAGGCAAGGCAAGGCAAGGCAAGGGGTAGGGCAAGGGGCAAGGCGAGGGGCGAGGCAACGAGCAAAGCGAAGCAAGGGCAAGGCAAGGCGATGCGAGATTCGATCTCGGAACGCCAACATCTCACAACAACAACAACAACAACAACAACAACAACAACAACAACAACAACAACAACAACAACAACAACAACAACAAGACGGGGTCTACCTATCAAAGGGCTGTGCATCATGCAACATACTACTGCTGACCTGTAGCATGCTATCATGTGCATTGTGCTAAACATTTTGTGCAATATCAGATGCATCGTGCCATTGATCTTAAGGTACCAGCTTGTCCGGAAAAATAAGGACCGTTTCCGTAAAAAAACAAAATACCTGGTCACCGTTGGGTAACCAAACAAACGGTCCTTGCATTTCCGGACATAGTGGTACCAGGTACAGTGGTGGCCCCTCTTTAGTGCCGGCTGCCCGCTATAGTGTCTGTGAAATCGCGTGACACAGATGGGGTTGAACCAGTGTGGCAGTGTGCGGAGTAGTGCCGGTGGCCGCTATACATAGTGCCGGTATGGGTGGCTGGCCCATATGATACCGGCACTATAAGAGGGACCATTACTGTATGCGCGTACATACAAGCAGCCGGCGAACCCTCTCGGACTACAACTGCTGTAGCTACTATAACGGAGGACCATAGTAAATAGGACCTACGGGACACTCGACTCGACTCGCCAGCTTCAAAGCTGGGCACGGTATAGCTGTCGTTTTTTCTTTTTAATTTTGCAATATATAATACCAGGTAGCAGTTAAATGACGACGAAATTTGAAATTTGGTATAGCATAGAGTTGATTGAACACTCGGGTTGTAGGAGTGTCCATATACCATATACCAGTACGAGTGTACATATAATATCTGGTACGTAGATGGCAGCTGGTGAACCTGACTGTAAGTCCATGAAGACCTACCTGCCACGTTGCGCGTAACACGTACATGCCAGCAAATTACGCGCAGTATTTATGAACGCGTCTGGACATCTACGTACCAGGTTGCGAGGCACGAGTGTGTACGCGCTAAATACCCTGAGAGACTGCCACTGCTGTGCGACAGCCACACAGCAGCCGATGGTAGCGGGGAAAAGTGTGATTTGCTTGCCAATGCGAGGTCCGAACCCTCGTACTAATATTTCTATGATACCTGGTGGGCATACCTGGCGAATGTGTCGCACGATAATCTCAGGAGCTTTCGTTTGACTTTTAGGATGCACAATGGGTGAGTGATATTATCAGTATATATGCAATGCCAGCACGTCGGTTTCGCTTGTACGGAGGATGAATT
This sequence comes from Saccharina japonica, assembly GCA_008828725.1. Classification (NCBI taxonomy): domain Eukaryota; class Phaeophyceae; order Laminariales; family Laminariaceae; genus Saccharina; species Saccharina japonica. The sequence goes on from MEHQ01004318.1 coordinate 237,628, forward strand.
CAATCGCATCGTAAATATAAACATTTCAGGGTATCACATGTCGCCCAAAATGCACCAGAATTTATCGTCCTAACGCTGTAAACAATGCTACCAGAAGTCACATTAATAGTAGTGTACCCAAGGTATTACCCCTCGGTGTTTTGAGAGTGTGTATTTGCTACTCACCACCGATATAGTGCCGTTGCCCGATATAAAGCCGGTGCCCGATATAATGCCGATGCCCGATATAATGCCGATGCCCAATACAAAGCCGATGCCCGACATAATGCCGATGCCCGATACAATGCCGGTGCCCGATATAATGCCGGTGAAACCGCTTGGCACAGGTAGGATTATACCAATGTGGCAGTGTGCGCAATACTGCCGGTGCCCACTACGTATAATGCCGATATATTGGCCTGGCATATACCGGCATTGTACAGGAACCACTTCTACTGTACATAGCTGTTGCACGCTCTTCTTTATTCGCTTGGCCAGACCGCGATTGCTCACGCATCGTTAATAGTGTTTGTTTTGGTGGCTATGCATGGTAGTGTTCATGCCAGATGAGAAGGGGCTCCATTTAAGGGCTCGGATAATCACGGAGGGGTGGGAAATTAATCAGCCACCTTAACCGCGGCGAACTGATGGAAACAACATTTCCGGTCCCGCCGCCTCACAAGCGGATCTTAGGAGGATGCAGCTTACGCTTCATGCGGCTCGCCCGATACGTCACGGTGCTTCGCGCTTGGTGCAAGCAAGGTCTGCCTGGTCGGTGAAAACCCGATGTGCTCCGTCCCCGGCATTAATTGTAGGGATGCGAGCGTCTATGGTAATACGACTACGGCCATGCATGACATGCGGCTAATGAGCACACACACCCCCGCTTGCCCAAAAGGCAACATAGGTCAGGGAAAAATAAGCAAACAATTGTTACGTAACACAAATGGAAAAACGCAATGAGAGCCCAACCGTTGGAGGTGTCTGCCGCCGGTGCCCGATATAATGCCGATGCCCGATAGAATGCCGGCACCCGGTACAATGCCGATGCCCGATATAATGCCGATGCCGGACAAAATGCCGATTCCCGATATAATGCCGATGCCCGATAGAATGCCGGTGCCCGATATAATGCCGATGCCCGATAGAATGCCGGCACCCGATACAATGCCGATGCCCGATATAATGCCGATGCCGGACAAAATGCCGATTCCCGATATAGTGCCGTTGCCCGATATAAAGCCGGTGCCCGATATAATGCCGATGCCCGATAGAATGCCGGCACCCGGTACAATGCCGATGCCCGATATAATGCCGATGCCGGACAAAATGCCGATTCCCGATATAGTGCCGTTGCCCGATATAAAGCCGGTGCCCGATATAATGCCGATGCCCGATATAATGCCGATGCCCAATACAAAGCCGATGCCCGACATAATGCCGATGCCCGATACAATGCCGGTGCCCGATATAATGCCGGTGAAACCGCTTGGCACAGATAGGATTATACCAATGTGGCAGTGTGCGCAATACTGCCGGTGCCCACTACGTATAATGCCGATATATTGGCCTGGCATATACCGGCATTGTACAGGAACCACTTCTACTGTACATAGCTGTTGCACGCTCTTCTTTATTCGCTTGGCCAGACCGCGATTGCTCACGCATCGTTAATAGTGTTTGTTTTGGTGGCTATGCATGGTAGTGTTCATGCCAGATGATAAGGGGCTCCATTTAAGGGCTCGGCTAATCACGGAGGGGTGGGAAATTAATCAGCCACCTTAACCGCGGCGAACTGATGGAAACAACATTTCCGGTCCCGCCGCCTCACAAGCGGATCTTAGGAGGATGCAGCTTACGCTTCATGCGGCTCGCCCGATACGTCACGGTGCTTCGCGCTTGGTGCAAGCAAGGTCTGCCTGGTCGGTGAAAACCCGATGTGCTCCGTCCCCGGCATTAATTGTAGGGATGCGAGCGTCTATGGTAATACGACTACGGCCATGCATGACATGCGGCTAATGAGCACACACACCCCCGCTTGCCCAAAAGGCAACATAGGTCAGGGAAAAATAAGCAAACAATTGTTACGTAATACAAATGGAAAAACGCAATGAGAGCCCAACCGTTGGAGGTGTCTGCCTCTATTAGGAGTAGGAACGGCGTTCCGTCTCGAGAGGGGTGCGTGGTCAATGGTCAAATGACTAAGGCAAGCAACTAAAGAGTACCCCCCCCCCCCGCCCCCTCCCCTCTTCCCGCCCCCGTTCGCCCACACATACCTAGGTGGCGCATGAAGTGCCTCGCAGAATGTTCCGCTAATCGCCCCTCCTTCCTTATCAACGCCCTCAGGTCTCCTCCCGCGCAGTACTCCAGGACGAGGTAGATATGTCTTTCCGTTTTCTGCAAAAGAGAGGAGAAAAGCAAACAAACAAAAAAAAACGAAAAAGGCATCCATGGTTTACAATAATACACTAAAAAACAAAAATAGAATTGCACACGCACAAATAATACACGCGCAGGCGGGTATTATATGTTTCATAGATGAGCACGCCTTCCTCGCAACTCTGCAAACCCTTTTCCAGGCCTGGTTGATTGACGGTCCGACGCCGCAGAATTTAAAAAAAAAAAGAAAAAAGTCGAGAGCGCCGCAACAAATAGTGGCAAGTGATCCATCGAATAATCGAAGGAGCGCCGCCGGCACGAAAAAAACAACAACACAACAACCCGTCACATTAACCCCCATGTCTACATGTAACGCCGCGTTAAGAAACCACTGTACTAATCTTTAACCCAAGCCGTCCTTACATTTCGGAACAGAGTGATATACGATACCTACGGTACATCAGATTGGCGTCGTGGCGACATGCCGACATCGGGTTCGGGGCGCGTGAGCTGCTGCCGTGCGGCGGAAGTATTGCCCCCCGGGAGGCCTGGGGGCGCGCTCTCACTCTCTGGTCGGTGCCTACACAATAGTGGGCCCGATCGGTCCGCTGCCGCGCCCCAGGGTTCATGTCGGCTTGTCCATCGCGCCATTGTACGCATGCCGATGATGCGCTATATATATAACCAATCGTCAGTGTTCGCGACATGCTGTTGGTACTCGCGATATTTCATTGGTTCTCGCGACATGTTACTGGTTCTCGCGACATTTTATTGGTGCTCGTCACATATTAAACCCGTAGTTGGTGCGATGGAAGTATGTCTGACGCACAGCTTGCAAAGATGAGTGTCAATGAAATCCTCGATCTCACAACTGTTGTTACTAGTTTTTATACTTCGAAGTAGATGGTATTAAGGGCCCGTATTAACGAAGAAAAAAAACATTCAATTTGGAAAAAAAAAAAATCAAATCCGCTTTTCATTGGTCAACACACGCACCAGCACCAAAGATTAGGATCTTGGGGCATAATATTTGGTGCTGGTGCGTGTGTTGACCAATGAAGAGCGAATTTGAAATTTATTTTTTCCAAATTGAATTTATTTTATACTCGTTAATATGGGCCCTTAATAGTGGCATTCACATCTTTTGGCGCCTTCAAAATTAGAAGCACACATTCGCTCGTAAATACATGTTAGGTACTCGCGACAATACTATTGGTACTCGCGACACAATATTGGTACTCGCGAGATACTATCGGTACTTGGGACACTCTGCTGGTACCCCCGCAGCACAGCAGTAGTGTTGGTATGATACTCGCAGCAGGCCTTAGCCACAGCGCGGACTGTCAATAGGAACAAAGGACAGAGTGCTGCTGCTGCTGCTGCTGCTGTACTGGTAGGCACTATACTCGTATACCAGGTATAGTACAGATGACTATTACGTGGGACCAAAGTAAATATCATTAGGACCAGGTATTAAGATTACGGGGGAGCATAGCAAACCGGACCATATATGTTCAGAAAAAATAGGTAAGGGCCCATCTTAACGAATATAAAATAAATTCAATTTGGAAAAAATAAAATTCAAATTCGCGTTTCATTGGTCAACACACGCACCAGCATCAAAGATTAGGATCTTGGGGTATAATCTTGGGTGGTGGTGCGGGTTCTGACCAATGAAAAGCGGATTTTATTAATTTTTTTTTCCAAATTTAATTTATTTGTTCTTCGTTAAAACGGGCCCTAAATACGTACGAAGTATATAGTTTTTTGTGAGTATCGTAGGTTCTGTTTACTACATTAGCCCACCCCGTAATAGTAGAAAGAGGTGGAATACAGGGCTCCCCTTCGGGATTGTGGTTGACTTGAAGTCCCGGGGGTTGTCGCGAGCTGAAAAAGGGAGAACATACCAGCTGCTGGCGTTCGTTCCTCGAACCAGCTACTCGTACGTAAGCCATCGCGCAGGCACGAAGAACATTAAACATCTCTTGAAAAGCTGAAGAAAAAAGACGTGTGTGTATACATTGTAGCCACGGGGCAAGTAACCGTGCAAGTAACACCGACCAGCCCGAACGCGTGTATCGTTACTACTAACCCGTTCTTTCTACCCAACCACATCAGTACACCCAGTGTCTGTCTATGGTCCCCCATAAAAAATGCATACCAGTCCGACATTTTATATAGGGCCGATTGGAAACTAACGAAACTATTGAAAGAACGACTACGAATCTCACGGCCGGAGTTCGATTCTCGGCATCCCCACAACCTCCCTTTCTTTTCTAACACTTTTTTTATTCAAATTATTTTTTTTTCCTTTGTGAATGTCGTCACAACCAAGTAGCACTCGGACCAGATTATGTGAAATCACCGGTTGAGGGCAATGATGTATAATAAGCATCGCAACCAGCAGTTCTTGAGATGGCTAAAAGTACCAAAAATACCACAGTAAAAACTAATGTAAAAAACACAATTTTTCGGCCTGGGAGAGCTCGGTAAACCTCAGAAAAAAACCTTACTGGAAAAATTGCGCGAAATCCCGGGAATCCGGGAGGGGATGATAACGAAGCATCCCCGGGTCCATTTTTGTTTTTTTGAATGGTCTAGCCTCTCTTCATAATGATACAACTATAAAAGATTCCTAGTTTTACTTAACGGTACTTATATACACCGTATTAGAGATCGGTCTTATATTTATTGTAGTACGGATCGGCCCTATGTAAAACGTCGGACTGGTATACTGCTGCTGTACATGTATAGGCGTACGTCTACTACTCTGTAACACACTGGGCGTAAATATAAGGACCGCTTGGTCTTCATATTAATGTACAAACGCTCCTTATATTTCCGCCCACAGAGTGGTACGTATGACGTATGATATAATAGTTGAGCGGGAGGCAGAAGGAATTGGAGTGGAACGCGCTTGAAATGACGTCAAAACATGCCCCTTCTTAAAAAACGGATACCTGTCACCAGGTAGTAGGCACATTGCGGTAGCGTCCAAGGAAATAACGAAACAACGAAATCATCGGCGGCGACCCGCCACCGCCACCGCCACCGCCATCCCTCCCCCATCGAAGGCGGTGTGGAGGCATCAATCAGCAAGCAAGCGAGCAACGGTTTGCGTCCCACCTTGATGTCGTAGAGCTCAACGATGTTACCGTGACGGAAGCTCTTGAGGATCGAAATCTCCGACTCCAGGTTCTCTTGAAGCTTTCCCTAACATGCGCAGCAGGCAATAAAGTGCATATAAAAACCGTAAGCACGCGCGATCGAAGGATCACACTCAAGCTACGTAGCAAAGATGAGTTTCTACGAAATCCTCGATCTCACAGCTGTTTTTTTTTTTTTTTAATATATATACAGCAGCAGCAGTACCAGGTTGTTAGGCATGACTCCTGTAACTATTAACCCTGTACCTCGTAGTACGCCATGTGTATTGTTAAAAATATATTACGGCATCCAATGTATCGGTTACTACCACGTAAAATAAGTAACACCTGGTACTTTGAAAACTGCGTAACACGTATATGCAATTCGAGGTGAACGAACACTAACAACGCAACGATCGCGCCTCCTGGGCGCTAACGAGGATCTCCTATGTCAGGCAAGGCATGCTTCCACAGGGTAAGCACGAGCTCAGACAGCGCGGCGGCAGCGGCGGGGGGGGGGGTCTACTCCTGCCATGCATGGCAGTAATCGAATGACCATACACCCTCGCATCCCTACAATGCCGGAAGCCGGGGGGGGGGGGGGCTTGCGCAATGCCTGTTATAATAGAAAACCGGGGATACTCCAAACCGAGCCTAAAAGGTTGCGTAAATGTTGTCAATCCCGCAAAAGTCATCACGTAACGTACGAGATGGATATTAACAATTGGATACCAGGTATTAACTTGTTAGCCTTGTTAGGAACGTTACAGCCCGACTTCTCTCGGCGCACTCTACTTTTCCAAGTGCATGATGCAAGGCATAGCGCCAGACCTGCACCGACCCGAGCCGCTAACTCACCCCGGCGCTCGTGCTCAACCCTCGAACGGACCACAGGGCGGGGCGGTCAAGCCTGCAAGCGCAAGGAACCAAGCTACGTGCCTACAACCCTCCCATTCAGAACCAAAAGCATGAGACACGATAAAACATAGCAGGGGCATGTCGACATGTATGTAAACGTTGCGAGAGGAACCCCAACTATTACGAGGGGCCATGGTAAATAGAACCAAATATCGCTAGTAAAAAATAGGGAAACATGAAGTTTTTTTTTGCGTACCGTAGGTTCTATTTACTAGTATTTACTATGGTCCCCCGTAATAATCACTGGTACATAATACGCCCAGGACCATGCTACACGCACAAAGTCTATCAGGATATGTCTACATGCATGTAGTAACGCCGCGTAAATAAATCAAACAACCTATTTAATACGCCCCCAAGCCGGAGCAGGACCACGGTATATACCATGGTACACGCGATAACTTATCAGGGCGTGTCTGCACCTAACGCCACGCGCGGGACCAACCTGTATGCTGTTTACCTAAAAAAAACTTCGTATGCCCCCCATTCCGAACCAGAAACCAAGATAAAACCAGCAAAAAAAAACAAAAGTACCCTCCGCGGGGCATGTCTGCACGCATACAACATCCTTGCACTTCTGATGTTAAACAACTAATCTAACTCTCTCGTCTCCCCAGTAGTTTGTCCGCAAACCGTCGGTTCAACCACCGCGAAAATGATCCCCACCCACACTTCGAAATTCGACGTAGTTCGTCGCGAAAATCGAGGGTGAACGGGGTAGGTCATAATAAGGAGCTACTTGTAAGGGGTTAAGCCGAACCGGAACAACAAAAAAGAGGGTGAGGGGCAAATATGCTACAACGCTGGCCGTAACTACTATCACCGTTTTATTACAGTACAGGAAATTTAGTAAGAAAACGCGAAATAATAAAGAGCAGGCTTGAGAATAAAACAGGAAATTAACAAATTCCGGGAGTCGTCATACTAAAATTAGTGTGTAGGACGCATCCATTCTCAAAAATAGAAAGACACCCTGGGCCAGCTTTTCTTGTTTCTTATTAGGTGTCCTGTACTATACTGTACCTGTATTGACATTGAATCCAAACGGTACGACGTACTGGTACTATATTTCCGGCCAGTTCGATACATACGCAGGAGATCGGTATTTTTGGGCACATCAGTGCCTCTCTATGTTTTTTACTACTACGAGCGAAGGAAAGTTTAAGTTTCTCTAAAATTTTGACCCAAGCCAACAAAACAAAAATCAGGGGGGCCCGTTTCGAGTTGTGCCTAAAGCGTCTGCCGTCACTTTCCCGCACACAATTTGACAACAGTTACAAAACGTCCTACTGCGCGAGTTCCTAGCGATAGCTACGCTATTTAAACCGTTTTTGGTGTAGGGTGCGGCCAGGTCGGGGGGGTGGTGAGCCAAGGGGTCCCATATTACGGAGGGGGGCATAGTAATCATAATCCACTACAAACACAAAAAAAAGCTAGCAAAGATGAGCTTCGACGAAATCCTCGATCTCACAGCTGTTGTTTTTTGTTAAAAAAATTAAATACACAAAAAACTATATAATACAGTATTTTTACTAAGCAAATTTGGTCCTGATTACTATGTGCCCCCATAATCGCGTCTTTGATGAGGGAAAAGCCGAGGGGTGTCGTTCTCGTCGTCGTAGTGCATGTTGTTTATCGCAGCCTACCTGTAAGCGAGAGCGGCTGATGGCTTTCATCGCGAACTCCTTCCCCGTCTCCCGCTGTCGGGCCAGGAACACCTGGGCATACGGAAGGCGACGACAGCACAGCAGGCAAAACATTTAGTTAGTGCGCGCATGGCGGGCGGCAAGGTAAGGGGCGAGGCAAGGGGCAAGGCAAGGGGCATGACATGGCAAGGCAAGGCAAGGTAAGGCAAGGCAAGGGGTAGGGCAAGGGGCAAGGCGAGGGGCGAGGCAACGAGCAAAGCGAAGCAAGGGCAAGGCAAGGCGATGCGAGATTCGATCTCGGAACGCCAACATCTCACAACAACAACAACAACAACAACAACAACAACAACAACAACAACAACAACAACAACAACAACAACAACAACAAGACGGGGTCTACCTATCAAAGGGCTGTGCATCATGCAACATACTACTGCTGACCTGTAGCATGCTATCATGTGCATTGTGCTAAACATTTTGTGCAATATCAGATGCATCGTGCCATTGATCTTAAGGTACCAGCTTGTCCGGAAAAATAAGGACCGTTTCCGTAAAAAAACAAAATACCTGGTCACCGTTGGGTAACCAAACAAACGGTCCTTGCATTTCCGGACATAGTGGTACCAGGTACAGTGGTGGCCCCTCTTTAGTGCCGGCTGCCCGCTATAGTGTCTGTGAAATCGCGTGACACAGATGGGGTTGAACCAGTGTGGCAGTGTGCGGAGTAGTGCCGGTGGCCGCTATACATAGTGCCGGTATGGGTGGCTGGCCCATATGATACCGGCACTATAAGAGGGACCATTACTGTATGCGCGTACATACAAGCAGCCGGCGAACCCTCTCGGACTACAACTGCTGTAGCTACTATAACGGAGGACCATAGTAAATAGGACCTACGGGACACTCGACTCGACTCGCCAGCTTCAAAGCTGGGCACGGTATAGCTGTCGTTTTTTCTTTTTAATTTTGCAATATATAATACCAGGTAGCAGTTAAATGACGACGAAATTTGAAATTTGGTATAGAGTTGATTGAACACTTGGGTTGTAGGAGTGTCCATATACCATATACCAGTACGAGTGTACATATAATATCTGGTACGTAGATGGCAGCTGGTGAACCTGACTGTAAGTCCATGAAGACCTACCTGCCACGTTGCGCGTAACACGTACATGCCAGCAAATTACGCGCAGTATTTATGAACGCGTCTGGACATCTACGTACCAGGTTGCGAGGCACGAGTGTGTACGCGCTAAATACCCTGAGAGACTGCCACTGCTGTGCGACAGCCACACAGCAGCCGATGGTAGCGGGGAAAAGTGTGATTTGCTTGCCAATGCGAGGTCCGAACCCTCGTACTAATATTTCTATGATACCTGGTGGGCATACCTGGCGAATGTGTCGCACGATAATCTCAGGAGCTTTCGTTTGACTTTTAGGATGCACAATGGGTGAGTGATATTATCAGTATATATGCAATGCCAGCACGTCGGTTTCGCTTGTACGGAGGATGAATTCAATCGCATCGTAAATATAAACATTTCAGGGTATCACATGTCGCCCAAAATGCACCAGAATTTATCGTCCTAACGCTGTAAACAATGCTACCAGAAGTCACATTAATAGTAGTGTACCCAAGGTATTACCCCTCGGTGTTTTGAGAGTGTGTATTTGCTACTCACCAGGTACTATTTACCATATATTCATGCTGTTTACACGCCAGTATCTATTCGCAGCAAGTAGTGGTAAGACGTACGTAAGGAAAGCGCGTCGCTATTGAGCACAATGCGACAGTCCCGCTGCCCGAGTCGGTGGTGATTGGCCGATCCGTTGGGGTTCAAGGCCCGGCAACAACGCAGACACGCTGGAGACTTCAGAATGGAGACTGGAGATGCATCCGTCGTAACGCTACGCCGTAACGTGGTGGGACGACGTTGATGTTAGTACTGAGATGTACCAACATTCCATGCAACATTCTGGACGGAAATGTAAGGACCGTTTGGTATTCATATTAATGACTAAACGTCCCTTATATTTCCGCCCAGAGTGGTACCAGGTACTGGCTGTAGCGGTTTAAGGATCGAGCGGTGGGAATACAAGAATACTCGTTCAACCGTAAACGTAACTATTACTTGTTCATGGAGAAGAAGCGAAACCGTTCTGCATGGAGCTTAACTATGAATCGCTATGGAAGCTTTGATAAAATACTACAAGTTGGTACAAAACGCCGATCGGAAATGTGGCAGTGCTGGCATGATCGCTGGTGCGCTGGCAGATCCCCTTGCTGGTTTGCAAGTTGTCCTGGGTGATATATACCAGGTATACCACAGCACATAGTACCGTTCCCTTGCGCACTGGTACTGCTACGGTGCACGTATACGAGTAAGATGGCTGCTGTGTACTTGTTTTATTCCATCGGGGCGCTCTTTGTTGGCCTGCTTATATAGTAGTGACCGGGGGCTAAATTTCAAGCAAACGAGGTGCCACTAATAATGTGATAACATCCTCATCAGGTTACAATGTACACGCGTTACAAGCGTTACACGCGTTACAACAAGCTTTAAGAAACAAACGTTACGACACACAACAAGCAAGCGTTACAGCCGTTACACATTGAAAGAAACGACGAGCCGTTTCGAAAACGTGGCACGATATCTGCATGTTTTACGTACACCTTATGACTTGACATCTCGACAGCTTGAACCACCCCCTTACGTTATGACATGTCATACACACTCAGAATGAACTGCGACGCGCCTTTGATCGAAGAACGCTTTCGTTCACATTTCTTGAACAAACGCATGCAGGCATACGCGCCGAAGCCTATCCTGCGTCTTGCTTGCCTGTGCGTTCCGCACTTGATGCCGACCTTTTACGTAGAGCTTTCGGCGAGCGGACCACGCCTGGAACGGCCCGTGGCGCCTCGCATTTTTTTTTTCACGTCTACTTTTTTCCGCCAACAAAAATCGTAAAATGGGCAAATTGGTACCGGAATCTCATGTACGTTTTCGTTTTTTTTTTTTCTCTGTCCAGGTCAGCTCTCGACGACGACTTCGGCTGTTGTCGTGTGAGACAACCATAGCGTCTCGTAGACATGGTCAACCGCCGACTACTGCACAACGCGAGTGCGAGCGCAATGCCTCCTAGGTGCGCCATAGGTTGACAGCGAGATGTTTCCTCAAGCCCAGAATGCGGAACACCCTCTCGCAGATGCATGCGAAGCGATCAATCCAAAAAGCCACCCACCCACAGAACCATCACTAACAAAGACACAAACATTTCCGAGAGTTCAATACGAGACTGTCTTTTATAGAGCGAAATGCAGCAGCAGTGCTTTTACAGCAGTATGGCAAGCAGTAGAGGCACGGCTACAGCACGCGGCACTCCTCCGTGCCGCCAGCGCCCGATCTCTAGTTGGCACTGCTCCTCGCCGAGGCCTGTAGACGGAACGCTTGGCGGATCGCTATGATCAAGGAACACTGGAGAGACTCGGTAGAAAAAAATATGCTTTTACGACTCACCGTGGCAAAGGAGCCCTCTCCAAGGTGCCCAATCAGAGTAAATTCGCCCACAGAACGGCTCATCTTGAAAAACAACCTAAAGTGCTCCCGACAAGCTCTCTCTCTCCCTCTTTCCCTCCTGGCGCGCTCAGCTCGCGTGGCTCCTGCGGTACCGGGGCACCCGGAAGATGCTCTCGAGACGGTGTCACTGGCTGGGTTCAAGGCTGCGCGTAGAACCCTCTGCAACAGCAACCAAAAAAATCTGCTGCTGACACGTACACGCGTTCAACCTCGATGTACTGCAACACTGCAACGCAATACCTGGTAAAATCCGAGGAACGGCTATTTTTCTTTTTCGTATGTGTAGTTTTTTTTCAATTTAGCGTTGTCTCAAGTAAACGCGCGTGTGCACATATAGCAGCCTACACTAGTACCCACGGTAGCTTTCTTTCCGACAGCTTCACCCCTAATAGGTGTCTTCATTTGCGGAGGTCATGGGTACTGCCTACGACAGCCTGCGCTCTGTGACCTACACACACGTGTTTGTAGAAATATTTCTTCCGCCTTTTCTCTCCCTGGGTTTCCAACAACGTGTATGGCGGTAGAGTCCAGGGCGTGCTTTGGCATGAAGTTGAACTTGAGCTCGCCAGCAAACCAACCAGCAACCACGACCAAACGCCAAGCACGGCCGAGTGAACACCAAGGAAATCTTGGTCTGGGTGCGTACACCAAGCGCTGCGTCCCGAAGGGAAACACTGTCAAAGGGAATCAGCCGGGATGTACTCGGCACGCCTCACGAGTGTGGATCATATTGATGATCTGGTTGTTCTTTCCGATGACGCAATGGACGCCTATTCCGAGAGGTTTCTTCATATTATCACCGACGCAAGAGGCAAGATATGGGGCGTGGTGGCCAGCTGTTGCATGAACTATGCAAGTAGAGGGGGCGGGAGCTGGAGGAAAAGGCATCGCCAATCGGTCGCGAGAGCGGTGGCAAAGCCACAGCAGTGATGATGCACTCTAGAAACGAGCTGAGACTGCTGGTTTTGCTTCTCCAGGGATATCCACTATTTTTTTTTTTTTTTTTTTTGTCCATCCCATTTATTATCTTCGCCCTTCCTTTCTCTCTCCTCCCTATTAATAGTCGTAACTCAGATCCGGGGTCACAAAGTAGGCTCCTCTCCCTCCTCCCCCACTACGGTTCTTGCCTTGCATTTTTATCGCGAGAAGACTTCAGCCTTTCCTTCCCTCGTCGACTCGCATCGAATTGTGCCTACCCACGCTACTATTAATTGGCGCTCTCAGCAGTTGATTCCGTTTTTTATTTATTTTTGCAAATAAATAAACTCAAAAGTCCGACCCACGTGAGATTCGAACTCCTGGCATCAACGTTCAGAAGCGTTCGAGGTTACCTCTAGACCATCGGGGCGACCGACTCATGATGCCAGGTATTCAACAGTAGTACTGTAGTACTCCGACTCGTATATACATGATTCCGGATTACCGTCAGTGCGTGACAACCCACAACAACCCTCCCCCTCGGATGATTTTTTCGAAGCTAATTCCCTCGACAAGACGGAGGGGGCAAACACCGAGCGATGTGCTTATCTCCACGAGATAGTTCATACGTATGTATGTGCGCCCCTCTTGCTTTGGAGTAAATTGGCTCGGGGATTCATCCCACCAGGTGGTGGTGTGTTTTATTGCGTGTTATATCGGTACTACAACAACAACAGCAGTATATCCACAGCAGCAGTAGTAGTAGTATTAATAGTAGTAGCAGTACGAGTACGTAGTAGTATTGATAGTGCGCCATTAGTAGTAGTAGTTGACGCGCCGACGGCGACGCATCGATCGATGCGATGCAATATTTCCTGCCGGTGTCACATCGGCTCGCCCTATGTGCAGGAGCGGTCGGCACACAACTTTGTGCAGGCTGCGCGGGTCTGATTGGTCGAGGCTGGTCTTTCCGGCGCCCGAAGTTTTTTTGGAAAAACGCCACCAAAACACGCGGCGGAGCCGCGAGCCGCGAGCCCCCCAAAAGGGTTCGGGTTTGAGTCAAGGGTTAGGTTAGGGCTATAGTTCTGGGATCGGGTTGGTCTGGGCCGACGTGCAAAGCTGAAATTGAGCACACATGCCCTGCACAAAGTTTTGTGCCGACCGCTTCTGCACATAGGATAGGGCGAGCCATTTTTGGGGGGGGCTCCGAGCAGAAAAAGCCGCCGGCCGCTTCCCCTTGAAACAACTCGATTATCCATCACCGCTGCAATGGTTGCGCAACTTTGGTTTGATCTGTCTATCGATTCTCCTCGAAGCCAAGCTCGCCGGGGGACCCCCCCTTTTCTTTGCAAAAGATGTGGACGCGTGAAATAATCCTTGTGGAGACATTGAAGTATGTGGCACGCCATTAGAGAGAAACAGACGTACCGAATGAGAAGTTGCCGACACCTTGTGGGATTTGCTGCAATGTTCAGAGGCTGTGGACACTTTGTGGGGTTTGCTGAACAACAATGTGTAGCAAGCCTCACTTGTCGACAACCTCTCTGCTGACTTCGGTACGCGTAATGATGTGCTACATTGTTCAGCGTCTCCACACAAGGATTTGTTTTTACGCCCACGATATGTTGTAAAAGGGGGGTCCCGGCAAGCCGTGGCCCCTTCGGCCCTTTGGCCCTGTTTGTGTCTTTAGCTTTGCTCTGGCTGCCGGTCAGGCACTACGTATAATACTTGTTGGCCGTTCTTGAACGGAACCTGAACGTAGGGATACCAATACCGGTAGGGATGCCAGTACCGGTAGTTTAAACTTCCATTGAAGCGCTCCAATTGGGATATATATACCTGATACGAAGCCATGCTACATGCATCACGTCCCCACCTTGTAGATGGTATCTACAGCAATAGTAGTAGTAGTAGTAGTAGTAGTAGTAGTAGTAGTAGTAGTAGTAGTAGTAGTAGTAGTAGTAGTAGTAGTAGTAGTAGTAGTAGTAGTAGTAGTAGTAGTAGTAGTAGTGGTAGTAGTAGTAGTAGTATAGTAGTACCGGTCTGTGTAGACTTTGCAACATTGTAGTAAGAAGGCCGTTTTTTCAAGCGGGTTTTTTTTCTGGGGTTACAAACCTAAGATTTTTCTTTGCTTCCGACTTACAGTAGTTTATGACCGGGAAGGCGAGAAAACCGGGCCGGCTCTTCTCGGAATGAATCAAAGTACTCTCGGAGAGGTACCCGGACAAGTTTCCCTCTTATCAAGGGTCTACTCGTAGCTATTTCTTTTTAGTATTCTTGCCTGAAAATCTTGTGACTAGAGTACTGAAAAACGACCGAGTCCGAAAATCTTGCAACTTGTGACCGTCGAGAAACTGGAAACGGGTCTGGGTACCTCCCCGAGATTCGTCTGGCTCGTTCCGAGTAGAGCCTGCCCGATTTCTTGGCTATGTCGGCCAAAAACTAATTCGAAAGCAAAAAAAACTAATTTTGCACTTTGCAACACCAGAAAAGAGTCCTGAATGAAAGACGGCCTGAGAACAGGAGGCAGGTGTGGTGATGGTGCTAGGTATACGCGTCCGTTGAGGACGAGGCGGGGGGTAGGGTTACTGTACAGTAGCCAGTGTGACAACGTTTGTCCGGGACACACACGTGTCCTTTGACGAACGGAGCCATATGTTTGCCACTTTCCGGTGCAAAGCTTTAGGCGCCTCGGGGGGGAGGGTAGCATACTGTGTCGACCAGCTGGCTACAAGCGTCGTGGGCGTGAGGGATGGAGGGTCGATGGCGAGGAGGGGGGGGGGGTGTTCTTCATTTTTTTTTTCTTTCATGGCCGTAGTCATATGACCATAGACCCTCGCATCCCTACAATGCCGGGACGGAGCGCGTTGGGTTTTCACCAACCAGGCAGACATTGCTTGCACCAAGCGCGAAACGCCGTGAGGTATTGGGCGAGTCGCATGGAGGGTGAGCTGCATCCTGCTAAGAACCGCCTCTGAGGCGGACTTGCATATGGACGACAGCTTCAATGAGTTAATTTAATTTCTGGTGTGGCTACTTCCGGGGACAGCAATGGGTTTTACTATGTAACTGCCTCGCGGACGCCTTACCATATTAACACTACGTGATACGACCATTCCCCTTGTGCGGAACAAAGATTCTCCACCCCGCACAAATGATCTACTCGACCGCCAGCTTTGGTGACCGCCAAAAAAAAATAACAAAAAAAAACGGCACCCTGGTTGTCTAGCTCCACGCAGCGAGTGGCGTGTTTTACAGCGTCGTTGCCAACCGACGCCAACCCAACCTATTGACCGGGGGGGGGGGGGTTATGAACGCCTGCTGAAAATTGTCTCGGTGGCCGCATAAGTCGCCATTTCGCAGAGGGTGTCGCGCTTCAAGCCCCAGCTCAGGAATCGCCCGGAAGCGAGAAGGGGCCGGGGGGCGGGGGGGTGACAAACCCACACCGATGGCGTGGGGAGCCTGTGGACTATGGCGTGCTCGCGGTTCTCAAACAAAAAAAAAACGATCGTATTATGGCGCGCTCGCGGGGAAAGCAAGTCACTCACACCTCCACACCCTCACTCATGCACTCAGCAGGAGCCCGGGGCCGGCATCGCTGTAACACCCGGCTCGGTGGATGAAACCAGATTAATAACAGAGAGAGAAACATAGTGTCATTATGCGTCGTAATCGGCGACGTTCCCAATAGCGGTTACATGTTGCGGTTCACGCAAGAACATGCATGCCTACCTATCAGTACTAAACCCGTGGATATGCCAGAGGAAGGTCCCCAGACGCCACAGGACGTGGCTTGGGATTTAAGTGTAGCTTCTGAAGGTAGAGAAGCCTTTACTGAAAAGGAAGGAGCGAGGATAGCAATTGGAAGAGATAGGGTTGAGCAGGAAGCAGGTGCGCAAGGGAGTTCGATTCCGTGCATACAGAGTACAGGACACCCAACAAGAAAAAGGCTAATAAGAAAGCCACATGCTGGCATTAATAGGGAAATAAGAAATTCGAGAGTCGTTATATTGAAATTAGTGTATAGAAAGAACCCTCCCTCAAATAAGAAATCGAGCATAGGCCAGATTTCCTCTTTCTTATTTGGTGTCCTGTACTGTAGTATACTACTGTAGGTTTCCTTTTGGTTTTGGTTTCCCTTGGTTTTCTTTTTTCGGAGAGCGAATGTTTATGAGTAATTAACGTTGAAGCTCTTTCATACTACGCATTTTGTCGGATGGCACACGCAGCAAGTAAAACCATTAAACTGACAGTACTCCAACGAAGAAAAGGCAGATACACCTATTATTATTATTATTCCATTTGCCATCTGACAATGTGCAGCTCTTATTTCAACAATATACCACATTCACGATTCACATACGTATCTATATACCTATGATATCACAATCATCAATCATCCCTGAATACTTGACAAACTCATACCAATACCAATGCCGTCCCCCAAATGAATGGCGTGACCGACCCCTCTCGACGCTTCGAAAAAAAAAGTATGTTGTTGTTATCCTTATCATCCGACAATGTGTACTAGGAGTTTCAATGTTCACTCATAAGCACTCCGAAAAGAAAACCACGGAGGAAACAAAAAGAGCCATCTACATGGTTTTAATTCTGCCACACAGCAGTATTGTAAGTATGTATGTGATGTGTCCGTGATCCGCGTGATCTCGTGATCTCAGCAAGCTGTCGGCGAGCCCTATTAATACTATTAACATTAAAAATAGGCTCACTCATAATGGGCAGCACGTACGTGCCGGTATCTTACATGATGAGTGTTGTATCCATAGATAGATGAATTGAATGCGTGATGGCAGTTTTTGAGGGATATATATATACCAGTTTTTTTTAGTGAACGCATGACCCATACCCTACATCATAATAAGAAGGCATGCCCGTCATTTTTACCGTGTTCGTGCTGCGTCTTGCTGCGTGGGGTCGGTATGTGACCGCTCGAGTGCGGGCCTGCGGGCTCGAACTCGATCTCATTCCACCCGTTTTTGTAGAGAGCTACGAAGCACGCGGTCCTCAAAGTATCACAACACCACCAAATGGGGAGGGGGCGTGTTGACTGGCTCAACAAGGCAGGTGTTGAGGTTGTGGGGGGGTACAGAAATCGTGGAATGGTTGATACTGGAGAGAACATATGCCCACGAGACGGACAACGGTTGAGACATCGGCGCAACAAAAATGAAATTCCTGCAAAAGTCCAAAGATGAGGTAGGTATACTGCTGTGAGTCTATTAATAGGAAGAAGGGTCGTATTATGTCTCCTATATGTATGTAGAGTAGAAACATGAGCACGGACATATACCCTGTGTTGAAGTCACAAGCGTACTCAATAAATGGGTGAAAACGCACATCGCCGACGTTTGTATGTATCGTCTGCGGCATATCAGATATGCCTTGAAGCTTGAAGTCCGACTTAACAAGGGGCGAGTATAGGAATAGGTGTTGTTCCGCATTCGGCGTATGATAATTGTCTTTAGGGCGAACGACTCAAAATTGACAAACGCCCAGTCGTGAGTCGTGAGTTGACAATGCGTTGGCGGCTAATGGTATGTTATTTTGTTGATTCAGAAGTGCTCTGTCAAATCGACTCGAAATTCAAACCTGATGCGTTTGCCACACTCACATGGCATCTCCCTACCATCCACAGCGTTTTTTTTTTTTCATATGTTTAGCGGGTGAACGAGAGCGATCAAAAGGGGGGTGTGCGCATATCCCCCTTTTTGTTATGCCTACGCGAGGGCATCCCCCTTTCCATCTACTTAGTTTGGGAAAGTCCCCCTTTTTACGTAACGTCCCCCTTTTTGTCACGCTGCGGAGAGATATCCCCCAATCTTTGCCAAAAAGACCACGGGTAAGTGACCACTTCATGCTCTGGTTGTTGTGGCACGCCCAACAGACGACGTCTAACGTCGAAAAGACCAACGGCCCATACCTAGGCAAACGTGGTCAGCAGATCAGCATAATACGTGATGTACGTATATATCACAAATGATTCCGTGAGTACTGCCTGCACACCATATACGAGAGAATGTCCTGTGACAAGCACATCGGGTTCAGAATCAATCGTGGTTGACAGGTGTGGCCCTGAAAATCAATGCATTACAACAAACATTGGTTCGCGCCCTGTGCCCTGTGATCCTCAAAAATCACCAACAAACATATGTACGAGTGTACGTAAATATGTACGTACCAAAGGATAGTAGCACTCCTCTGGTACTACTGCTGGCTACTGTACGTATATACCTGGTATGTAGATGTAGTAGTGCCGGTACCGCCGTATACGTATACGCGTATATCAGGTACGTACCATGGCGTAAAGGAGAGGAGAGTCTTATTGTACCAGGAAGTGAGCTGTTGAGCTGTTCGGTCAGAGTGATGGTTAACATATGACTCTGAGTATACCGTTAATGCGCTGGGCCGTTGGATTGGTGTTGACGACCGCCTCTTTAACGATAACCTCGCCGCCGGTACTTGGTAGTGTCCCCCCTTTTGTTACGATATATGGGGGGTGTCCCCCTTTTTGTAAAATGCCCATAATTAATTGTAGTACAGATCCAACCCAGGAAACCTGTCCTTCAAGTAGATCGTGCAGATTGTACGGCCCCCACGCGGCAACATGAGCCAGAGTTCATGCAGACCCTGGAATGAATGTATCTGCCTTCGGAAAAAAAACAAATCAAGTGGGAACCGATGATCTCTGTCCGAGGTGTGTAAATACTTCAAAAGGTACGAAAACTTCAAAACAAACGGCTAGGCCTTTTTTCATACGGCGCCCCAGATGATGGGACTTGGCGCAGGTCTACCGTCTGTGTTCTTGCCGCCGACACTCACCCATGGCCGGTTGGAGGTCAATCGTTCGGCGTCGTCTGACTCAATTATCTTTCGGAGTGCTTATGAGTGATCAACGTTGAAGCTCGTTGCTACACATTGTCCATACCAAAAATGACAAACTTGAAACGTTGTGAAAATTTGGGCAGAGTCATGCCTGAGTGCACTACACAATTTAGTGAAAAAAAGCGGCGTCAGATTATCTGCTTCAGGCGGATTAAAAAAAAAAACACTACTGTTTGTAGCTTCCGCTGAAGAAACCACAGACCAATCGTACAGCCTTACTTCGACAGTGAGCGCCAGGTAATATCATGAGGCGTGCTACTCGCAGCAGCCTCCATCGGCCGAGTGTGTACCGGCTGTTGTGTTCACTGAAGCTGCGGACATTTCGTAGGACAGACGCGACCTACATACCTCAAACGACAGATGGACACTACGGGCGACCAATGAACAGTACAACATGACATCAAAGTTCCGTCCGTCAGAGCAGGAAGAATGGGACAAGTCCTGCACCGAAAAAAAAAAAAAAAAAACGACACCGCACAGCGCGAGACATGCCCGCCCGCGAGGACCGCACCGGACCAACTAGCCGGCTTTACGACTTCGCTCAGCTCCGACAAAACCGATATAATATTAGGCGGGGGCGGGAATAGGGAGAGTGTAGGGTCTACAGGGTTTCTTAAATACCTGCTTGCCTTCCTTTACCTGCCTGCTTAGCTGCTTAGGCAACCCGAAGCAATACACGTCTCTAACAAAACCAATTAACCCTTAAATCCCGACTGCGTGGGAAAGCATTCCGGGCCGTAGAATATGCAAAACTCAAGATTTGTTCGCAGTTTCAACCACTTGTCGAAGCTGGGGCAACTCGTAAACGCGACTTGGGCCAAAGGTTGACGGTTGTCGTCCCGCCCCCGGCCGACGCCCCCGCGCGGGCCCCTTATTTTTTGCAATGTTGTGCATGATGAGAACACAATACGAGCACAGATAGCATGGCAGCATGCATCGTATTTAATTTCGCATATTGTGCTGCTTGTCCTCTCCCACCCCATCGGCAGAACAAACCATGGGAACGCCCCGGCCAGCAACTCTCGCAGATCTAAAGCTAAAAAAAAACAACAAAGGCCATGTGTTAGGCGTCAAGCTTTTACACAGCAGTTAGTGCCACATATATACCCCTAACGTGAAACAAACCGCCACTTCCTCCGAAATCGACACGACAAGCAAAGCACCCCTGCTGCTGTACTGCCCTACAAAAGCGCCGATGGCCTCCTGCCTCTGCGCAGAAAAGAAAACATGCCATCAAACCCGCCTCTTGTAACATCGAGCTTTTCATATTTTCGAGGTTCGGAAACCACCTTCACCGTGTTAGATACACACCCACCCCCACCCCCACCCTCACCACCCCCCGCGTACGCAATGACAACCGGAGGGGGTCCAGGGGGGGGTGGGGTCACGCACAGCTGCGGCACATCCCTCTCAGCAAGATGACGTTTCCGGGGAGAGCGCGGTGAATGGCGCCCCGGATCGTCGGGGGTATAGCCAAAACCGTCAACGGCAAGCACAAAAAAGACAAAAACGGCAAAACAAAAAAAAGGCCTACATACTCGTCCCAAGGTGTCCCCGCTCCATGCATGAATAAATATGGAAGCGTCGTATATTAGTATATTTTTGCCAAGATCAACCGCGAGCTTGCCTCTCGTAAGCTCGCCCCCCCCCCACCTCCCGAACCCCCTACCCCGTCTCCGCTTCTTCGCCACTAGCGTCTTCCGCGTCGCCTTCCGCGGCGTCCCCTACCTCCGCGTCAAAGTCGGGGGCGTCCGTCATGCCGACATCATCCTGGTCATGGTCATCATCGTCGCCGACATCATCGTCGTGGGGCGACGAGCCCTCCGGTTCGACATCACCATCTGCTTCACCTTCGCCTTCGCCTCCGTCTTCGTCTCCGCCCGCATCGCTACCCGTGGCGGCGCCTACCGCGTAGTCCCCGGTGGCGTCCTCGACTTCTTCGTGCTCGTCGCCCTCAAGGTCGTCGTCGTCGTCGTCGCTGATCATGCCCTCACCAGCGCCGTCGCCACCGTCCCCGTCCCCGCCGTCACCACCACCGCCACCGCCATCAACGTCCTCCCCCCCCCCGTCGCCTAGGCCTTCCTCCGCATGAGAGTGGTTGTCGTCGTTGTGGTCGACCGAGTTGGCGTCGAAGGCGGCCTCGTTATCGTTGTCCTCAGCGTCTCCGCGGCGCGCGGTGGTCCCGTTGCTGGCGTTGCCTTCTGTGTCAACGTTGGGTCGAAAGGAGGGGGCAGCGGGGCAGGACGGACGTGGTTAATATCAGGGCAGTTCGCGGGTCATCACCTGACCCGCGAGTCGGGCCAGGAGGTCTTCAGCATCTCACGGGTCGGGTCGGGTCGAATCGGATCAGGAGGTCTTTAGTTGGAACAACCGTAAGGAAGCCTCAAATAATCAAGCTGCATTTGCGACCCTATCGGGCGGGGCCGCTTGTGGTCGTGATACGCTTCGTCCGGTCGACCTACCGCGGCCGCCCCCTTACCCCTTCCGGCAAATACCGTAAAACACCAAGGAAGCCCACTAGAAAATTACACCTAGCCATCCGTCGTTCCAAGAGTTTTTTTAGCTCCAAGAGAGTCGTTTATCCCGATAAACGTTTCTCCGAAAGAGGCGTTGACTCTGAGGAAGGCGTTTTTATGAGATAATTATTTTTTCCGAGAGAGGCGAGTAACTCCAAAAGAGGCTTTCTCCGAGAGACTTGGTTTTCTCCAAGAGAGGCGTTCCTCAACGAGAAACGATTCCCTAGAAGAGCGGACCTCCAAAAAAAAAAAATCTCCGACAGAGACGTTCTCCAAAAGAGCCGTTGCTCCAAATAGAGCCGAATAGACGTTTCTTCTCCGATTTCTCCGAGAGAGGCGTTTCTGCAAAAGAGCCGTTGCTCCAATAGAGCCGAATACGTTCTCCGAAGAGGTGTTTCTCTCGAAGAGATGCGTTTCAGCAAAGAGAGGCGTTTCCTCAAGAGAAGCGATTCTTGAAAAAAAAGAGCCGTTCCGCCAATAGAGCCGCTTTTTCTCGATAGAGCCACAAGAACAAGTATATACAACCCTTTCTATTTTACTGCGTAGCGCGAAATCCATCCCATCCAAATTCCTTAAGCACTTTGTTGTCAAAAAAGTAGGTGCGGCTCTGCAGGGGCTTGTACGCAAATATAGCTCAAAATATTCCGGGCCTCGCTCGCACTCGCTTGTGGTCACCTTCTTTAGTCTCCGCCGAGTCCACCCCCTTCTCGCCCTTGCCCCCCGCTCCCTTCTCCGCGTCGGCCGCGCGCTTCTGCTCCGCCTTGTCCCTCCCTTCTCCCTTGCCCTCGCGGCCGAGGCCCCGGGCCTCCCGCGTCTTTGCGTTCATGCTCCTCTTGGGGAGTCGCTTTTCGATCCAGGCGTCCACGATTGGTCCGATCTCGGAAGGCTCCGTGTATTCTTGAAACTGCCACCGCGGCAGAGCACAGGCATAGGCGGAGGGGGGGGGGGCAAAGAGAGGAGAGGGGGGAGGGGAGGGAGAGGAGGGGAGGGGAGGGGAGGGGAGGGAGACGGGGTGAGGAAAAAGGCGGCGTTAGGCGCCTTAAAAAGGCAATAACGCTTCGGGAACAACCTACTAGGAACCATTGACGGCATATTGGCCGTGGGATACAGGGAGGTAATACGACGAGAAAAAACTACTCACGTCCAGGTTCCTGTCGCCTCTCAGCGCGGCAGGCAAGGCCTTCGCCGACATCTTCCCATCTTCGCCCTTGATCCTACGCGAGAGGCACAGGCAAGGCTTGCACCGCTGGTGGATCATGAGGGCAACCTTGTAGCCGACGCCTGTAGACGGCGTGGAAACCTTCAACAAATGCACCGATGGGATGAGGGACGTCGGGGGGTGGGGCGCGGGGGGGGGGGGGGGGGGGGGGGGGGGGGGGGGGGGGGGGGGGGGTCCCGGAGAGTGAAAACAAGAACAGAGCATATGCAACACCCCAGACACCAAAACAACTCACGCTGTGCCTGTGAACTGTGACAGGAAGCCCGATCACTACAAGACCCAAAACACCCTGCGGCACGCAAAACGGAAGGAAACAATAAGCACATTTCGCATCCTTCGACGCCCCCCCCCCCCCCCCCCCCCGCGCCCCACCTTACCCGCGTTCTCAGAACATTTCTCGGCAAAACAAAATAAAGAAGACATTGCAATCAAACGAGAAAAGCAGCAGGCATGAGCGGGAAAGCGCTATTAATAGGCGAATCCATACAATACACTTTACTTCGTCTCCTAACGTAGCTTGTCACCGCATTGAAACCTTTCAGCTGAAAGGCGGGGTACACAGAAGCCCAAGAGCAACGCCACCCTCACCCCGAATACCAGAGACACAGACGAGGGAACGACCCCCCAGTTCTCGGGGTCAACACCATACCTCCGCCACCATGCCATGCGCGGAGCGAAGCCACGATATGTCCCTCCTGTAGATATCCTCGTCGGTCATGGGCCCCCCTGCATCCCTCCCCCTGCCCTTCCCCCTCCCCTTCCCTTTCCTCATGGACGCGCCGCCCTTGCCGACGCCGTTGCTCTCCTTCCCGGCTTTGACCACCTTCTCCTCTTCTCCCGCCGGGTCCTTGCCCGCTTCCACCGCTGCCTCAGACTTGACCGCCTCCTTGTCCTCGTCCCCCTCGCCGCCCGCCTCCGGTGCCGCCTCCGCCGCCCCTGCCCCCTCCGCCGGTACGCCTTCCTCCTCTTTGATGGGTTCTGCCACATCGGCCGGTTCCGACGAGGGCGCCGCCGAGCTGTCCGCCGGAGCCGCCGGAGTCTCCTCGCTGCTCGCTACAGGTTCACTCTCTTCCATCGCGTCCTGCGCCGGCTTGGCCGGCGAAGCCGGCCCGGTGGCTGCTGCGGCCACCGCGGCCGCCACCTCCTTCGGCCCCGGCACCTGCGTCAACACCTCCCCGCGTCCCTGTTTTCACGTTCACGTTCGTATTCGGACGCGCACCGTATGGCCGGAGTGCAAGGCGCGATGCGCAGCAGCATTCGGCGCACAGCAGCGGTCGTGTTTCGGGGCGTAGTGGGAGGGTTCGTTGATGTTGTGCACCGAAGCAAAAAGCCGAAGCGGGCCGAAGCAAGCCGAGCAAAAAGTCGAGCAAGCTGAACGAGCAAGCCGAACGAGCAAGCCGAGCGAGCAAGCCGAGCGAGCAAGCCGAGAGCGAGCGATCTCGGAAGAGAGGTGGCGATGGTCGTCTCTCTTGTGTATGTGTGCGTGGCGTGCGTGAGCGTGTGTGTGTTGGGTGGGGGTCTATGGTCATACGACTACGGCCGTGCACGACATGATGAGTACCCCCCCCCCCCCCCCCCGGGGGGGGGGGGGGGGGGGGGGGGGGGGGGGGGGCAGCAAGCCGGTTGATCTGGTTCTCCTCACCTTCGTTTATTTTCTCCCATTGGACTCGGCGGTTCTCGAGGTAAGTGGGGAGGCGGGGACGGGACGGGGACGAGGGGGGCAGCGCGCAGCATCGAAGGCCGGGACCATCGAACCACCCGCATAGCATGCCAAACTGCCCCCCACCCACACGCCCGTCCCTTTCCGTACGAAAGCCCCAAAAAGTTGATACCGCCGGCGCGCGGGTTTGGTTGGCTACACGAGGAACGGCGACAGAAACGCTTCCACATCTTCGAAACCCGCCTACCCGCAACGTAGAACTATCGAGTGCAACCCTTGGCACGGTAATGCTCTCATGCGTCCATAAGTTGCCGCACGCTCCCACGGTCAAAAGCCTAACACCGTACCCCCCCTCTTTTCCCACTTTGCAGCAGCCCGACATAAGCCAGGGGCACGGGTGGCGGGGTTACTCGAAGAAGCTCAAGAGACAAGCAGGTCGGGCGCGTGGCTTTCGTCACTCGCGTACGGCGCACTGGGCACACGGGGCAGCCCCACCGAACACCACGCCCCCTGTCCTGACAACTCCCCCCCACCCAGTCGGCGGCCATAAGCGGGGTACCTTGGGTAGCGCTAGCAGAGCTGTGTGTTGGGTGTGTCGCTGTGTGGCGAGCGGTGACGAACGTCATGCGGTCGGTCGGTGTGGTGGCTCGCCGCGCCGTAGCACGCTACGCAGCGACGGCAAACGAGATCGGCAAATCACCCGAGGCAAGACTAACATACAAACCTATGGACGAGCGCATGACAAAGCACCCTGAGCCCCACCGACCCGCCACGGGCCAAACAAAAACGGACGATACTGGCACCGCGCGCGCGAAGATGGCCGCTATTCCCGAAACGCGAAAATTTGGAGGGAGCGCGCGGGAAAAACCATAGCCGCGGCGCACGAGCCAACGCTCGAACGGCTTCGACCCGACGGGTCCACCCGCGGCCGGCCGCACGTGTCACGTCGGGGCAACGGCGGTCGCCGCTTGCCCCGCACCGCGCTCCCGGGTGCGCACCCCTCGCTACGCGTCCAGCGCTTCACGCTACGCTCGCTAGCAGGCGCACCGACAACATGAAGACAAAGACTGATGCAGCAACTTCCCACGCAGGCATGTCGAAGTTGAGGACCTGTCAAAACGACGCGGGACCGGGCCACTAACGGATGCGAACCAACGCCAACCCGACACCACCACCACCACCAACAACGGCACCATCAGCGGCAGCAGCAGCGGCTGGAGCAGCGACAGTGGCTGGGACGGGGGCGACGAGCGGTTGCGGGAGTTTTTCACCCATACCCCAGCCGACCACCGCCCCCCCCCCCCCTCCCTCCTCCCTCCCGCCCAACCCAACCCCACTCCACCGCACCGCACGGCGACCACCCACACGAGATGACGACAACGCAATTGTTCACCTGGAGCACCGCAATGATGTTGGCGAACGGCGCCGCCGCCGTCGCTGCTGCTGCTGCAACAACGGCGGGGTCTTTGGTCTCCGTGACATCACCGTTGGTGGAGGGGTCAGCCTCCCCGGCAGAAGCGGAAGCAGAAGCGGTGGCAGAAGCGATGGGCCCGGCTGCCAGATCTTCGTCCTCGGCAGCAGCGCAGAAGAAGAGGGTCAGCTGGGGCGTCTTGGTCATGCGGGAGGTGGCGCGCTCCTCCTCCTGCTCGCGGCGGGCGTCCGAACGGCGGGCGGCGTCCTCTTTCGTTCCTCCGCTGCCGGGCGGGGAGAATTTCGTCCACACCACCTGATGATGCCACGGCAGCCGCGTCAGGGAGGGGTTTGATTTGGTTAGGTTGGGGTCGGGTTAGGGTTTGGTCAGGGTCGGGTCGGGTCGGGTCGGGTTAGGTACGGTTAGGGTTGGGTTGGGTTGGGTTGGGTTGGGCTGGGTTGGGCTGGGCTCGGCTGGGTTGGGCTGGGTTGTGTTTGGTGGGTCATCATCGACAGCGCGAAGAAACAGAATAAAAACAAGGGGAAAACGAGGTACTACAAATCGAGGCACACGGACGGGTCATTCACAGACAAACGTCGCTGAGCTACTGCCCATGGGCCAAAGGGGACAGCCACGTAGCTGCCACAAGCTCGATGACCAAGCCACCAGTGGCAACGGATTCCCAAACACAATACCTGGTAACCAATAAGCCGACGTCTTGTCTGTACGTCCGCCTAATCCAAGTCCATAGTCACAAGACAGGCTTCAATAATTTTAGTGGACGGCAAAAACAAAATGAAGAACGAGTAACACAACACCACCACTACACAACGTAACACAGCACAATACAACACAACGCCTTCGATCGACACGGCCACCTTCCTCTTCAGGGGTCTCATAAAACGTGGCAAGGCTTTTTTGTAGTGTTCACCTGGATGCTGTCTCTGGCCTTGATGGTCCCCACGATCTTGTCGTTCTCGAAGCGTGACAGCACGTTCGAGAACCGCGTGTACTCGCTGTTGCCCACGTTGTACTTGCCAGCGCTCCTGAGGTCCAATGAAGCAAGACGTTAATGTGGAATAAGACACCAATGTCAATGTGTTCACGAGCCGATAAACGCCAGCAGTTGGGAGGGGGGGGACAACCCAAAAATGAAAACATAAAACCACAAAATGAACAACCCACATTGTGTCATGAAACATGTACAAGAACCACAAAAAAAAAACTGCCCTTAACAACGCACACAACGACAAAATAGTACTAAAATAGTCACAAAAAAGAAACTACCTATAAATCGCAATGACATATATACGTCAGGACACGCCAGTCGTAAAGCTTTACAGGGAGTCAAAGTTGTCCATCAAGACGTGTTCATCGGCCTCGACAGATGGTCCCCTACCCCCTAGTATACCCGGTGCAAAAACGCCTGGCTATATTATATGCGTGGGAATCCCTATCGTTTGTGTGCTGCTGCCGTGCCGAGAAGCCGCAGGCGGCGCAAGCAACCAAGAAACCCACCAATTGGCCAAGGTGTCAACCACCCATCCACCAAACCAACCAACACCACACCTTAACCATTCAGAACTGAAAAAAATGTCCCCCACTAATTCCAAGTATTTTGTCCCCAATTTCGTGGGACCAGTTCTTAAGGTATTAAATACCCTTCGTAAGAAATCAGATTTCGGATATAGCTTGAGCGAACAGATGCCAGCAACAGCCCCTTCCCCCTCAGCAAGCATATGTCGAAGACAAGGGGGGAAAAAAGCGGCAACTCGAACAAGAAGCATGTCTTGGGTGGGGAGAGGGCGTACTCTTTTGTTGCTTGCCTTAAACCCTTTCGAGACGGGGCCCCGTTCCCATTCCTAATAGAGTGTAGGGGGGGGGGGGGGGTGTACTTCATTTTCATGCATGGCCGTAGTCGATGACCAGTAGCGACGGGGGGGGAGGGGGGAGGGGGGGGGGGGGGAGAAAGACAACACTTTAGGCGGTCGAGGGCCAAAAGCACAAAGCGCGGCCGTCAAACTACACACGAAGCCCCCCGACAAAACTATCAGAATTCCACAAAAACAACAACAACGACAACGAAAGTCCGCAGTGCGCGGCAACGCGCCTCCGCACGAGCCCTCGTCCAAGTTTTACTATAGACTGCTGGGCGTTGGCAACACGGTGTGTGTGGGGGGGTTACGCACTCTTTTTTCATCCTGTCGTTGACGAGGCTGGCGGTGCAGGGGAAGCGCGAGTTGTCTGAGGCCATGATCTTGATGACCTTCATGAACAGGGAATCCACCTGCAGAGGGACGTTTTTTTTTAATATATATTAGTGGGACCCCCAGCAGCAGTAAACATAAGAGGACAGCGCGAGGAGAGCAAGTCACGGGAAACAAAAAAAAAAAAACACGTGGTGCAGCAGTACATTGAAGGAACAAGGTGTGTATACATATATGATGGGGGGGGGGGGGGGGAGAGACCTCGGCTGTGAGATCGAGGACTATGTCGAAATTTCATCTTGGCAAGCTGCGTGTGATGCTTCAATCGTGCGTGTTACAGGTTTTACATGACCCCATGGAGATATATATACCCCTATGCCAGGTACGCGTTTTCGCGAAGCGCTAGAGGACAGCGGCAGATGAAACCGTGAAACAATATTAATATTGACTACAGTCGTGGTCGACGCATCCCTTCCTCCACCCTGCCATTGTATAACTAAACGTCAAGCAAATATGGGCGGAGAGGATTTCTACACCCACAAAATACACAGGTGTAGAGATGATTTCTAGACTCGCATTATATATAACTACCACCCGCTCCTTTTCCTCTCCCTGCCAAAAATAAATACATGACAAAAAACACAACAACAACAACAACAACAACAACAACAACAACAACAACAACAACAACAACAACAACAACAACAACATTAACAACAACTAAAGCACCCGACCGAAACACGAAACAGGAAACGCATTTAATATATATATATATATATTGGCCCCCTAAAAACCTCAAAAGCCCCACACACCTCCCCCTTCTTCATGTACGTTCCCCTCCCGGCGCGGACCGGTGTGACCCGTTCCTTCACCGCACGGTCCCGCGCGCGAGGCCTGGCCAAATGATCCGCGGCGGGGGCGTGGCCCGCCGGGGCTCGGCCTCGGCCTCCTCCTCCTTCTCCACCCGGACCCCTACCGCCGGCACCGCCACGGGCGCGAAACGCCGCTTCATCGCGCATCCTGGCGCTGTTTGTACGCGGCAGCAGCAGGGCGTCAACAAAACGAATCGAACGGCCGAGGGTGGGTGGGTGGGTGCGACGGCGAAGACGGCGACGGACGCGGCGAGGGGGGGGGTACTCATGCCGTACATGGCCGTAGTCGTATGACCATAGACCCTCGTATCCCTACATGCCAGGACGGAGCATGCTCTGCCTACTGCACTGAGCGTAGTATCTGTGTCGTAGTTTTGTGACTACAGAACTGGTACCTTTTTAGGATGAAGAATCGGCACGGACACTGGGTGTGCTGGATGTCGACGGGTAGAAAGGAACGTTTAATGTGAAGAACAGACACACACATACACACGTTAGGTTTTCATCGGTATCGGCGCTTACCTATCCCGCCTGAGGGACTCCGCGGCGCGAAGGTCCGCGGCCGCCCTCGCCTCCCTCACCCTGGCCCTCTCTTCCCTCTCGCGGAGAAGGAGGCGCTCCTTCTCCCTGTCACGGACCCTCTCGCGCTCGCGCTGCATCTCCCTGCGCACGCGGAAGAAATGGACATCCGTAGACACGCACATGCACGAAAAAAAAAAAACAGATGTTCGAATGATATGAGTACATGTGTACGACAATCAAGACGCAACATTGAAAAAAAGAAAAAGAAAAAAAAAAGACACTCAGGTCAGGGGCGCCCGGAACTGTCGCGGACCCTCTCGTGCTCGCGCTGCATCTCCCTGCACACGCGGAAGGCATGGACATCATTCGTAGACACGAACATGCACGAAAAACAAACAAGCAGATGTTCGTATAGTATATTCTACACTCAAGACACAACATTAAAAAAAACGACACTCAGGCCGGGGGGCGCCCGGAACATTTTTTTTTCGACACCTCACACCAAAAATTGTCTGAATGGAAAACAAACCGGAGCGCTGTGATCACAAAACGATTTTGAAGAAAACAAATTTATTTCTTGTTTGTTATTTCCATTTTTGGATCACGTGGGTTCTAGAGACCCCCCCCCTCCGTCTCGAAAGGGATGCGTGGTCAATGGTCAAATGACTAAGGCAAGCAACAAATGAGTACGCCCCCTTCCGCGCTTGGTGCTAGCAATGCCCCCCCCCCGCCGCCGCCCTGTCTCACATCTCACATCTAAATTGTCCTGAGATCACCGCGCTCCGGTTTGTTTTCCATTCTGACCATTTTTGGTGTGAGATGTCGGGAAAAAAAACTGTTCCGGGCACTCTCGCTCATGGAAGCAAAATAAAACAGATGCCTGGGATGTACGACACTCAAGACACAAACAAAAACAGGGATGCTCTTACCCGGTAGCGGTAATTGTCCGAAATTAATAGGGCTCGAGGTAATATTTATTTTCAGAGAAAAATATTCACGCCCCTATCCCCGGGGGCTAATAACGCCTCCATCTAGAATGTAAACCCACGTTTTTTGTCTTTTAACGCTGCCCATTATGTTTCGTACGCATGTGATGTTTTGCTGCGAACACCACACACAATATTATACGATGTAGATTGATTTGGAAGTCATGGCGAGCGGAGGCCACCCGGGGACGACAACTTATGTCCCCGCCCAAAAAAAAACGCCCGATCCCCTGGAATGAGGAATTATGGGGAAATTTTGGGAAAAGCGGAAAAAGGCTGTTTCTCGAAAAAAAATGGGTTCCGGGTCGGTAAATAAGCATCTCTGTATAAAAGCACAGACACGACACTCAAGACACGCATAAAAAAGACAAACCTCTTGAGACATAAAAAACACAGAGCCGACACTCAGGAGGCACATATTGAAAAAACAATCACGACACACAGACGTATATGAAACGACCTGTCACACAGGAGGAATACATACCAGCATTCGAATGCAGGGTTTGTAGGCGGCAGAGGCTGTAAGAACCTGTATACGCATTGAAACAACAACAAAAAAACAGACGTAGGCAAACAAAAACAAAACCAGGCACAGGGAAAAAGAAAAAAAAAAGGGGGGAGACTACGTAAACGAATGCAGTTTTTGTTGACAAAAACAAGCTGTAAAGACCGATATGTAAATGCCATATATACGTAAAACACGGACACGAGACGAACACAAAGCATATGTCCGTTCGCACACAAGGCAAAGGCGAGGATAGCCAGAGAAACAAAACGAGAGAGCCTCAAGAAAAAAGAGATCCCAAGGGGGAAAAAGAAAAAAGTAAACAAGACAGAGAAGCAGTCAAGGTCGACTTGTTACAGGACCCCAACAGAGACGAAGGGGCACAATAATCAAAGCACCTAATATGAGCATAATATGTGTGTCATCAACCTCTCTTGCGGAGGAAAGAAGGCAAAAAAAAAAGCAGCCGCGCTCCATAGCAAGAGCCCCACCCGGAAACAGCAGGACATTTCTGCCGAGCACTTGCTTGGGCAAGTGGTGCACCTTAACCCGTTGATTACAACACAAATCCCACGTACGTATATATTAGCTTGTCCCCCAAATCCTGCGTCCAGTACGCGGGGTTATTAGCGCGCGGACCACGGGAGATCGCGGCTTCTGGACCGCGCAGCGTGACGCGCAAGAGATGCGGCTCCTGGGACACGCCGAAAACAGCAAAACAAAACGCAGGGGTTCACCTGGCCCTTTCACGCTCCAGCAGCTCCCGGTCCATCGGGCGACCACCACCACCGCCGCCGCCAGGTGGGGCCGGGTAACCTCCCCGCCCGTACCCGTTCCCATCCATGCCCCGACTGCCGCCGCCACCACCACCACCAACCCCACCATACTCAGGGGCTCCACGAAACTCAGCCCCCCCCCGACCGATGCCCGCACGCCCCCCTCCCCCAACACCACCACCGCCGCCGCCGCCGCTGATGTACGGGGTCATGTGCTGGACAGGCATGCCCCTAGGGCTGTGAATGACGCCACCACCGCCACCGTTGCGGTAGTCGGAGTGGAGCGGGGCCACCTCGCGCACGTGCACGTCCCTCTCCCTTTCACGACCACCGCCGCCGCCGCCGCCCCCACGCATGCCGCCGAGAGGCAGGCCAATCGCGTGCTGCTGCACTTGGCGGGTTTCCATGGGTCTGCGTTTTCGCGCGTAAAGGGCGGTTTGGGGCAAAAAAGGGGGAAAGGGGGTGGCGCAGTAGGGTCTCTCGCGTTAGTGCCGAGGGCCAGCAGCGAAAAAACAAATACGGCACATCCCAGCAGCAGCCAACAACAGCAGCAACACCACCACCACCACCACCACCACCACCACTATTAATGACAATAACAACAACAAACGCCACCACCACCACCACCACCGCTACCAATAAAAAAAACGAACATCACCAACACCAACACCATCAACACCACCAACAGGCGGGGTCACGTGCCAATCCCCTCTCACCGATCGCGGGGCGCACGCCGCTCCTCCCTGACCCTCCCGCCCTTCTCGCGCCTCGGCAGTACTACGGCCCTCTCCATCTCCCTCTCCCTCATAGGGGGCGCATCTCTGACACGGCGGTCCCTGCTACGCGACTTGGCGCGCTTGTTTCTCCCGTGCGGGCTGGCGCTGCGCGAGCGCCGGCGCCGCCTGGGAGTGTTGAGTTTTTTCGCGCGCGAGGGAGGAGGGAGGGGATGGGTGGAGGGAGGGGAGTGGGGGGGGTTTGGGTTTCCCGTTAAAAGGCGTTTCTCTCGAGTTGTCCTCTCTGATCGAGATACAGTCTTTCGGGGAGTCTGGTGTGATACATACAACAAAATTTCGTGTATCAGCACTAAAATGACACCACGCCACACCGTACGATACTGGCCACGCCTGAAATTCATATTTGAGAACGCGTGTGTTCCACATCAACTTCAGTGAAATCGATCCCTGACTTTCTTGTTCTTCCCGTCGCCGGCCCTTAGAGGGCCGGTAGTGTACTGGGAGGACAGCCAAATGCGCACGGTACGTCGAGTACAGCGGAGCATCGCATACTTTTTTATTTTACGGGGGGCCACAGCAGTAAACAGGACCAAATATTGTCAGTAAAAATAGGGTAATATATACTGGTACGTTTTTAAGGAGTACCGCAGGTCGTATTTACTATGGTCCCCCGTAAAATAGTACTTGTGAGGCGCGAGGCGAAGTCAGCTCCGCAAGAGTTTCGCGAGAGTCTCCCGTCGCGATACGAGCCTGTCCGCTGTGTTCGCTTATTGCTCGAGGTACCGGGGTGAGACCTCCCTCCTATATATAACCCAAACTACCCCGACGCTACATTTTCGTGCCAAGTATTTTTCGCATCGTGCATGAAAGCCGTGCCCCCCCAACGGGGCTATAAACAGCTTACATGCACGAACGGCGAAATATCGCGTCTAAGGCCGCCTCCGCTGTAATTATCAATTGCCATGTACATATTCCTAAACAGCAGTAGTGCCCCCTCAGTAGTGCGGGGTACATAGTGCCGGTGTTTTTGGCTGGCACAATTTTTCATTTCCAAACCAAAACCTATATATTCCGCAAGACCCGGAGCAGTGGCGGTTGCCGAAATAGTGACGGTTTTTCCGGCTGGCACATACCGGCACTACTAAAAGTACCACCACTACTACTGTATATGCATTCGCACAGGCTGGTTGGGGGGAACTAGTTTACACATATAATAGGACACATATATAGATAGGGCACGATCTAGATCTACAGAAAATCCTCCAGATCTTCACCTGCCATTATGGCATGTTGTGCAGAAATACGTGCTAAATCATGCAGACTAAAATCTAACTCTAATATATAATTCCAGGGCCTTTTTCGGTTCAATTTCCGAAGATTTCGGGAATCGCGGCAAATCAACGAATAACAAAGTTACCAATGAGGAACAAACAATGGCAAAAGCACCATAAAGAAAGACCAAACCACGGGCGTATCGAATGAGCTTTTTTTTTTACGATGTAGGAACCGCGGTATGGCCTCACGGGATTTTTACCACGGGAATTCAATGGTCTTTCTTATGGTGCTTTCGCCGTTGTTTATTTCTCATTGGTAACTTTTGTCATGGTTGATTTTACCGCGATTCCCGAAATCTTCGGAGATTTGACCCGGAGAAGGCACCTGAATAATTCAAAACGTGTTTTGTCCCTACAACGGGACGGCAGTCCCGAAGCGCCTAAAAGGGTGATACGAGTAGCGTCTTTGGGGCCCCTGTTAAGGGATGTATGGGATATGAGGGATAGCGAATAAAAAACAACGACAACCTGGGCGGTATCAAACCGCCTACGAGCAGCGTGAGCAGCGCCCAGCAAGGACGGGTAGGATCATGATGCACCGGTGCCGTACGACCGACTCCTTGCATTGCAACCATTGTATCTCGGACGCCGATTGGTTTGGTATCATCCCCCAGTCAGGTAGTGGCCGTTACTGCTGATGTAACCGTCAAATCATATCCCTCAAGTTTCCTCTCCAAAGTCAGAAGAGGGTTAACGCCCAATTTCTTACGACCTGTCTTGTCGCGCCCGAGCGCCTGGCCGGCTCGCCCGCAAGAAACCACACACGCCTTTCCGCCGGTGGCAGCCGCTTTTGAAGGATGTTGACGGGCGTCGCTGCGTGCTTCGGCTGCCTTCTTGATGGCAGCGTATATCGCCCGTGCCTCGCTGTGCGTCTGAGGGCGCCGCGACGCACGGGCGAATATACGAGGCGATCAATAAGGCTGCCGAAGCACCCAGCCAAGCCTGCAAACATCCTCCAAACGCGGCTGCCACTGGCAGCAAGGCGTGTGCGGTTTCTTGCTCTGTTGTACTGCGCGTGCGGTGGTGATAGTTGGTGGTGCTAATGAGGCAAAAGGCCGAGGGGACGAACGAAGCAATTAAGGCCGATTTTTGCCTGTAGGCAAAAAAAAAAAAAAGTCTTCCTAACGGGGTGCGTACAGGCTTCTCCATTATGTGATTACTCCGTCTGACGCGTACCGTCTGTCTGTTTTCGTATTGCAACAGACAGTATTGTCTATTAGGAGAGCTGTACAAAGCCCAATTTACACAACACCCGGGATCTACAGAAGAAGCGGGCGAGTATGGGCTATCACGCGTGGGACGTGTTTCGTCACACGCCGTCTCGAGGTGGACGCGATCGCCGGGATGCTGTGGTTTTAGTGGTGTGTTCTGAGTGCGTCGGGATTTCGTGTTACATCTTTACTTTTTTATTCGAACGCATACGGCCTGCTGCAAATATGAGGCCGCCTTGCCTCATTTACCTCTCTACTACCGTAGTACTGTGGTAAAATTATTCTGATTTTCTTTTTTTTTCTTCCCATTTCTTGTCTTCGGCCTTTTTTTTTCCCATCTCTCCTTCCTACTCATGACTCAGATCCGGAGTCACATAGCAGGCTCTCCACCCCCCTCGCCACCATGCTTCGTGCCTTGCATGTTTTATCGCGAGAACACTTCAACCCTTTCTTCCCTCGTCGACTCTCGTCGAATGTACCAGATCTTCCGGAAGACAAAATACAAAACACCTGGTACACATTTTCTGTCTTGTCTGCCCAGTCAAATATACAATACAGTAGCACAGCAGTGGGAAGCACAGCGGAAGAACAGGAGTGTGCCTTCGACCCATGTATACCGCCGTATCGCCGCCAAAATAAAAGAGGGTAGAGCAGTCAGTACCCACTCATGCTACAAACTCACAACAGGGGGAAAAATAGCTCCTGGTGACATGCTAAACTACAGACCGGCAGATGCGCCCGTCGTATTAACCGATCTGATGCAAGCGAGGTGGATTTGTGTGCATACCTGGTATAGAGATACATAGCACGCACTCGCACGCTGTGGCACCCTACACCACCGCCGTAGCAGGGTCTGGCAGAAGTGGAAACAAAAGACAGCAGCCCCTTCCTCGCTTCATGTTTCGGCAAGCGGGACAATCGCGAGCCTCTCAAAACCGTACTAAAAACCGTGCACGGATGGGCCGCTGAAATACCAAACACGGTCAAGTACACCGCAGCAGCAGCAGCAAGCAACCAGCAGCAAGCGATAAGGGGTGGCGGCGGCAGCAGCAGCAGCAAGCGATGAGCAGCAAGCAACAATAAGACGCGCTGAGCCAAACAGTGAAGGAGCCATCTCGCGTGGCAGCAGTACTGCGCTGTAGCAAATGCCACACGCACGATAGGCGGCACCTCGCGTGACAGCAGTACTGCACTGTTGTACCGAATGCCGAACACACGATAGACCAGCGCATTGCCGTTCAGCCCTCCGCCTCGGCTCGGGGCGCGTTCGGCACGAAGGACAAGAGGCATGACGCTCGGGGTGGGGAGGGGGTGGCCGTTCGATCGTGGCAACCAATCACATGTCGGACAGATAGATAGATCACGGTCTAGATCATCCAGATCCTAACATGCCGTTATGGTATAATACGTTATGCATGACCCGTACAGTACAATATATAACCCACGAAACACGTGCTACTGCTGTAGATCATGCAAATCCTACGGCTTCCACCCGGCAACATGAGCTAGATCATACAGATCATACAGATCATACAGATCATACATATCTTAGAGGCGAGGAATCTACCCCCCCTGGAAAATCTAGATCCTTCCGTGGGGATCAGTGATCTGCCTCATGTGCGCAAGCTCTGAGTACCCCGAGCGTAGTTTTCTCGCTATCGGAGATAGCCACCCGGCGGAATCATCTCCCTCTGGGCACCCTGATCCCACCTGTCTCATGTGTGCAAGCTATGAGTACCGCGAGAGTAATTTACTCGCCATCGGAGATAAGCCACACAGTGGAGTCATTTCCAACTGGGCACTCTGATCCCACCTGGACCTGAGCCCTCCAAACTGACCCTGACCCTGGGAATAGAGTTAGCCGCTGGCAGGGGCCACCAAAAACCCTGATCCCACGCCCAACTCCGCCACCACTCCGACCTCCACATGCTGGTTTTGGGCTACTTATGATTTTTTCCAGCAACATTCCCGGAAATGTTCTCATCGAAAACCTTGGAATCCGACCTCGAAAATAAACCCTTGCCCCCTGCACGACCTAGGCACGTTTACGCGTACGTGAGGCCTGTAGATATGGTATGTATCTCTGTGATTCTGCTGGCTGTAGGAGAAGTGGGTGGGTAGATTTTACAGAGTCGTTTTTGCAAAGACAGGCCTGCCCCATAACAATTCTGCGCACCCCTCATTGAGTGGGACGAAATAAAAAAAAAATCACAATCTACAGCTCTCGGACATAAACAGTGCCCGTACGCAGCTCTGGAGAGCATGCCAGAAAACTTTGGGGAAACTTGTCGTAGCGTTTGGTGTGGAGTGTCGACCTGTATCACACCACGTATGGGTGCCAATATCATACATCCAAGCACGCTGCCACATCAGATGACTGGTGTACCGAGAAATCAAGAAGGTGCAGGAGAATACTTTGCAGTCAGTATATACGATAGAAGGAACAATTACGAGTATATAGGACGACCGAAATCTGCAGCAGTGGTTCTCGGCAAGATGCGATAATATGACTACGGCTAACCCACTTGGGACTTCAGAGCGCAACTATGTCGACAAAACATACGACGATGACCGCACCGGCCACACGAAGCAGCTCGAGCAGCCCGGGCTGTTGGGGTAGCGGATAGGGGATAGGGGATGCGCCTTAAAAAGCGTGACGTAGAGAGATGAACAAATACGACGTGTGCGGACGCATACGTACATCAGTGGAGCATTCACAAGACAAGGCAGGCCTTCTCAAAGCGATGATCACACACTACAATAAAGGATACCATCATAGCAGCGGAGGAGTCACAACAACTTGACCGTAAAGGCTAGTATTCATAAGGCGAAAACTGTACTGCTGCCAAAACTCTTCCAAGACTGTTAGTGTTAATAAGACATCGCTTCTCCTGTGCCACTAGGCCTTCGTTTTGGGCACAAAACACTCATTATTACTGAAGAAAATATCATATGTGTATCATTTTCTGGAGTTGGAAAAATATTATGTCGCTTTAGCAGGGTCTCAAAAAGGATAGTATTGCGTGGACTGGGAAATGCGAAATACAGCACAACATGTATCCGAAATACGAGACTACCGGACAGGCCAACCGGTCCGCTGAGGATCTTTCGAGAAGCAAGAACGGGGCATAGCATCTTCGCAACGTTAATGTGGGCATGTCTTCATCAATATAAAGAACAACAGCTGTGAGATCGAGGATTTCGTCGAAACTCATCTTCGCAAGCTGTGCAATATACATACGAAGTATGATACGTAATATGATTATCAGAATCAAGAAAAAAAAAAAAACGCGGTTGTGTGCATTCTCTTACTACAGCAGTAGTATAAAACGGGTGCTGCGGCTATGTGACGGTCGCGCCGCGCCGTGCATGCTTTGCGAATGCGCCCAGAGCAGATACGATATTACGCTTGGAGTCGTACTACAGACAGGTAGTAATGTGCATACGAAGTCTACTGGTATCATACTGTTATACTGTACTAACTGCTGTTACCTGGTATACTGGTATAGCGGTGTACATCGTGAAACTGCTCCACTCCAAGCGCGGCACAAAACAAGCGACGCATCTTGACGATCTGATCAACGCCACAACATCATCACGCTTGGCCAAAAGAAAACCATGTCTGGATGCAGTACAGCCTATGGGATCCTCCACATCATTCGTTAGATGGACATACACATACCATACATCTGGGGTAGGTTCGAGTACAGAAATCGGTACACACCAAGGTATATACGAATGTAGGAACTCTCTGGTCTTCCTGCTGGGAGTCCATGTTTTCAGTCACCCCGCAAAAACACAAAGACAGACAGAGACAGCCGCTGTGCGCGACCAAAATAAAGAAATGCCCGCTACTTACACCAGGTATATGCAGAGAGTACCCGGGCTTTCGATATAGGTGTTGCGCTGTTGCGCAGGCACTACATTTTCAGCGAAATCACGCATAGCGCAACACGCGCCCAAGGCGAAGCCGCCACCCCTGGCCTGCTCCGGCTGGTGAGGGGGGCCCGCTGGACACCCCCTCCGGAGGATTCCGCTACGACAGGCCCTGCCGGAGGCCCCTTTTCACGCGTTTAGCCTTCACTAGAGAATAACAGCTAAAAAGTACGTCGATTTTGGGCCATGTTTCGAAGGCAATTGGGTGGTATACCGTGGTGTACCAGGTATTAACCCATATAGGACTGGAGTCCCGTTTTGGGGACAAAATACTTAGAATTAGAGTGGTTTGTCCCCAAACTAGGACTGCAGTCCTAAAGGGGTTAAGACCACGGCGTGACAAGCCCAAAAACGTGGTCTTATCTCTACTATGGTCTTATTTTTTACTACTGACCATATTAATTCCAAGTTGTGTTTTCCCTCGTGACAAGCCGATTTACCCGCTGGTCTTATCTCTACTATGGTCTTATTTTTTACTACTGACCATATTAATTCCAAGTTGTGTTTTCCCTCGTGACAAGCCGATTTACCCGCTGGTCTTATCTCTACTATGGTCTTAAATCGGAGGGTCTTAAAATGGGTACTATGGTCTTAAACCGGATGGTCTTAAAATGGGGAGAATGAGAAAGCGGGCAAGGTGCGCGATGGTACAGGAGGGATCTACACATAGCCAAAACCATCAGTGGTTGAGCCAGCTTCGTTCATCGTGCGCACAGCAGTCTCCCTCCCTCTCTCCCTTCTCTCTTCTGTTTCGCGTGCCCTATCTCGGTGCCGCGCATTTTTATACATTGCCGGTATATTGTGGCGCGTCAGTGTGGGACGTACGTGAACAGTCAGTAAACTTGGCAGCCGTGGCAGCCTCGTAGCTCCCCAGCCAGTACAGGCAGAAAGTACATACTGGACCAGGGCCCCGCCCTGTCATTTGCTCTTGTTACACGAGTGTACACACAACAGTGGTACGGATAAGGTCAAACCTCGCGGGTCGGGTGTGGTCGCGTCGGGGTCATACTGTGCCAGGTACCGGTCTGAATTATGAGCGAATGCGAGGTTCTAATTTACACGGCGCCACAAAAAAGGGACACCTTTCGAGATGGCCGAAGCGACCGACCGACCGACCGACCGACCGACCGACCGACCGACCGACCGGGATCCAACGTGCACAAGTCGACGAGAGAAACAAACAAACAATCTGCGCGAGCTCCTAGAGACAGCGCGTAAGCAATACTATCTTAGTCTCAGTCTTCGCCCATGAAACTACGCCCTCCTTCAACAGGCCATCGGGAAAGTCCATCTGCAACCACAGCAGCAGTGTCAAATGCCCCGAACTCGCCTCAAATATCAAATATGCAAAGAAAGAGTATGCTACAAGTATGTATGTATGTCGTTTATACAGGTTTCATTTTTCGTCGAGGTGGTGGTTTGTGTTGTAATTACCATAATTACGTAATTACAGAGGTGGCAAGAGCACCGGTAAACCGGTAATAATTGGCACGGCGTAATAAGTGGCACGGCGTGGGCGTATTTATTTTTATTCATTCGAACAGGCTGTAATCGAGGTTATGTTTACCTGTGGTACCATGTACACAGTACCGGTGTTTACAGCTACTGCTGTACGTATGATAAGAATACCTGATTCCCTACGTAGATAATTTTCCTGGTGTTTTCAGCTTGGCTAACACTTGATATGTTATCATCAATGTGCTGCCGTAAACACGCAAGACAAAAAGATAACGCAGCTGATTTTTCTTCCATCTCGACGGAATCTTTCAAAAGCGACTCGGACTTTTTTTTCGGACTTGTATTTTCTATTTTCGTTGTGTGTTTTTGTGTGTGCGAGCTGGTCTGGCTTGAAGCCAGTCACGACAGTTGAATGGATTTTCGCAGAGCACTTTTGCGATTCATGAGGTGGCATTTTGCATAGCGCCCGGAACGCGTATAACAAAACGAGTCAAGCGGGAACCCAAAAAAAAAATGTCGGTGAGGTAAAATTATGATCGTTTGAGTGAAATACCCACCTAGAAATCGACCGAAATGTACGTTAAAAAGAACTTTTTTTTTTGTGTCTTTGATAATAGTATCTTAAATTTGTATGAGGATCGTATGTACGCAATATCTCTTGATCGAGCGCGAATTGAGCGGTGGCGATGGTATCGATCGTTTCCCCTTGCCCTAAGGAACGCTCTCACCAAGTATCAGAAACATCCACTGAACGCATTTTTCATACTTTCGTATATACCTGGTACGTCAGTATCGAAATATGTTCGCACGTGATGGGATGGAATCGATACGCGATTTCTCGACGAGAATAACTCGGATTCTAAAAATCCCAACATGAACAAACGCGCGTACAAACCCAGGAACATCGTTGCCAAATATGAGGTCCTAAAATACTGCCAAACGATTGCGCAAACCCCGATTAAGTGAATTTTCGTTTTGAGCCTGACCATCGTAGTGTAGCTATGTGTGGCTGGTTGCGTGCAACGAACAGAGAACAGAGTAGTTCCCCCCGTGCCCCCATTGCGGTAAAACGGTTCGGAAACCCATCGTACGTATCTTTCGCAAAACGTATCGTACCTGGTACCTGGGTACCGGGCAATCCACGTACCAGGCCGTACGTACGTACGTACGTACGTACTGCTTGAAGTCCATGCGGTAAAATGTACCTGGTATAAGCTGCGTACTATTAGTAAGTAAAATGTTATGTGCGAGGAACGGACGACGGGCAAAACCTGCGGAACGGCGGTACGATGTTCCTGGCCTGAAAAACAGGCAGGGCGTGGGCAGTGGGCAGGCACACACACGGAGCGGGGTGCGGACAAAAATAACAGATGTTTTTATTCATCGTCGCGCTGGTGGAACGCCCGCGATCGTTGCCAGGATATGTGCTACATCGAAGCCGGGGTTTCTACGCACCTTCGCCCACGGAGATCCGCTGGCACGGCAGCAGCAAGTGCGCACGGATGGACGGGGAAGGCGACAGAAAGGGGGAGAGAGAGAGAAGTGCCAGATGATACTGCTGCTGCTGCTGCTGCTGCTGCTGCTGTGGAATGTCGTCTTACTTACGAAACCACACCAACAAAACATTGCATACATCCCACGACCCAAGACCCAATCAGCATCTTTTGTGCAGCACCCATCATTTTCTTTCGAAGATGCCAGACGCGAGGGTGGACCATGCGGCCTACGAAACAACCAATCGCTTCCAAACTATCTGGTGTAAACCCCACGCGAACAACGTGCAGGGCCTCGACCCAGGAACGCCCCGCTCGTC
This sequence comes from Saccharina japonica, assembly GCA_008828725.1. Lineage (NCBI taxonomy): Eukaryota > Phaeophyceae > Laminariales > Laminariaceae > Saccharina > Saccharina japonica. The sequence goes on from MEHQ01004318.1 coordinate 280,258, forward strand.
GCTCGTCGCCCTAAGAGTGTCTATGAAGCTGGAAAGCAAAGCCTTTCGGAACCTGGGGATCATCAGGCAGGTGTCGCAAAATATGCCTTGACTTCTGGATCGCCTCGTCACATGTAAGGTGATGATGCACGTCCGTACCTTGTTGCTTCGCGGATCATACTCGATCAGAGGGTCTGCGCACAGGAGTCAGCTGTCTTGTACCAGTTCCCGAGGTAGCGTCGCCACCAGTCGGCGCGATTCGAGGGAAGTGGTGCAGGGGTGGCTGGACGACGTTTTGGGACGTACGCGAGAAATGCCTACCTGTGTGCAACTCCATTTTTTCGGAGTGAGAGGGCTGACATACTTGACGTACACAGCGCGTGCCGTTGCTGTGGGCTGTCGCCTGGTCTGCTTCCCTGGCGTTGAAGTGTTTGCGAGAGAAGAAGGGAGCGGAGACATAGAGAGACGGGGGTACTCGATGCATTGCGGGACCGGTTCGAACCGAGATGATCTAGCTTCGCAAAACAGCGTCGCCGGGTGCAAAGGAGTTGTCGGGAAATCTCGATCTTCTCCTGTGCTTTCAAAGCAGAAACGGTTGGAGTCTTGATCGTTCTCGGCGCTACGCAACACTGCCAGTATCATACAGCTACAGCAGCAACACCTTCTGCTGTGGGTTGAACATTAGCTGTTGCACTGGCCGTGGATGCCCTCATCCTCGAGCGCAGCAGCAGCAGGATGGCCGCTTACCGCGAACCTTGGAACAGCACCTGGATGGGCGGGTCCAATACTACACACAGCAGCAGTGCTGGCTTTGAGAACCGGGACAGAACGGCGGTTACCGTCCAGGCCGCCCTGGAACCTTTGCCGACCTGGGACGGGTTGGCCTACACAGCCAGCTACGACGACAACTACGGGAGAGACCCCATCGCTGCTGAGTCCGGGAGGAGGTGCGCTGTGTATGTTTTGAGGCTGTTGCGCACGCAGACTTGAAAGAGGGCGGCAAGAAAAAAAAACAGGAAAACAAACAGTACGCAGTCCGGGCAAGATACGTACGAATCATCTGGTACTACTCGTACTGCTGTACGAAGCACAGGTGCAAATGTTGCCGTGCGTTGCCACCGCTGATTCAGTTCCCCCCGCGGTCTGCTTTCATCCTCTTCGGCGTGCTCTCATGTCAACTACGTGTACACGACCACTAACGGTTACGATCACGTGTTTGGTCTGATTTCCGCACAAAACACACACTGTCAAGGATAATAGTCGCGTGCAACGACCGGTATATACCTTTCGACCACTTTTCGAAGGCTTCACAGGCACGTACCACAGGTACTTCTGAGTCTACCCGACCGATTGCTGTTGTATACCTGGTACAGTAGATGGTACGAACCACCACACCCAGTCAGCTCTCTTCGTGTTCTGCGTGCATGCTACCGCAGGCAGCACGACCAGGCGCCATACAATCTCCGCGAGCGAGCCTTGAACGGTCTGGACCTCGCAGATTCCAAGCTCGAGGGGGGCGAAGGGAAGCCCTACGCGCGCGACTATGCGGCGCTCCGATCCAGCAACCTCGCGGCCAACCCTAACGTTGTGGAGCGTGAGCCGCCGGTGAGGACCGGACGTTCCAGACCTGAGGACGACAAGACCCATTCTTGATAAACCATAATACAGTAGAACATATCCAACTCGAATTACAACCGTTCGGGTGCATGGTTCGTTTGTCCCCAACACGAGCGCTTTGGGAGGTATATACCAGGCATACGAGGAATAGCTCTGCGAGCACCGGTACTACTGTACATCTCTGAACCCCTGCATTGCGCACGCGTACATAGGAGAGCCAAGGGTGATTTTGTGATTTTGAACGGCATTGCCGCAGTTTGCCTTTGCGCGCAGGACGTCGAAATATATCGATTGAAGTCATGATCCGAAGGGACAAAGGGTGTTGTTTTTGGTACTCATGGGGCTCAAAACACGCGCATCAGAAAGAGGGCTGAGTAAGCTTTTGCTCACCGCACTCTCGAGAAACTGAGATCGCATGGAGACAAACATCGCTGTGCGCATGGCCGTTGCTTGGGTTGGAGCAATAGTTGTGCTGTCGTTTGGAAGCCCTCCGCGCCACCACTAATAGCAATTGAATCGGGTTTATAGCACGAATAATAGCCTTTCGAGGGAAATATTATCAGACAGATAACCACGTTCAACCGTTTTCTTGTAACTGGTACGCGGTAGATTGCGATATCCGACCTTCTACGCAACCGCGGCGGCCTTATCTCGCGTTCCTCGCCCCGGCTGTACCAAGCCCCGTCTCTCCCTAGCAGCGTCCGCGTGCGTGCTTATCGTGCAACCATCACCTCACCGCTGCTGCGGTAGACATCTGCAGTAGACCTCCAGGCACATGTCTACGTAACGTGTAGGGGTAGGTGTTGGTGTTCATGTCGAGGTTGGGGTCATGGTTGGTGGTGGTGCTGATGTCGGTGCTGGTAGCTTATCTTCTCTAACTCGTTCGTGCTTTGTCTCGCGGCTGTGCTGTCGAATCTTCTTCGTTAGCGGTTCGTCAGGGATTCGGAGTCACCGGAACCACACCAAGAGCACCTCTCCGAGGACGGGGCGACCCTCACCCACGTCATCAGGTTGCACAGGTGAGCTGTCGTTGCCCGCATCAATCAGATTCACCACAATCGTCGATTTTCGCCTGGCCCCCCGGTCAACTACACCCTGCGTGACGAAACGCGCACATCCTCATCAGTCGCAAGCACATGCACGAACAGCTTGTGATCGATTCCATGGCGTACCAAAGATGGCGTGAATGCAGGCGTGTCGTTCAAGCTCCGGTCATTCACGGGAGGACAGGAGTTCGAGGACCGGCGCTCCCAATCACCCGATTTTGGTTTATGGTGGGGTTTTTTATCTTTGTGAACGACGTACAACTCTACTACTGTATGACTTCTTGGTCACTCGACATGGGCGCCGTTTTAATGTCTCACGCATCGAGAGACCCACCGCCTCACTGGTATTCTGAGGCCGAACACCACCTTCGGACTTGTCATGCGGCGGTTCTAACGTCCATCACCCCTATGGCATCATTTTTCTCCATGCCTTTGCCCTAGGACGGGGAGCGTGGAAGTCGAACGCATGAGGGGATCGAGCACACCTGAAGACACCGCTGGCGACCCCGGAGGAATCGGCGCAGGTCGAAGGGCGCGTGAGCTGAGCTACACCAGAGAAGCTGGTGCGGCTACATATTGTGCGTTATGATGTTCGCCTCTTGCAAGAGGGTGGTGAAACCACAGCAGTATGTTGTGGGCGCCTTGGGGGGGGGAGGGGTGTACTCATTAGCCGCATGTCGTGATGGCCGTAGTTGTATGACCATAAACCCTCGCACCCCTACAATGCCGGGAAGGAGAACGTTGGGTTTGCACCTACCAGGCAGAGGGGGGGAGGGGGGGGGTATTGTGTAATGGGAGCAGACTCACCGTGAAAAGTGTGCGGACTGCCATTGAGGAAAGCTCAAACGCTTGCCGTGCCGTGAGACAGGAGGGTAGAATACGGGGTCGGTTTTGAATGCGGGAGAGTCGGTCCTTCCTCGGCGCGCGTGGTTTCGACCCTGAAATAATTTCGAGCGGCGTTAGTTTCGGTGCAGCGAGAGGCGTCGGGAAACCACGGCAGCCTGCTGAAGACCCTGTCTAAGGGGAGGCGTTCACAGCCAACCCATACGTCTCAAACCCAAGCAATCGCTCACTTCAGCCATTTCACCCAAGGACATCAGATTTCTGGCACTTGAGGTAGTCTAATCGTTACCCTTTGCCGTAATGTCGCTCGTCGAACCCCGTGGTACCAGCGCCAAACAGAATCGACGTACACTTTCCGCGAAGAATGTAGTCGAACACGATGAAATCACAACGCCTGATCCTCACCACCCCATGTTCAACGGGGATGCCACCATGCCTTCCGCCGACTGCTGCCGACTGCGGCTGTCCCGATATGCATAGCAGATTGTGTGAACGGTCGAACAAGGAGTGAGCCGCGGGGGGGTTATGGTTACTACGCGGAAGAGGAGCGATTTTGGCAAGCGCGGTGCCCCATGAGTACCACCAGCAGCAGAGAGACGAAATTTTCCACTAAACAAATGGCATCGGCCGTACCCTGCCGGCCGATAAGCGATCCCACAGCGATAGCCCACTCTCCAATCCCAGCAGACAAAGTGAGGCAGAGCGACAATCGCGCTAGCGACTACCCCGGTTGCAGGTGCGCTAACGCGAGCAGGAAAACGCATTTAGAGGATAGCGGGGGCAGGCGTAGCGAGCCCCGACAGCCACCCGCCGCCGCAGACGGCTGCGGTACGGACGCTGCCGACTTTAGGAGGAAACGACCGTCAACCATGCCATCAGGCGTTTTGGGGCGTGACGCGTCCGGGATAGAGTTGGTCCTACCAGGCGGTAGAGATAACGGTGCGTGCCGGATGGCCGACGCGGCTGAGCGACCACAAGAGCACGGAGACTTGTTAACGAGCAAAGGTGACGTGGGGTCGGGCAGTGCTGCTGAGGACGTTCGTGCTCGCACGGAGGAGATCACGCCGCCGTTCAGTGGTATGGTACCGCTTGCAGGGGACGTGGCGCTGACGAATGGCGAGGGGGTCGCCAACAGCTCTCGGTTGGACGGGCGGTATCGAGCGCCGGAAATGCCACCACCACCTCCACCAGCATTACCACAACCACCACCGCCATCAAAAAGGGAAGGGTCTAGTATTCCCCGAGGAGTTGCAACACCGGCAAATCAGATGTTTCCTGAGGACAACACGCGGGGGTTACGACCGGGCGGACGTGAGAATGCGGGGAAGCGTCGTGTGTGTCCTCTACAGGGCGTGGAAAGCACCCTGCAGGTGGTGCTGGACTCCATGAAAGGAGACTCACGGGGCGATGCCACCTGCTCGGGCGTAAACAATGTGTTCCGCGAGAATGCTGACGACAGCAGCAGCGAAAACACAAACCACGGCTTCTGCCACAATAGCACTTCCACGCGCACCCCTCCCCCGCCACTCCCATCGACGAACACGCGAAACACGCAGTTAGGCCGACGGACGCGAGACAAACGGTACCAGCAACCCGCCACGCAGAGGAGCCATCCGAGTGACGCGACCGGCGTGGGAAAAGTGCAGGATTTGGAACATGCGCTTCCCATCTCGGGAAACAGGGACGCCGGGTTGGCGGCGAGCAGCGACAAGGTGCACACCGCGGCAGGGGCTGGTGGGTTTGACTGTGTTGGTCGCCACCAGAGTGCGCGGCGAGATAGAGATGGTTTGTTCGAGACGCTACGAGCTAGGGGAAATAAGCAGCAGATAGAGGCGGATAACCAGGAAGGGGGCGGGGGAGGGGGGGAGGAGGAGGAGGAGGAGGAGGCGGTGACTGGGCGTGTGATCGAGCTCAGTAAGGGGATAGCTCTGCGGTGTTTGCACCTGGAGCAGGAGTGCTTGAGAAGGGGGAGGACTCAGGCGAGGCTCTTCCAGGAGCAACTGAGAGGTGTACGGCAGGTGACAGCAATCGTTCTTCGTAGATAGAAGTGTTCTTTCGTGCGTAGCGGTATTGCTTGTGCTTGGATGATATTTGCGGCAGCAGGCAGAAGGTGCCGGTCTTATCTGCACCATCTTGGCATCTTCCTTCTCTCGTTCTGAGCGGGCGGTATTCCTTCAACGACCAAACATATCGTCGCGCGGTCCATGGGTGTGCCCACCTACTCTTGATGGTAGAACGGGCAGATAGCGAGCTCAAGGTTTGCACCTGCGCTCCTCTACCCAGTCACACACCAACACTCCCTACATAGCCTGTCAGGGCCATAGGCCAAAGCTGGGCACTAAGGGCAAGCTACGCTTACTGTCCGACAAGGGAAGCGGGCCCTCGACCGAAGATACCTATATCTGCTACTGTTGGACGTGTTTGTGTGTCCTCCCGGAAACTTTTCATAGCGGCCAACGACCACGAATTGTAGTTCGTGTCAAGCTAGACGTGCCGGTTGCAGCGAAGCTGAAGGCGGTCATGTATGGTCTGCCCGGCGAAGGAGCAGGGTACGGCCGGCCGTCTGGGAGAGTAATCCCGCGAATTATGGGGTGCATCGCTCCTTGCAAGACTTGCAAAGGAAATCAACGGGTTTACCGCTAGGACCTGCAACCTGTTTCAGGGCTGTATAAGCCTTGGCCCAGTTTCGACAAAAATGGTTAAATGTACTTTACTTTACCTTATAACCCTAACTCCTACCCTTACCGCCTGGGAAGTTTCTGGGAATATTTTAGATGTATTGAGGGGGGAGTGTCGACTATCAACCATGTTTTCGAAGCTACGTCAAGGCGTATACACTACTGATCTGTCTGCCCCCCCCCCTGTTTGTTGTACTTCGAATGTTTTCATGTTGCGAACATGCCCTCGCCTGCCTCCCCGAATAGGCCGCCCAAGACATGACTCGCCGAGCGATACGCGCTGAGAGGCTGGGAGCGAAGCGGCGTATGGAGGAGGCGCAGAAGAAGTTCGAGGAGACGGAGGCGGCCCTTTTAGCAAAGGGCGAGCGGGCGGAGGAGAGCTGGAAGGCGGAGAGGTGCGTAGCCCAGCTCTGCCTGCTTCTCTCTGACGTTGGCTGCCACCGTATCGGGTGCGGATGCAGAGCTTGGAGAGTTTATGACGGAGATGTACTAACCAGTTCTACAGAAGTACAGTACGCAACAGGTGTTAGTAGTTTGGGAGATAATAATTTCAGGCTGATTTTTTTGTTATTGATAAGAATTTTTACAGCTAAGCATTTGTCCACAGCTAGGAGTGCCGCTCTCAATCCTACCTGGTATATACTAACCTTTAATAACCTATGCTCAACGTTGACATCACAATAAACCGCGAGCCTTAGCCAAAATTAGAGGTTAGTAACTGCTGTACTGTCGCGCACTGTACGTACCGCAAGACACCTCGGACTCTACGTTCCAGCAGCGACTGGTGCTACGGTAGGGGGGTCGCTTTCAAGTCCGATATTTTCAGCCGACCAGAGCCACTCGGCCAAGTTACTACATATTTCGTTGCAATGCCAAGCTTTTTAGCTTTTTTTCGCGAAACGCACCGCCATGGGCTTGTTTGTTACTCTGCGTCCGCAGTTCAATTTCATTTATAATTTTGAATGAGTTACAAAGTCACTCGCCCGACGGTTGTGAAAATGGGGATACCCCCCTTATCGTAGCACGTGTCCAAGCCATACGTTAAGGTGGGCGTGTCTTGTAAACACCATCCGGCCGGAGATAAAAAAAATACCTTACCTCGAGCCTGCTAGTTTTGTGAGCACCGTGTAGGAGCCGATGCACGTGTATTCCTACCTCGAGGCAGCTCGTCCCACAGCTTAGCAGCACCCTTGCTAAACGTGCCATGCACAGGGAAACCCTCGCCGCCAGCGCTGCCGCCGTGAAGTCGGAGCTCGACAAGGTACGGAGGCTGTCTCGGGAAGAGGCCGAGGAGAGGCGACGGGACGCCGAGGCTGCATTGGAAACGCAGGTAAGGCGACAGAGAGAAGCGTCGTCGTGTGGACCGACGTGGAGAACCCAGTGCCGCATTTATTTTTAGTGTTCTTATTCGTGCTTGTGGGCATGGTAGCTCTCGTTTTTCGGTTTTCTTCGCGTACCCACAACCGCCGCCGCCGCCACCGCCGCCGGCTACCTCTTGCACGGCAACAGAAGCTGGAGCTCCAGCGAGGGTGGACGGAGGAAAAAGGGAGAGCGCGGCGGGCGGCGGAAGACGCTCTTCGGCGGGTCGAGGAGGGGAGGGCTCGAGCGGAAGAAGAAGCTGCTTTAGAGGTATGGTGTAGGTGTATTGTTCCTTTTGGGTACCGTTATGGTACGATGAGGGGCAAAAAAAAAATTGTTGCACGCATGGGAGCCTGACCGCAATTGAAAGTTACGCTTGAGCAGCGATCTGGTTTGTCTTGCTTTTTTGTCCGACAGCCACGTGTTGAGTTTTCATCTGCTGTGTTTGTAACACTTGCTGCTGTTTTCTGTTTCAAACCGAGCACTTTTTCCTGTTGACTCTCGTCGTTTCAGTTTGCCCTCCAAAAGTGAAAAGGCGCGAGAGGTCCGCGGAAAAGGCCGTTTATATAGCCTCAACACCGCCATTGTTTTCTTTGCCAGTTCGACCATTGTTCTCAAACTGTTGTCACCCTCCTTTCTTGTGCATCGCGGCAGGCGCGAACGGCCCAATGTTCGTTGGAGGCCCAAGTTCGGTCGTGGAAGTCCAAAGCGGAGGCGGCCGAGAGGCGTGCGGCCGAAGAGCGAGATAAGAGGCGAAGGCTGGAGGCTGGCGGGAAGGGGCCGTTTGCACAGGCAAGTGGCTGGCTTGAGACCGCCTCGGATCGGCAACCCGAAACATGATCCGGGAGTTGCATGTTCTGCGGTTTGAGGGGGCGGTGGGGGGTTGTTACGGCTGTACGAGCTGAGTGGGTCTGTAAGTTAGTTCGCTGCATATTCCAGCCTGAGCCTGCCGCGAGTGGGGCCAGCCGTGGCGTGGATGCGGCGTCACTGGTGCCGGTTCGTCTTGTCGGTTTCGTACACCGGGGAGTGTTATCCGACGCGGGTGTGCAGTTCCGCCCAGACCCGGCGTTGTTACGGTCTCTGATATATTAGCCGCTGTGTATTTTCTCTTTCGTATTTCCCACGCCATCGCCGCTACTGTGTGAATTGGCTGTTGTGACCCCGCGGAAGACCGCGAAAACAATCTTTTGATGATCAGCAACATTTGCCGAAGAAAAAACGGCGCAAAACGCGTTAAGCAGGTGGCTTCTTGAGGGCAAAACACGCGTTTCGCTCTCCACCCGCTACGTACATATATCGTATCTGGTTGGGATAGCTTCGGTTGGCGACGACGCTGTACAACATGCCAATCACTGCTTGAGAACCAGGTTAACGTTTGCATTTTGTACTTATACCATTTTGGCGGTCGCCCTTCATGGTGATCCAGTTGCAGTAGATCGTGATGTGTGGGGTGAAGATAACTAACTCTGCACAAGAGAGATGATCGTATCACGTAGTAAGAAATCACGCACAAGGTGCCGAAGTCTGCCTCGCATGTGGATCTTAGTAGGATGGAGCTCACCCTTCATGCAACTCGCTGAACACCTCACGGCACTTCGCGCTTGGTGCAAGCAACGTCTGCCTGGTCGGTGAAAATCCGACATGCTTCGTCCCGAAACTGTAGGGATGCGAGGGTCTATGGTCATACGACTACGGCCATGCATGACGATGGGTACACCCCCCCCCCCCCTCTCGATATGTCTGGCTGCAAAATGAATTTGTGCGTTTCCCAGGAGACGGAAAAAGCGCGGCGAGAGCAAGAGACTGTCCTTCGAGATCTGCGAACAAAGTCGGAGGAGGAAAGAGGTGCACACGCCCGAGAGATAGAGCGCCTCGAGGTTAGTTGTTGCCGCCACTTCCTCTTGGAGGGAAGGGCACAGGGTGTGCCACCCGCTTCACCTTGTGTTGGTGCGAACGTTGCCAACACGTTCCAGCAGCACCATCAATTACTGTTCATACTACCGGTGGCATTGGCCTCCGACCTGATGTGTCTAGAGTCGTATCAGACGGGCGGGTAGAGTGCCCCCTAGCGTACCCGATCAGCGCAATCTTGGAGTTACGATAAATGCTGTACGTGACAGATGGCCCGTATTTTATTATTCCACTATTCCCGATTAGGCCGTTCTCCAGCACACGTGAGGGCTATGAACCCGCGAACCATTGGAAGGCACTTCGCACGCGCTTTCAGGACCCATTACACTCTTAAAAACGGCCAGCTGTGCTACATATAGAGGCACAAACAAGTAGGATAACTCGGGCTGCATTAGTAAGGCATTTCGATGTCTCCTGGGCTAACTCCACCCGTCGCGGAACGTTGACGGTGACCAGACAGCGGGTCTGCACCTCCCCGCTGACGCGAACTACGTACGACACACAACTAGCACTTTTTCCTCTGCTCCACGAAAACATTTTCAATCGCTGCTCGTGCAGGAGGAGCATAGAGCCCACGTCCTTCGCGTCCACCTCGAGAAGAAAAGAGTCACCGAGGAGGGCCGGCGGCGGTGGCAGCAAGAGGCGCAGGAGGTGAGCCGCCTTCTGTGGTCTGTGCTGCCCGGGTTAGGCTCTAGGTGGACGTGCTTCGGGTTTCTGCGTGCGTTTCGTCTGTCTCTCTCTGCTTCTTGCTGTTGTAGCGAGGGTTGAGACAAGGGTGGCGAGGCGATCTTCGATAGGGGTAACACCTTTTTGTTTTGAGACTCCTCAATCAGGGAGCTCCGTACCTCAACCAGAAACTGAATGTTGATCAAATATGTGCGCTTGGTCCTATGGACAATTCCATGACCTCGGTGGCGTATAACACGTATGTAACTGTAAAACAACAAATGGGATACCGGGTGGTTCTTCTATTGATGAGTTGGGCATCCCCGTCATGTCGGATATACTTCGGCCAGAAAATGCTACAGAAAATGCTACAGAAAATGCTGCCCCCTTCGTGGCACGCGTTTGACGGAGACCGGGTGTACCCTAAACCTGCCAACTGTTGCGGTAGTCAAAGACCCAGCCGTGACAGCGCGGGCAACGGGTAGTGTCCCCATCACCCAACCCACCCCCCCTCCGCGCCATGCACTTCCTTGTGACTTCCCGGCTAAAATCTCCTATCCACTGGTTTGAAGTTACACGCGGAGGCGGCGGCAAAGGCAGAAGAAGCTGCGACCCATGCAGCTGCGGAGCGAGCTGAAGCCTTGAAACGACTGCGCCTGGCGCACGACGCCGAGATGAGAAAGGCGGGCAGAGACGTGCTGAGGCTGGAGCGTCAACTCCGAAATCGCCAGCGGGTGAGCCTGTTGTTGTTATTCTTGCTATTGTGATTTTGGTCTGGGAATGGTGATTTTGGCCTGGCGATTACGCCCCCGCCCGTGAGAAAGCGTGGGTAGGCTTTGTTTCGCTGACGCCATCGCATAGGCTTCGTTATCGTCCAAACTAACGCGTCCGTACGCTCTGATAGATACTTTGAGAGTGTCTACTGTGTAGGCGGCAAAACAAGCGGTAGGGACGGCGTTAATAATTTTTTAAGTAGTATTTGACAGCGGGTTTAAGCTGTATGATACGCGGAAACGCTTCACCATTCAGTGCTGGGGCTTCGGACGCACGTTGGATTTCCGATGGCTGGACGGCGCGGGCTTAAATCGATGAATGATCTTGCCAATAACGTTGATGCCGACATCACGGCATGAAAAGCGAAGGGGTGCAAAACATAAAGGAGCACATCGAATTGTTTGGTATTTATAGCCCTCCTTTGTAGACGTTCAAAGCCCTCGAACGTTTGGCAATAAGCACCGTTGTCCGTGCTCCCAAAAGGTGCGGTTTTGCCGGCTGGGAAGGGATGTGTCCGAACTGAAATGTAAGGAGTTGCGAGGCACGCGCCCAGCATGGTCATATCTTGCACCAGCGGTAGAATGTGACATTTTCCAAAGCTGGCTTTGTGGGGTGTCTCTGCCAAAGTTTAGAACGTTCTAGAGAATTTCTGCCGCTGCTCATGGAAGAGGTTAGCAACCGCGAGGGGTGGCCTTCGTTCTACGCACTTTACGTACCACCCCCCCCTATCCCGTTACCCCTTGCTTGCGCACCCTCTGATCTGGTCCTGTCTACAGGAACATCCAGAGGCGGGAGGGGTGTCGCGTTTGAAGACCGATGACTCGGATGCACCGCTTTTGCGTAGAGGTAGCAGTAGCCCTAAGGGCCTCGCTCCAAAGACAATGATGGAGGTAAGCCTTGTACAGCGCAGCTCTACTGTAAGGTCAATGCAGAGGTGCTCAGCTTCTCATCTTTCGGCGAAGAGAGTCGTTTCAGCAGAACGGTTCTGCTTGCACAGCACGAGGCATTATCATATTTAACGAGGACCGTTTCACCCTTTTCCCGTCGCGTTTATGACGCCGAGGAGTAAAATGCGAAAACAAAAAATCAGGCACAAGCGTCCAAAAAGAATAGCCAGGGGGATTAAAAAAACAAACAGAAGAGACCCCTACCATCCATCTAATGTGGCAGGGAAATTCGGGTTGTAATCGTATGATATCAATAGACCGTTTTGATAACATTCTTGCTGCTCAAGTCTTTCGGGGGCACTGTGGTGCAACGGTAGTGCTTGAATCAGCGCATTGACCTAGCCCGGCGCTTTCCGACTTGCGGTCACCGCGATGCGACATCACTGTGCAAGATATCCTAGCCGACGCAGCAGAAGGGGGCTAGATGTGCTACCATCGGTCAGGGAAGGTGTTCCCGGAAGCGCACCCTCCGCCTATCTCTTCGCCTCGTGTTATTTTTCCGACTCCACCTACCGAAAAGAGAAAGGAATACACGGGTCTAGGATCGTGGCTACCTTTGCTGCCGGCTTTAACATTTGCTAGAATCGCGAACGCGGGGTCTTTTCTCGTCGTATTTTGCCCCTTTTTCCTATCCGCCGTCGACACGCCAGGGAAGGATCAGTTGCCTGTCACTGATAGAGCCGCGCCGACGGAGCACGTACAGTAGAAGGCATTCCTCCTCTCAACAGGCGATATTGTTTAAGTAACGTTGGTGTTTCGCCTCCTTCTCGCTTTACCGAATGTTGCTTAACTTTAATTTGCTCCGTCGTCCTCTTCTCTCCATCTTGCCCCGTTCTACACTACCCGCTTCCCCCAGGCCGGAGGTGCAATTTCGTGCCTGGCTGGTGTAGACGACGAACAAGAGCCAAATCGCTTGCCACCTGGGCCGAGCAACGTCGTTGGCCGTGCTCACCCTAGGGGGCATTCGGGAGGGAGACCGAAGGACGAACTGCAGCGAGATGAGGCAGTGTTAGGAGGCGTTGTTCTCCACGATTCTGTAGATGCGCCGGATGGCAACTTCGAAAAATACGTCTCGTTGGGCAGTGAATCAAGCCTATGAGTGACGTGCTGGGGTTGAAACGGCATCGCGGTTAGACATGCGCCTTCCTTAACACTACAAGGGAGGCGGTGGCGATGTGGCGATTGGTGGGAGCGCCACGATGAGAGCGACAAAAACGTCACGCCGCATCTCGTTTGCAGGAGTACAGGAGGTCCTCGACTTCGCTGTGCAATGCAATGCTGTAGTTCCCTCCTTTTGGGTTCTATCTTCGTTTCCCCTTCAGACAAGCACGTTATATGTACCAGTAAGTTACACATGGGGCATGCTCCCCGAGGTTGGTCTGGCGACCCTGGACTTACTCCGGGGACTTACTTTATTGCTCGTTGTGGATTGGTTGCACGTGCAACCACATACCAGTAGCGTCCATGTTGCATACCACCTCTGTTGTGCATCGCACCTTGGGAACCCTCATGGCGAGCACCATATTCAAAGCATCACATCGAAGCACAGCGGCACCGGTGATTTGTTACTTTCGGCATTTTGCCCCTACGGAGGAAATCAGGGAAAACTATACATACGGTAGCGCTCGAGGTGAACGGGGGATACTGGTTTTGTTTTAGGTCTGACCTCACGAAGACCCCAACGAACGACTCCTTTTCGTCAACACTTCCGGCGCGTCCTGCATAACCGAAATCAAACCACCCGTACTACTGTAGAACGGAAAATCTGGCCCTCAATCCGCCTCCAGCGTCTCGCTTTCATGGGGGACATGTTTTACACCCACCCCGCAGAAACTGTTCACCCCATACCGAGACAACGTCGAGCGGAAGCGGCATATGCCTTGTAACCACGGGACTCCGTCTGTTGCAAATTTCGGCCATAGGGTCTACAACGTTCAGACACCAACCTGCCAGGAACAACACGACGGGGGCGCACAAGAATGCGGAATTTCGCTCAATTCCCCCTACCCTAGACTCCACATCCCTCAAAAACCTAGTCCTCTTTCAACCCAGCCGGCCCGTCACGTTTTCTACTACCCGAAACCACGCCGCCACGCGCTTGCCATCGTTGCCTCGAGCCGAGAACTTTACTAAGTGCTCGTCTCGGTCTATCTAGCCACCCTCGAGCCCCGAGGCTGCCATCCTCTGATACCCCGTCCTCCGACGGCGCGTCGCCTTCTCGCTCCTCCCCCTCCCCTCCATCCGTCTTCTTACGTTTACCTTTTCCGCGTTTCTTGGAGGCGCTCTTCCGCACGAGAAGGTTTATCGCTGTGCCCAAGAAAAACGTGATGACGGTGCTCGTGAACGTAATCACGTTGAAAGGCATGCTGAAGTCCGGCTGGGGGGTGTCCAACAGGCCGGCCTCTCCGTACGCATACACGACGCGCTCCTTGCACCCATGCCCTAATTTTCCCTCGGAGGTGACTCCACCGCCAGCTTGCGTCGCTGAAGCCTCTCTCCCTTCCACGCCGTTCCTCAAGGCACACTCCGCGGCCTCCGACCCAAACTCCTGCTCTGGCTCGACGAAGGAGAAGCGAGCGAGCGGCGCAGGCACGTCTAAACCGCGGCTCGGGTCAGGCGGGAAGTCGTCGACGGTCAAGAAACGCTTAGAAAAATCGAAACCCAGCACCAACGTCGACGCCGCGGGGACCCACAGCTGCGCTTCAATGACAGCTGGACTTCGACCCTCCCCTGGCGTGAGCGTAAGGTTTCGCGCGAGGTTTACGAGAGGCCCGGCGGCTTTGTCCCCAATCGCCTCTTCTCCTGTGCCGCTGCACCGCTTTCCGCCCGAAGAAGTGTCCACAAAAGCGTTTTCCCCGGTAGAAGACGAGTCGCTTCCAGCCGCTGGGAGAGGGCCAGCACCTCCAAGGGAGGAAGCGCAAGACGGGACTAGCCGTGCACGCAGCGTTCCTAACAGCGGGACCATAAAGTAGGGCACGGGCTGCAAGAACTCTACGTAGGCGTTCGCTGTGGGGTGCATGTTCACCAGGTGGGAGACGGAAACGCCACGGGTTCCTCCGCGTCCGGCGAGGTGGTGATCCAGTCGCGCCACAGCCGGTGCGGATGACGGTTCACCAACTTTGGCCTCGCCTGAACCATTTTCGGGAACTATCGTTGCTTCTGCGGGTTGTTGCGCCTGGTTGTCGCTGCCCTGCCAAAGCTTTTCACGAAACCAGTCCGAGTTCCTAGTAGACGAGCCCGTTCCTGCACCCTCGTCGTCTGATTTCCCATGAGTCGACGACCACAGCAACCGACTGTCTTTAATCATCGACTCCCCCTCTTTGGTGCTGCCGTCTGCAGCTCCCCCCGATGCGCTCGCTCCGGTTACGCAGGATTCGTCCGATACCCTGCAGCGAGCGGACTCAGACGAAATTCCCCTTGCCGTGGAAGGGTCGAGGACGCGGATAGTGCTGAGGGAAGCAACCGGGCACCCTTCCAGCGTCATCTCCGATCGTGCCGCGCCCGAGGCTGACTTAGGCAGCAACAGGGACGACATCGACCAACCGTTGTCGCCAGCCACGGCGGTCACCTCTCCCTCCTCATTGACATGGGCCTCATTTTCATCGGGGTCAGACAGCCCGCGCGATTTTTTCCTTGACACAGCCGAGGGAAGATGCGGGCGGGGGCGGAAGACGGCAAGCACCGTCTGCTCGAGGGTCACGGAGGTGATGGCGGCAGCATCGGAGAAGGTCGCCGAGGCTCGCACGGAAATGGAGTGGTAATCCGATTGGAAGAGACGCGTCGGGTACAGGAGGCGCCCGAGTCCCGTCTGGTAGACGACAACGTAGGGAGGGGCAGATGGGGGCGGCGGGTGTGTAAGGGGTTGTCGGCCTCTCCAAATACTCAAGACGAAAGGAAAATACATATCACTGTCCAACGCTGGTTCAGTACGTGCCTGCAACTTCTTGCGAGCTGTCACGGCATCGGTCGATGCCAGCTTATTCAAAACGAATCGAAATCAAAACGATATAGGCACCCGCACGCTAACCTCAAGCGCCCAACTCCACTGTACTCGCACCAAACAACGGTAAGCTACGATTACCCGATTCAAAATATGGCAGGCAGTTCGGACCGTGAAATGTCAGGCCGTCTACACATCTGCACGCTCGCATTCAGCCCACCTGAGACCTGCACGGGAGCATCTTGATAAGCGGCGTCAAGTTTTCCGTGCAAACCGGCTCCCTCGGGAGGGTTCCCCTCAACACCGTCGTCTCGTTAAGCGCCTGGGCCTTCTCTCCCGGCATTGCCATCACGACAGGCGTGTAGACCCTGCAATAGAGGTAATCCAAACACAGAAGAATTGCATTAGGTCTATGCCGGTGGGAGGCGCAACAAAAGCAATGATAATAGAGCGTGGGAGCCGGTGGAACGAAGACAACGCAACCCATCACGTGAGAAGACCACTCACTTCGTCTCGTCCATGGCATCGAGGGAAGAACAGTAAATGCCGGAAAGGCTGCGCCGAAGGCCCACCCAGCTCTCCCATGTGCCTTGGGACGGCAGCCTCGCCCACATTTCGGCGCCGCCTGCGTACGATTGGACGTTTAGCCATGACACACAACCAATCGGCCAGGAAAAAAATAGAGGACAGGGTTGTATTATTTAGATGATCGAGTGGAGCAAGAGGGCTAAGGAATAACATCGTCCAACCTCAAGCGGTGTTGGCGAAAGGACCCTCCCCGTACGAAATATCATCAAGCAAGTGGAACACGCAAGCTTAAAACGGCATAAGATGTATCGGTGTCCTCCTGTCAGAAAAAGAAGTATCCACGATATCTACGACCAGAAACATTGCGCCTACCTTCTCCCCTACCGTCCTCGGTTGGCTCTAGAGTATCTCGCCCGAATTTTGTGAACACGTTGCTTTCTTGATAGTAATTTCGTTTTTTCTTCGATTTGCGGCTGAAAACACTGCCGTCTGTTGACTGGCTATACATCAGCGGCTCATGTTGTATTGCCATCGTGACCCTTAGGGGATGCATAGTGACAAGGTACCAGACCCCCCACCTTGAGGGCGAGTAGGAGGGTGCACCGCAACTGATGACTGGTGGAGAAAATACACAGACACCTAAGAGGACGAACATACCACAACAGCGCTAGGGTCGTAAATTAAAGTATGAAACAAGCACAAGAGATGCATGTAATATTACAAGGGGTCGGCTGATTTTGGCTGCGGATGGCAGGATGACACGCGAATACTGCGCGGCCAAACCTCGCAAGACGCATTTGCAGTTTGGAGAACAAAATAAGCATTCCGGGGGGACTTTCGGATTGCCTCACCAGCAGTAAACTCGCCACTCGCCCCGCCATCCGGCCCATTGCCCCAGGCTGTGGTGTCCCACTTGCCCTTGGACATCTGCAAGCTAAGGTCGCGCACCTGTCATCGGGGGGAGGCCAACACGTACCGGGACATGGTAAGCATAGGTGTAGGACGTGTGCCGGGAAAGGGATGCCAACAGCAGCCGCGCATCTGCCTGCCTTTTCATCAAGTTTGGTCCCATCGTTGTTGCCATACGAAGTATATCCAGGGCCCACATACAAGGGCAACAAAAAACTCGCGTTACCAACCTGGGGGAAAAACCGTTAGAGAGCCTGAATGAAATAGTAGACTTGGCTTTCTCGCGGACAAAAGGACGACAAACTCTCAGTTAGTAAACTTTGCCCGTTCGTCGACGGCTGGTGTTGTTCTCTGTACGAAACACAAAGTGAACAGGCGTTATTGTGTAACCGAATGGAAGGGTTTCCAAAACATTGAGAAGGGTAATAACCCCTGTTTCGAGGCCTGAGGCCGAGCTTCGATACAAGAACCAATGCATCTCTCCTCCACGATCTCGTCAAACGGCAAGTTATAGAGCCTTCATACGCTCAGTGTGTCACGAGTGGGGTGAATATCTCTGGGCGAGAAGTGGTCACTTGTAGCTCGGGAGTGTGGACCTCCAGAGCAAGTTCGTGTCGAGTTTGTAAACCTCCCGGCCACGTGCAGGTCGAGAATGAGGGTTCCTTGCCTGCCAGCGCTGAGGTGAACGCAAATCCCCAGCTGCAGAAGGCCCTGCAGGTTACCACAGCGTCTTCCTGTAACAATTAGCCATTTGGGGACCGTACCCTATATATCAGTTACAGGCAAACTTTGAAAACATAAAAAGAGCCTCACAACGACCGCAACCTGCCGCGACTGCTGCGCGATCAACCGCACACAAGCGACGTCACGGTGCGTAAGAACGAGTCCTGCGGCACAGCAGTATGCGAAGCATGGATTCCTTATAACTTAACTCGTCTTGCTCGTGATGGTGGCATGAGCTTCTTTTATCCGTGGCAGCTACAAGCTGCAGGCAGCATTCCTTGCGTGCAAGTCGAATTTTAGCTCGACACAATGGACGGGGAACCTCCGAGGGTACACGCGGAGGTTCCCCGTCAATCATGACGAGGAGAATATCGTCTTTGCGTGCGAGGAATGTGCGCCTCTGTAGCTGCCACTGCCACATATGAAAGCCCGCAGGCTCACTATCGCGGGCAAGACTATCTGACAGGTCGTCAAGTTCAAGAGCAACCTCCCCCCTTCCTTGCTTCTGCGTTCTTTCGAGGACCCTGCTTCCATTTGCTACACACATAAAAAAAACAATCGCCGCGAAACACTGCACCGCAAAGGGATGTACAACACCCTCGTAACAGTATTACAGTACAGTAGTACTATTAATCGTGCTGCAGGTCTCTCACCCCAGAGGGTTGGTGAGACCGCGCTACTCAACGTTTTAGCCGTTGTCCCTGAATGCCAAAAGTTTTGTAGGGGTATACACATGGTTTTGTGGCATGTGGTCAGGCAGAGGAACCCTGGCTTCGTTTTGTTTCGTTTCTGCAGTGCCTCATTACGTCTGTTCCTATATACCTTAATGCTACCAACTGTATCGCTGTTGGTTCGCGTCCTGCTGCTATGCTGCTGCACAATGCTGCGCGTGTTCGCCTGTGCGGCTGTTGCTTCGTACGGTTTCTTATAGCGCTTGCTTTACTACAGCAGTAAGTATGTTGTACAGTTGTTTTGCCTTCTTCAGCCTACTGCTGTTGCAGCAGCTTCCTGCCGTAGTGCTGCATGTTACTTGCCATATTAATATGTTTTGAGGTTCTGAGGGCGATAGAGAATAGAGGAGACACTGCAACGTGCACGTGGGCGTTGTCTCCATATGAAACCGTAACATGTGCTGCTGACTGCTGACCGTTTGTTGCCCACGCGTACGAAGTATATTTTCTTATATTGGTATGTACGAGGGTACATACTTCGTATTTGCGATACAGCTGTAGGCTACGATCGTATAGCAGTCAGTACCTGGTATTAATAGTTTCCACGGCGCCTGGTGTCGCCTGCTACTGGTACTGCTGCTTCCTGTCGTGCTGCTGCATGTTCATTTCCACATGTCTTGATGGTTTGAGGGCGAAAATAAAGTTGTTAAAATCTGCGACACGCGTCGTCGTGGTGTCTACTGCTGTATACCTGGTACGTATGTACGAAGCTCCTTTGTTTACGTTGCTTTGCCATATCGGTACAGCAGTATGTGCATCGGTCGAGGGCGGGAGTGATGTATCTTGAACGATGATCACAATCTACGACTTTTGGGCGTGCGGGTCGACTTTTGGGCGTGTGTCATTGTGCCATGGACCGAAGCTGGAGGTCCACATCGATCACGAAAAATACGTGTTCTCGATTCACAAGGCGGCGCACAAACTCTACGACGTACTCGTACCCCAGGTATATACTACTGCTTGTAGTCTACCGTACCTGGTATAATACGAGTATCAGCATTCACCGATCGCAGATAAGACGACCGACTGGGGGTATTGAGGTAGCGACCTTGGCACCACCAACTACTCTTATCATACCGGGTACCAAGTTTTTGAAGGCCTGCTCCACGGACGGTGGCAGTCGTCCTGGTCTCACGTACGTCCTGAGTCCTGACGGAACAATTCAAAAATGGTGTACAAAGGCCACGAGCACGTACGCGCTCGATTGCTGCTGATATGAGAAGAGTCCTCCTTGAGGTAACATTCTACAACAGCGACTCGCCTTGAATTTGTCGAGGAGAACACCTATTTCCCTGGGAAAGACGGCTTCGAAGTGACACAGCTTTCCTTCTCCCTCTCTCCTCGCCGTGGCATCAGCCCCGACTTTCTGCCCCAGCCAGTCCTCGTGGTCCTGGCAGCGGTGCCTGTCTTGCGGTACCCACTCAGAGCGGAACAAGAACTTTGCTGCAACATGGTGCTGCCCAAGTCTTTCAAGGCTCAGGTCTTCTGTGTACGTTGTTCCAACGGTCCTTGAGGAGTCGACGGTGGCACCGAATGCAAAGTTGTCAGCAGCATACGGAGCTAGGAGACACCCAACGAGAGACAGCCCAGTGGCCCGGCAGAACCTGTGCGACAGACCTATCCGCATCGCTCCTCCGCACTCTATATTCGAGCGCTTCTCGTGGTGGAAAGAGGAAAGAATACCATGGTTCTTGTAGTGACGACATGGCGTTTTGCCGAGCATGGCAAAAGGTGTAACCGATGGATTCTTTGAAGCTACGAGTACGAGTGCGAGAACCACGATTCGACTCCTTGGTCTTGCGCGTCCCCTTCACCGGGCCCTGCGGTGTTCGTCAAGTTTGGATGGGAGTCATGAGGGACAACACTGTGAACACATCCAAGCTAGGAGCGAGGTGCGGGCGGTTATCGGTACAGTACAGTACGTAAATCACGACAGGATGACGAGTGGACGATCCAACACAAAGATATCGCACATGCGTGTATCTTGCCGTTGGCCTCTGTCTCCAAGACCAACGAGACCAAAAGCGTCACGTACCGCGCTACAACCGTAGTGCACCCTGCATTATTTTCGTGTTGCCTCATACGATGCTCGAAACAGAAACAGAGCTGTCCACCACGGCTGAGGTGTACTACGTATGACAAACGTACGACAATTCAACCAAAGGATAGGATCCTCGCACGTTGATTAATAAGATCGGCGAGCACTATACAGCACGTACGTATTGGTTTTACGTAGCGATAGTTGGCAGTTGGCACGTTGGCACAGCGGGTACAGCAGTACGCACATCGTAGTGCGTCAATCATGTTAAGTCTTGCCAACTCGTGCAAACAGCAGTCCAACCCTTACGTGCAGCAGCAAAGGCAGCATCGGTTGCAATGGCAAAATTAACCCCGGGTTCCGGTTGTTCGCATCATGCAGGTGGCAGCTGAATGCGGCTATGCTGTCGAAGCCCGCAGACCTATCAGCTCTGGTAGCCTTGAGCCAAAGCAAACCCAAGGTACTACCTGGTATTCCGTAAGCGGTATGAAGCATATTCTCCCATATGACTGTTCGGTGTCGCTACATAGAAAAGGCGGGTGTTGACTCGGTGCGATGTCCCGCAATCTGCGGCCTTACCGGGGAACAGATTGATGTATACGAAGTAAAATAGATGGCCGTATATATGCATGGAATGCAACCTGTGGGGAAGTGATACTTGGTCTGTGTAATTATCTTATCCTGGTGCGTGTCACTTCCCAGCAGCGTACGCTACGAGAAATTGAAGTATCAACGAAACGTGCGTTGCATGCGCGAATCTTACGGACCACCAGTACGAGTACTGTAGTGTCCTGGTGATATCTCTCCTCTCGGGTCTCTTTTCATACACAACGCGAATCGATTCGGTCACTGCTGTATACGTGGTAGGGCATAATTTACGACCTTACGCCGCCACGGGTCATCGAGACTGTTCTTAGGGGAAAACGTCCAACGAAAGATTTGTTGGCATTAGCCGTGTGCATAGCCCTGCCTTGACCAGTCCCTGGGTGATGCTTCAGGGTTTCGCGGTAGTACCCACGTCCTGCACGCGGAGCTTTGGTGCTAACAATCTACAAAATAGCAACTTGGCATGATAAGGTCTAGCTACTGGTGTACCCACAGTAGTTCCAACACCGGCATGAAACGTTGAAAGTGCCGATTGGAAGTTTGGGCGTCTCTGAATGTGTTCTTGTGTCACGGTTTATACGAGAACACGGCGTTCTTGCTCACGTGTCGGTACATGTCCCCTTGGCAAACAGGATTTTTTCGTGGACAATACGCTGCACGTCCTGGTGAGCAAGCTTCTCAACTGCCAAAACGAACAGGTGTCCGACAAAGACACCAAGCTAGACGTCCTCGCCATTCTGGCCAATCTCGTGAGTGCCATACCAAAAGCAAGAGCCAATAAAACGGTAATTTTGTGAGATGGTGTTTGTGTATCGTATGCCTAGTATATACATTGTAAGCCCACTCGTACACATAAAAATAAAGTTATTAATAGTAGCCATAGGGTACAAGATGTTGTGTGGTCTAGCATATAGTTTTCCCTCTCTTAAGCTTTCCATGCGACGCAAATCCCGAGAGGGCTTCATGCCCCCCCCCCCCCCATTTTGTGCGTAGCCCGGTTAGGGCTGGACGTTATCTTACATGGGGAAATAAATGCACCGGTAGTAAGGAATTGGCTTGATTCAGCTACCAGGCACCATTCAAAGAGGGGCCCGATGTTGCCGATCTGCCACGGGCACGGCAAAGCGACGCAAGTCCGGACACAGCAGTGAAATTACCCCTCGTCGACAAGTTCTGTCTCCCCGTGTTGTCCGAATCATCGTCAATACGGAATATCGGTATACCACATCAGACATACGGCCAATGTCCGAAAACAAAACATTTCGTAGTCTATTGTGAGCTCGTAGATGGCGATGGGTTGAATGTGAACGACCCTGTCCGGCTCAATGTACAACCTTTTTCCAGTCTGGCTCGGGGGATGCCCGCTCGAAGCAAGAAATCCGGACTGCCTTACAGGGTGTAAGCGAGTGGTTCGATGATTACCTAGGAGGGGAGCAAGGAGACGGACTGGAGCAGGTGAGCATGTTGCTTATCAATATTACCGCTCCCACGTTTTGCTGTGGGGTACGAGTACACACCTCGGTATTTGGTGACGCCGACACACAGGAGTGCGATATGTGCACACTCTTACGGATTTCTCAAAGGCACCTACTTGTGAGATTGGCATGGGCAGAACTGTATGTTCAATAGCATGGAATAACACAGTAGCAGCAGCCAACCGACTCGCCTGCGATGCACATCTGCAAATAAAATTGTGGGAGAGGAAAAAAACTTAGAAGTTTTGTGTCATTTGTTTGATTAACGCTTGAATCCCCATATCTTGTGTCGGGTCCCCTGCCCTCGTATGCTACGCAACCACTATCAGAGCGTTATCGAAAAGTTGAAGATACAAACCCTGACAGCACGTTGTAAGAAAGAAAGTCGCTCCGTATCATAAACCCTTCTCGAGGAACTCATGGCTTGCTCGAATGTACCCCGCAGACAGGAGGGTGTAGATATACAGATTAAAACCGTTCGGGTTTGGGCCCTTGTTCGCTGCAACTCTGCCCTGACCACTGCACAGGAGCCCGAGCTGCACAAGTCGATGCTGCTACTGCTGGCTAGGGCTTGGAGCTACAAGGTACACGGGTCTACAAGTACCTCTAGGCGCTACGAAGAATCTTTGAGGACGGGGTTAACTTATGACCCTCACGGAACCAGCGTATTTCCAGCCCGCTACGAGCCAACGGGCCAGTTCTCACATGCACTCAACCATCGCCAGGATACGAGTACCTGCTTTTTTTCGAACGGTTTGTTTGTTGCTCATACTTTCTCCTGCCTTGCATCATTCTCGCATGGTGCATGCTACGTTAGAGATGCACAATGTTTTTTCTGAGCTCCTCACCTAAGGAGCGTCATACCTCACCGAAAAATAAAATTGGAGAAAAATAAAAGTGCTGCCGGATGAGAAATCTTATGACCGAAGTATACTCTGAAACATATTTCGTCACAAAAATGAAAGTCCGACGAATTTGGGTTAAGGAGCCGGATCGTTCGGAAAATGATCCAGCCAAAACGTGTTACCTCTACCTTAGCACGCGTCGCATGCGCCTCGCGCGATATTGTTGCACACCTGACCAAACCCTGCTGTCAAGCTTTCCCTCAGCACCGCTGACTATAACCCCATAGACCGGCCGCCGATGAGTACACCAAACTGATTGATCAACCTACCACGCGACCGAGGTACTCGGTCATTGTTGGCTTCAAACACTTTGTAACCGACTAATATATCCCGCTTGACCGATCAAACGCCCGACCAACACAACTCTGGTGTCTGGAAGCTCAAGACCGAGGATCTGCTGGAACTGACCCGTGGCGACAGAGGTCTCGCTCTAGATTCGGTGAGCTCACTTCTTGTAACTTGCAGCCTGACACAAGCATATACTGTTGCTAAACTAAGCCGGCAGGCATTTTTTTCTGGCAGATGCCTCCAGCTCGATTACGGCACACAGACGTCAGATGACAACTTCGAAGAACCTCAAGCGTCAGCTATGTGTCACGTGCTCATACGCGCGTTTTCGCATACAATACGTGAAACGGTTTGCTTAATACTGCCCCATGGTAGGTGGTCGGAGTCCTCGAAGACGGAAAAACCTACGCAACCGAGCTCATCCAGAGCCGCAAGCCGGGAGAGGGAGCCGTGGCGCAATGGGAGCACGAGCTGGTCAGTTATTCGCCATGTTGCGACTTGTAACCGCTAAAGTTTGTCCGATAAGGTGGTGATGTTCGTACATGTAAGCAGAAAACCTACGTACAGAGGTTGAGTGGGGCGCCTGTTCAAGGATGTTTATTTTCGCTCTGGAGAGGCAGGAATGAGCGGTGCTAAACACCCCCCCCCAACGTCTACCTCTGTCGTAAACGGCTCAAATGTCACACTCGTGGGGTATGAAAAGGCACTCGGTAGGTAAACCTTGCGCCGGTGATTGTGGCTCGTGTCATTTAAAAAGCGCCTGGATAAAATTAGAAAAAATAGCCATGACCGAGGGTATCAGCGGTATCTAAAAGCGTTGTCGCGCTAGAATCGACGTTGACATGTTTCCGTTGAGGGGAAAGCGGCCGTGCACTGAGTCTGACAGTTGTAGTTATGAGTCAAGGCGAACCAGTTTCAAGCACGAGCTTGCGAAGAAATCGTGAATACTGCGACCACGACTAACCGGGACATTTGCGCGTACGGAACCGCGGCAAGGTGCGCGTTGAAAAGTTGCGTGGGCCATTGGTCAACACTATGGTGCTTGGAACCTAATCAGGCGGGGGGTGACCAAGAGAGGCTTCTGGTTCATTTGCTGTAGTATTCATCACAACGGGCCACCCCTATAAGCAAAATACGATACTAAGATAGTCACTAGCAATAGCACGGTATCAATTTAACACGCTACGCAGCAAGCTAAAATTTTCTCTCAGCTCTAACTCCCCTGCTTGAGAATCAAGCGTATAAAGATACGTGTGATTCGTAGTACAACAGCGAGAATACGACTATAAGGGACTTTCGCTAATATATCACCCTCCCCGCGTTATCCTAGGGGATAGATGGTGGCCACAGGTGGCGAAACAGGAAGGGGGTAAGATTACGATTTTTTTAGTGTGAAATATATGGAAACAATTCGATGCGAGTAGACGAGGGAAGAAAGGACTGAAGTCTTCTCGCGATAAAAACGCAAGGCACGAACCGTAGTGGGGGAGAAGGGAGAGGAGCTTACATTGTTACCCCAGATCTGAGTAAATTGTTGGAGGTGTCTTTAATAGGGAGTAGGAGCGGTGCTCCGTCTCGAAAGGGGTGCGTGGTCAATGATCAAACGACTAAGGCAAGCAACAAACGAGTACGCCCCCCCCCCCCCTCACGTCGCTTCGCGCTTGGTGCTAGCAGTGCCTGTTTGGTCGGTGAAAACCCGACATGCTCCGTCCCGGCATTGTAGGGATGATGTCTGCCTGGTCGGTGAAAACCCGACATGCTCCGTCCCGGCATTGTAGGGATGCGAGGGTCTATGGCCATACGACTACGACCATTCATGAATATGAAGTACACCCCGCCCCTCACGGTGATTGTAGCTTGTTGCTATCAATATCTGCCTGGTCAGTGAAAAACCGACATGCCCCGCCCCGGCATTGTAGGGATGCGAGGGTCTACGGCCATACGACTACGGCCATGCAAGAATATGAAGTAACCCCCCCCCCCCCCCCAACACCTCATGGCGCTTCGAGCTTGGTGCTAGAAAATGTCTGCCTGGTCGGTGAAAACCCGACATGCTCCGTCCTGGCATTGTAGGGATGCGCGAGGGTCTATGGTCATACGACTACGACCATGCATGAATATCGAGTACACCCCTCCCCCCCCTCCCCGCCTGCTGCAGGTTTGCCGGCAGCACGAAAAACCTTTGGTTCTTCAGCTGTGCCGCCTAGTACGAGGCTTCACGCACCCGGCGTCTTACTTCGCGGGGGAGAGTGACGCCTGCAAGAGTAGTCGTGGCGGTGGGGGGGTGACCACCGGCGAAGACTTGGCCCTCTTTTCGGTCGACGAGTTCAGCAGCGAAATGGTAAGCTGTCTGCTCTGGGGTATGTTGTAGGCATCAATCAATCAAGGCTCTTGAGGAGGCACACGGCTGAAAAATGTCACGGTATATGACAGCGAGAGCTTCCACCATGTGTAGAGCTCTGGAGGTGTAGGTAGCGCTTAGGTGCGCGGCAGTGGTGTGTTGTCGTGTTGTACCGTGAAGAGCGCTCCAATGGAGATTTTTTTCCCTGGGTTTCACCAGCGAACATGAGCGCTCTTTGTTGACAGGTGAAGGCGTCCAATGCCTTCGCGGACCGCGTGCGACCGCTTTCTTCGTCGTGTTTTTTTTTTTAATTGCGTACCCCATCTTCCCCTTCGTGGCTGATGCCTCGTGCTACGCCTTGCATTCGTGCGCCCTGCAGGATAGCTTGTTGGAAATAACCCTGCGCTCGAGAGTGATCGAGAAGCTGTCCGTGGCCCTCCACGTGTGCTTGTTTGCTCCGCAAGGCGAGAGGGAGCAGCATCCCGAAATTTTCCAGGATGAGGTAAGAGGGGAGGCAAGTCCCCCCACCCCTCTACCGAAACGCATCGAAGAGCATCCACTCTTTTTATCAAGGCCAATTTTTATCTATCACAGTCACCGAGTAACGACAATACTGTACGCACCAGGTGTCGACGCGTGCTACGGTAGAGGTAGCACTTTTTGGCTGAATCGTTTTCTGGACGATCGGGCTCCTTAACCCAAATTCGTCGGACTTTCATTTTTGTGACGAATAATATTTCAGAGTATACTTCGGTCAGGATATTTCTCATCCAGCAACACTTTTATTTCCCTCCAAAATCATTTTTTCGGTGGGGTATGATGCTCCTTAAGTGAGAAGCTCAGAAAAAACATAGTGCACCTCTATCGTAGCATGTGTCTGTCCTGCAAGCTTAGACATCGAATATACCGTACCGGTTGAGCAGTTCGATGAGCCCCACCTCGCCCCCATTTTGGTAGGAAGCACCTCGGCTTTAAGGCTACGATACGTTAAAATAGGATGTGGTGAAAAAGTGTCCGCGGCTTTTTTTCGTTTTCTTTCTAAACATCAGACGGTGCGCTGGGCATGTCGAGAAGGGGTAGTAAAAGTCTTCGCCTTCGCTGCAGCGCCCGTATCGCATTTGCCCAGGAAGAGCAGGGTAAGGATGAAAACAGATGTGCAACGAATTGTCTTGTGAAGTCCCCTCGGTACCCGTGAGCTATAATAGGAGAACGGGGCAGCACAGAGAGTGGTTCAGTCACAGAAACAGCTACCCCCTCAAGAAATTTATTTCATGCCCCTAAGTGTGCTGAGATTTTTTCCATGAAAACGATGGTGCGGTTTACACTATTAGTAGCGCCATTTTCTATCCACCAACCAAATCTTCCAAGCAGCGTTCTTCGAGGAGACAGCAGGCTACTCAAGTCTTCAGAAGCTATTTCTTGTGCTACTGTAAAGTGTATCCCACACAATTTCCAAGCACTCCAGCTTGTCCTCAAAAGCGTCGGCACAGACCTAAAAAGCTTAAGGGAAGAACTCCCCTCCCCCCCCTGCCATACGACTACGGCCATGCATGACATGAGGATACCCCCTCCACGTTGACCCACCCTCTCTTCGAAGCAACGATCCTATCCTGCAGAAAAATCATTTCTTTGGGAAGCCTCATTTTTCCCCTCCCGGTACGCGCCTTGCTGCAATGGCTGCAATGGAATCGAATCCCAGGGTAGCGATTCGGAAGGACGACAAGCTCAAGCCGCCGAGGGCGGCAGCAGACGCCCTAGCAGCGGCGCGCCCGATGACGTTGGAGTCAGTGGCGGGTACGACGAGTACCGGGCGCCTCTAGAGGACAGCGACCACCTCGCCGTGCACTGTGTGCACATCTTCATGCAGAACTTGTACCACTACGCCACTCAGAACACGGTAAGCCTTGGCCTTCGCTGGGTTGTACCGTGCAGCTGCCCAGTTCCCGCCTAGAATGTGGCGTTGCCTAAGTATCAGAGGAAAATCTGGGGGGAACCTGCACCCACGTCAACTTTCGTGCGATTTGATGAGAATAGTAAGGAGACGCTATTTGCGCTTTTTCGGATTATGTACGCTTTCTCTCGTCCTGAGCGTATGGTGCGTAGTACGCTCATGTTCAGACCGCTACGCGATCGCTACCACGTCATCGGGGTAAAATAGCTGTTGCCCCCCCCGGCATTGTAGAGGTGCGAGGATCTATGGCCATACGACTAAGGCCATGCATGAATACGAAGTACACCCTCCCCCCCCACCAATGTAATGAGCGCTCAAATGTTGGAGGTGTCTCTATTAGGAGTAGGAACAGTGCTGCGTCTCGAAAGGGATGCGTGGTCAATGGTCAAATGACTAAGGCAAGCAACAAATGAGAACGCCCCCCCCCCCCCCCACCCACCACCGCCACCACCCGGGGACACGTAGACAATAGCCTGGTCGCTAGGTGCAGACCCCCTGTAAGCGCACCCTTCCCTACCCTCGCGCTGAGCAGGACTTTTACCGGCAACACATGCTGAGCGATACATTGCTTGTGCCTAGGCTAATCCTGCCATACCTGGACCAGTGCGTGCGGCAGGCACGGCTCCTATGTCACAGGTGAGCCGTGAAATGCCGATCTACGAAATTGCATCTAACTAGCATGGCCTCCCGAATGCTACTACTGTAATATAAGCCCAGCTCTTGGAGGTGACCGAAATAAGAAATTGCAGCCGAACTCGCATTGTTTCGCGTATGCTAGCTCTCAGGCCGCGGGGGTCGCCGAATCTACGAAATAGCAGCCGAACTCGCATGAATTCCGGAATGCTGCCTCAGGTCTCGGAGGTCACCGATCTACGACATTGGTGTCGAACTCGCACGATTTTTCGAATTCTGTAAATCGCTCCGGCCTCGATTGTTTCCCGGATGCTACTACTGCAGTAGCTCATGTTGGTTATGTAGCATACTGCTGAACGACCTGCGCCATGTTCGGTGGGAGTAACAGCAGCAGCAGCAGCAGCAGCAAAGCACGTCTACGATCAGCAGCGGCGGGATCGTCAGCAGCAAACTCGCACTAGAAGAGTGCTCCATTGGCTCAGGCTTCCGATGTCTTCAGTGTGCACGGCCTCTACCTTGTGTTCCCCTCCGCTTCGGTCGATATTCTAGGACTAAACGAGGGTGGCATGCTATCTGCAAGCGTGGTTATACCGGGGAGGTTTGTTTTTTTGGGCACTCCTCGATCAAAAAATCTGCTTCGCGCGAAGTTTCGTTGGGGGCATCCCGCACAATACTCGTATATACCTGAGCGCAGATCCCAGCCGAGGCGGAAAATGCACTCACCCGCTAAATTAAAAAAATAAAAAAGCTGCAGAAGGCCCGATCGAAGTAAGTATCATATCACGACCAGAGCTTGCAAATTTTAGTTTTCGACGAGGCCCCCCTCGGATCTCACAGCGGAGAGGTGCCCTTTTCTTTTGTATTCTCAATTTAGAAAAAAACGACACGAACAAGCGCGAAATCGATTTTCGCAGGCGGGGTCCGTCTTCAACAAATCAACCTGGAAACGGATGGACGCCCGAAGAGAGAGCCAGCGCGGGGATGCATGAGGGGGGCGGGCGGGACGGGGAGCAAGAGGCTGGGGCCGAGGCCGCGCTCGCTCAGGGGATCGCGTCCAGCTTGAGGACGCTCGTCATCGCGTCCTTTCGCGCGCCTCCAAACATGTTCGTTCTCGGTGAGCACCAAAAATAAGCGGGAGGGGCGAGAGGTAGGCCATTCGTACTCTTGACCAAACCCCACGGGGGGGGGGTGCTTGGCCCTCTTGGGACATCCGAACGAAAGGAAAAATGCGACAGAAAATGACGGTTACAGACGGTTACAGCACTAGTAACGGCCACTGCGCGATTGGCGGATGATACAAATCGGCAAATCGGTGTCCGAGTTTACAATGGTTGATTCAACACAAGGAGTCGTATATACGGCGCAGCACAAAATTGTCGAGTCTACCATCCGTACTGCGGGGGGGGGGCGCTCACGCTGATAAACACAAAAATTGTCGTTGTTTTTCAAGTCGCTTTCTCGGGGTTCCAAAGGGGATTAAACGGAGGTGTCGTACGTTGCGCGTTTGAAACATTTTTGTCCAGCGAAATTTAGTACTCAGCGAAATGAAAGCACGATCAAACTGCAGGAGGAGTAAGTCGGAGGGTAGTCCCTCGCATGCCTCGAAAACCCCCAAGCCCCTTGGAAATTAGCGGCAGGTTTCGGAGGAGTTACGTCCAATCGGTTCGCACGTGCTACTGTCTGCTCTTTCCTGGGTCCCGTTTTAGAATATATTGGCAACCTTCCACATCCTTCCAAGTGTTGTGCCCTTACAACACAAAATATTGTTCTACAGGGGGAGGAAAAAACCAAACAAAAACAAAACACATCAAGGAGCAGGAGTACGCCCCTCGAGGCAGTCCCGCTTCACCTTCTTATCCCATTCAGAACTGAAAATCTCATGCCACACTAGTTCCAAGTAGTTTGTCCCCAAAGACGTGGGACCAGTTCTTAAGGGGTTAGCCACTCCAAAAACAAATATCCCACACTCAATTCAAAGTATGTTCCCCCCCCCCCAAAAAAAAACAACCGCGGGCGCAGTTCTGAAAGGGTTGAAAATCTGTCCTCTACTGCATACTGCTCGAACGGTCGTCTGTACTGCTGCGCTGCACATGCCTCCGAAAACAGGGCTTATGCAGAGGCTGAACCCCACCGGGTCCCTGCTGCGAGCGCGCCCCTTCGTGGCCCGGCACGACTACATCTTCACGCTCCTATGCCTGCTCAATGTCAACATGGGTGCTCTTAACACCAGCGCGCTGATGGGAGGGGGCGAGACGGCGGCAGATAGAGCAGCGGTAGCGGATGGTGGAAACGGCGAGATTCGAGAAGCGCCGCCAGAGCTTTCCTTGGAGATGGTTTTGGCGCAAGGCTTGTTAGATGACATGGCAGGCGTTTTTCAACAGGTACGTACTCGTACGGGTTTTTGTTTTGTTTTTATTTTTTCCTCCGGCGGATTTGAAAAAAAAACAAGCATAAAACTTAAGCTCGTTGTATACGCGTTAGGCATTCGCCCCTGCTGGTGGGTTGTGGTCGGCGCGATGGGTCCTTGGTGCAAAACACGAAGAGGCTTCAGAGGAACGCGTAGGGTTTGGAGAGCTTTTGCACAAGCAATTTATAAAACAGAGAGTACGCGATGAGAAGGAAGGGGCAAGGAAAGCACATGGAGCAGACAAATCTCGCCGAAAGTAGACAGTACAGAAGGGAGTACATCTTGTGCAGAAGTTTTAAATGTATGTGGCTTTATTATTTCGGAGTGCTACTAATGAATGTCTTGAATTAGTATGAACTAATACTAAAAAATGGCGTTGTATCGTAGGCTTTAGTGAATTTTCCAAACGAGGGCCGGGTGTCATAGCATTACAATAAATGTTTTTCCGTAGGGAAATTGTATACGGATTGACTATTGTTTTACACAAGAGGGACACTTCTAATTACTTTATACTATTTTCAAGACATCACTCGTAATTAGTTTACACCTTCGAGGCATCCGATATCTGGTCGGAACGTCATTCTTGCTTGGCGAATGTTATCCGCTGTATATACGTACTCGTGCACCAAGGCCATGGCATGGCTCATCGGGCGGCTTACTTACGGCGTACTATTATTACGGTGGGCTAATGTAGTAAATAGGACCTACGGTGCACACAAAAACCTATATATTTCCCTGTTTTTACTAGCAATATTTGGTCCTATTTACTATATGACTTCCTACTAGTATAGAGCTCCTTCCCTAAGTGAAGAGACTCAGAAAACTCCGTAACATGGTGTTCGTCTACCGCCGTCGCATGCTACTGCTGTAGCCTGCATGTTATCTTCCACCTTTTCCTTGACGACCCACGGTATAGGCACGTGGCTACACAGAGCACGTTTGACAGCAGCGTACATAAACACGATCATCGGATTGCTTCGGGCCGGAGGCTGTTGGAGTGCTATACTGTGTTAGAGGGGGGGTGGTATAAGGGGGGATTGACTATGGAGATGGTCTTTGTATTGAGGTTCGGGCGGCAGCAGCAGCAGCAGCAGCAGCAGCAGTATCGAGACACGCGCAGCAGCACAGCAGCAAACAGCAGCAGAAGTATGGAGGCCCTGGCCGCATCAGCCGCAACAGCAGCGGCGTTGGGGTGGAGGTCACAGTTAAGCAGCAGCACCCACCTCAGCCGCAGCATCAGAGTCAACAGCACAAAACCCAGGGAACACTGGTTGGACTCGTAACACCGGAAATGGCTGGTGCCAGCCCGAGTCCCCTCCGCCCCCAGGAGCGTCTATGGGCGGGTTCTACATGTGCGAGCGTTGTGGTGCTCGAGGCATATGGCCGCGATTTGCTTTGCCCCTAACAGCGTGTGCGATGGGTTCCTAGCTTATGGTCACAGGGCCAGGCAGTGTACTGCCCAGCCTACTATCGTCTACGCGCCGAACCACCGCTACGTGTCGCAGGCTCGAACGCCGCCTCCTCAAGTGACCAGCCTGAGAAAACAAAATGGTGCACCTAANGTTATTTCTCGCGCTGCAGCAGTCTTTCGGACCCTTCGAAGGAGGTCTAATTGTGTGCTAAAAAAAAAAACGAAAATGAGCGTGATTTTACTGGATGTTTATGGGCATGAGCCGTAAGCTGGTCTTAGTATCATATAACTCCTACTTGATGTCGACGGGCATGAGCCGTAAGCTGGTCTGAGTATCATATATCCCCCCGGTTTCGTGAAGCCCCATGAAAAACAGCGCGTAAATCGAACAAAAGCGGTTAAGGCACGCCTTCACCCCTTCGAAACTGCACCCCAACGTTTGTTTCGAGGCGGCGCATGCTACGATAGAGGTAGCAACTTTTGGCTGAAACGTTTTCCGACTAATTCGGCCTCTTAACCCATTCAGAACTGGAAAAAAAATGTCCCACACTAATTCCAAGTAGTTTGTGTCCACACATTCGTGGGACCAGTTCTTAGGGGGTTAACCCAAACTCGTCAGACTTTCGGTTTCGTGCCGCAATATGTTTCACTGCACGCTTAGGCCATGGGATGGTGCACCCGGTCGTTCTTTTTATTTTCCACCAAAATCAGTTTTTATGAAACAGATTAGCATTGACTAGTTTGTGGTATGCGGTTGCTCGATACTGATTTCCCGTATGTGGCGGTTTCATATATTGTGGGTTTCGTATTATGTATCGGCGGCATTATTTAGTATGCCCCGTAGGTGGAGAGATGGGCTCGCCCCGAGGGAGTGCATGCTTTGCAGTAACGATGATGCGACCCGGGCTTTGATGATAAGATACTGCCCGTATACACTGTGAGGTGGAGCGTGACAAAGAGGTAGCGCTCACTCCTGTGTGGTGTTCATGATGGGCCTTGACGACAGGTACTGGCTCTACTTGTGTGGTAGTATTTGGTAACGTTCGTGGTACGAGTGTACATTATCTACCACCTTTCTCCTTGACGACCCGACGGTATAGGCACGTGGCTACACAGAGCACGTTTGACAGCAGCGTTCACAAACACGATATCGGTGCTTCGGGCCGGAGGCGTTGGAGCTATACTGTGTTAGAGGGGGGGTGTATAAGGGGGGGACTGACTGATGGAGATGGTCTTTGTATTTTGGGGCGGCGGCAGCAGCAGCAGCAGCAGCAGCAGCAGACGGCAGATAGCGCAGCCACAGCGCAGACAGCAGCAGAACAGCAGCAGCAGGTATGGAGGCCCTGGCCGCATCAGCGCAACAGCAGCGGCTTGGGGTGGAGGTCACAGTTACAGCAGCAGCACCCACCTCAGCCGCAGCATCAGAGTCAACAGCAGCAGAACCCAGGGGACACTGGTTGCCCCCCCCCCCTCCCCCCCGTCATCAACATGCAAGTCCGCCTCACAAGCGGCTCTAAGTAGGATGCAGTTGACCCTTCATGCGACTCGCCCAACACCTCACGGCGCTTCGCGCTTGGTGCTAGCAATGTCTGACCGGTCGGTGAAAACCCGACATGCTCCGCCCCGGCATTGTAGGGATGCGAGGGTCTATGGTCATACGACTACGGCCGTGCACGACATGAGTACACCCCCCCCCTATCGCCATGGCCGAACGCGTGTTTTGCACACATTAGATGTCTCCGGAGGCAAAACGTCGGGTGGTGCGGAGGGTGACCCAGTCCGGCGCGCTGCCGGTGTCGCGGGACGCCCCTGGATACGCGGCCGTTCTTAGTGTGCTGGGAGTGGTGGACTGCTGCGAAGGCGCGGGGGAAGAGGGAGCTGGCGTGGGCGTGAGCAGCGGGAAGAAAAACTCGGCAAGAGCAGGTGAGATATGACTCGGCGCGATTGTCACAAGCCATTCGAGATATGTTCACCGCTTGCCCGCTTGCTTGCTCGCTCGCTCGCTGCTCAATCGTGGAATACAAAGCGATACATAGACACAACAGACGCGTTTTGTGAGCTGGTCTTATCTGCTTGATATTCTCCGATTGTTTTTTTTTACGTGGCCAGAATGTATGGAAACAGCGCAACTTCGCGAAGGGAATTTTGTTTGATTCGTCTCGCGTTGCTTTTTTTGTGCTCCGTGTCGGGTTTTTTACGTGCGGCGTGTTGATATGAAGCTTCCTTGAGGAAGCTGGTGTGCAGAATAGGCGGAATATCAGATGGTTTTGGGCGATGATTCCGAGGGGTCTCAAAAGTCCACCGAGACATTTGATGCTTTCGTCCGTTCGTCTGTCCGGAGGATGGGTGGGGGCGTACTCATTTGTTGCTTGCCTTAGCCATTTGACCATTGACCACGCATCCCTTTCGAGACGGAGCACCGTTCCTACTCCTAATAAAGACACCTCCAATAGCTGGGCACTCATTGCGTTGTTTCAATGTATTACAAATAAGCGTTTTGCTAACATTATTTCCTTCCTGTTTCGCCGCCTGTGGCCACCATCTATCTCCCAAAGATACGTATCGTCCGCGGGGGAGGTATGACTGAATGCCATGCCATATTTGTGTATTTCTGCCTGGGTGGGGGAGTTGGAGAGGTTGGGGGGGTTGGGGGCTTCCTTGAAGCAGCGGTTGTACTGAGCAGGCGAATTTACAGAGAAAGCCGAACGGTGATATCGTGGGGGTCTCAAAATGTTACCACAAATACGCGACATTTGTTAAGAATTCGGGAATATCAGGCTGATATAATTTTTCCACGTTCAAGAATTCACAGATTCGTAAGCAATTGTGATCAGCGAGAAAAATCACTCTAAGTCCTATATAATAGTATTTTAAGAGACTATGCTCAATGTTGGCAACACAATAAGCGGCGAGCTTTGGACAAAAGAGAAGATTATTGAGTGCTGTCGCGTACTTGGACTGTATGAATTCGTCCTGGGGGCTAGTTTGGCCTGTACGATTTAGTTCCGCGCAGTCGATGCGAGTCGACGAGGGAAGAAAGGGCTGGAGTCTTCTCACGATAAAAATGCAAGGCACGTACGGTAGTGGGGAGGAGGGAGAGAAGAAACTACTTTGTGACCCCGGATCTGAGTTACGACTAGGAAGGAGAGAGAAAAAGGAGAGCGAAGATAATAATTGGGATAATAAAATAAAAATAAAAGTATCTCGTGCTGCTATGTTTTGTATATGCTGGGCGCTTGCGCTGTGGTTCCGCACTTCTCTGTTACGCTAACCAGCTCGCTGTGGCAACCTAATCGTGGCTCACACTATGCTGCTGGTGAAACCCAACCGATCAGGAGCAGAGAGTAAACGTTGCCAGGAGGGCGAAGACTGGGCGTCGGATCGAAAAACGGCCAAAAGCGAAGCGGAGGCGCGGGTACGTAAGCTCAGCCGGGCGTCAACGACGGCGGCAGGTGAGCAAGCACTACGATTGTGTGTGAAAAAATGCCCGAAACCGTTGCCACTGAAAGGGCCCGACTTGAACCAGCGATGAGAGACAGCGAGTTTTTTTTATGTGTAACCAGCATGTGTACGTCATCTGGCCGTAGCCAACAGTAGTCCGACGGGAAACGAGAAAAGCCGAGTTCTGCGAAGCAAGGAAACATTTCCTCCTGGGACGGAATTTTTTCTGTAACGCTTGCAAAACCGAACACCTGCAGCCTTGACACACTCTAATGTTAGTGAAGGCGAGCAGAAACCGGATAACTGAAGCTCAAATACCATACGTATATGCCTTCTCTCTCAGCGAGGAATCGAATGCCTTAAACACATTCAATGGTATGCTCCATTTTGATTTCCTTGCATGTGGCCACAGTTTGCTTCCGTCGCAGCGTGCAGTCGAGTAGTCCACTGTTCTGCACAGTTAATCAGGCCACAAAGTTTCATACCCGTGTCTTCACTCATCGAGCTGTTGAGATGACAAC
This sequence comes from Saccharina japonica, assembly GCA_008828725.1. NCBI lineage: Eukaryota > Phaeophyceae > Laminariales > Laminariaceae > Saccharina > Saccharina japonica. The sequence continues at coordinate 316,926 of MEHQ01004318.1, forward strand.
GGTTTGTGGACCAACAAAAAGGCTAGGTGCGTAAGTACGTTATAATGAGACAGCCGTAAAGTTTCATGAATGTTTTGAGAGTGTGCCTACTTCGACTTCATCTCTTCACACCTGCATGGTACATACAGCATACATACCCCTCCGCTGTCGCAACACCAGCCACCCCCACCACAAAAGACGATTAAGAATGTGTCCAGTTTTGCGGACCGATGTTACCGTGCCCCTCTGCGCAAGACATTGCAGCCTTGTCCATTATTGTTCATATAGCAGCAGCTACCCACTACGAACGTCGCATACATAGTCACGAGACTGAGCCGGCTCGTGGGTAGTGCCATAAAACCAACACAACGTTTAATTCCGGGTTCTTTGAACCTCATTGCGCTGCATCGAATTCCGGGGCCCTACCGTCACCATGAACTGGTATCTGCTTGTAGGAACATACCATCATAACCATGCATCGTGTCTCCAGCGGGCACGCTCGAAAACACAAAACATGAAGTCTGCGAGAATCGAAGTCGCTACCCACCCTTGGGTGGCTATATAGCACAACCCACGTATAGGTTATGTAGGCTAGTGGGTGGATGCCACATAACCACCCAAGGATGAGTCGTGAAATCGAATCTCTCCGATCTCATATAATATGTGTCAGTCTCGAGGGCGCGCGCTCGAGAAATTATGAAAACAATGGCCATGACAGTGTGTTCCTAGTGGGATAGGTACTAGTCTGTGGCAAGGGAAGAGCCCCGGAGATCAAGGCGGCATGGTGAGACCCAACAAACCCGACAGTTTATATATATTGGTTTTGAAGCACTACCCACTAGCCTACTCAGTCATAAGCAACATCAACTTATCGTATAGCCCTAAAGAAAAAGGCCACCCAATGTGTGCTCGCCACAAGCGATGGAGGCCCAACAGTATACCTCATGCCATGAACATATACTGGTATACTCAAGGGACGCCACTCTCAACTATTAATCGGTGTTTTTTTTTGCGAGAGAACAAAAACCTCAAGCAGAATGCGTACGGAGCTCGCAAAACAAAAAAACTATCCACCTGCAGAAATGGGGACGAGCAGCGCTTATCCGCTGCGAAAACCTAAGATTCTACTTGTGCCGCAAACATCTGCAAGTTGCTGAACTTAACTTTTCCCTCGTATTGTTATACGTAAATACCCCCCGGCCGCTTTGGGCTTACCAGGCGACGGAGAAGGAAGCGACGAGCCCCGGATATCGTCCCACAGCCATCGCTCGCCGGAGCTTCGAAGTCGTCCTCGCAAGCACCATGAATCAAAGACTCCCGGTGATGATGGCACGATACCTCCCGGAGAAGACTACAAATCCGAGGCACGCCACCATAATCACGGAACAAGCACGGGGGGGGTACTTGGAGTCGCGTCGGTAGTAGCCGAAGCCAAGGTCAACGGGGAGACGGAGACGGAGGCAGACAAGGAAGAAAGAGGGGCTAAAGGGGGGGCGGGACGAGGGATGGCACTCCTGGGGGACTTGCCCTCGCTTGGGAGTAAGATGGTGAGTTGGAACAATTCCGTGTTGAGTTCACTGGGGATTTTTTCGGTGGCGGTGGTGAGCTGTGCAGCGGCCCTGCCGGGATGCTGCCGGGCATAACCGTTTCTTTGCTAAAGATATGAATTTCGATGTGGTGGAGTGTGCGTTGTTCTCGTAAGGTGTCTTTTGGTCAAGAGTTGTTGCTGGCAGGATTTATCGCAACCTTAAGTACCCCACGGAAATTAACACGCCAAGTTTCACCACCTCAAGCTCTCGGACTACGTGCCTACGTACCTACGTACCTACGTACCTACGTAGGATCTTATTGTTTGCAACGAGAAGCGTTGAAAAACGTTGAACAAAAAAAAATTACCGCAATCACTCGATCACTATGCATCACCATCAACTCCCTCCAAAAAAAACATCTCTCCCCTCCCCCCACCTCATTTCCCCTCGTTTCCCCCCGAACTAAACTCTTCAGAGCCCTGCCGCGTTGGCGGACCTAAAGCAGCAAAGGGTTCGGGTGAGCCTCGACCTCCCTGGCAATGCCGCATCATTTTCTTCGCGGCTTAAGCCAGCTCGCAGTGGCAGCACTACCACCGAGGGGTCTCGACCCGGGCTGTTGGCAACATCGGACGAGTCCCGTGGGGGGGAGGGCGTGGGCAGAAGCCGGGGAGGCGGGGACGAAGGCAAGGCAGAAGGGGGCAGCGAAGGTGGTGGAGGGCACGCAACTGCGGGAGTTTCGAAGCGGGACAGGAGGGGCAATGAGGACCTTGGAGAGGAGGGGGGGGCTGATGGAGTTCCCAAGGTGATTATGTTGGGGGCGGTTGGTCAGCAGGTCTTGAGTGTTCCGAAGGCAGCATTTTAATTATTATGCGGTTCGGTCGACGCCTGAGATACATGCTGGTTAAGGGTGGGGGTGGTGCGCCTGCGTTTTTTTTTCTGGGGCTCCTTACATGATTATGGTATAGGAGCTCTATACCTGCAGTAGACCAACACCTGAATATAAGAAGAACAGAAAAAAGTGCCACTGCCACCCGAAGGCCTAAGGTCTGTAACGATAACAGACAAAACGCAAATGGCTTTCCAGCAACAAGGCACGCCTTATAGGGCCTACGCCTTATAGGGCATACGCCTTATAGGGCATGCCTTATAGGGCCTACGCCTTATAGGGCATGCGCCTTATAGAGCATATGCCTCATAGGGCATGCGCCTTATAGGACCTACGCCTTATAGGGCATGCGCCTTATAGGGCATGCCTTATAGGGCATATGCCTTATTGGGTACGAGCAGCATGGGTAAGGAGCCCCAGTAGTCAGAAATGTTGAGGTAAACAAATGGTACCCCTATCGTGGCCGATTGATGAGCAATTATGTTGTTCCTCAATGTATCATATATTATATTTATACTAGTGGTACCCCGAGACATGCCAGGGCGGGGCCGGTATTATAGCGGACAGAAACCAAAATTCAAGAACTGGGTCACGATCTACACACGCAGTCAACCACGTATCAACCGACCCACCGACACCCACCCACCCACACCCACCGGACCCGGGCCGCAAAGACCTCCAAACACGCTGGGAACCCCTCCCCTCCCGCGGATCCGCCCCGTTCCAGGGGACGGAGCGAGCCGTCCCCGGGAGGCCGCCTTCCCCCGATCCCCTCTGGCCGAGTTCGGCACCGGGGCCCGTTCTCTCGCCGGGGTCCCCGAGGGGCGACGCGTGGGGCGGCCGTGGCGGTGGTGCGGAGCCGATCGGGGTCGGGTGGCGGGCGGTAGAGCCGGTCTCCCGCGGGGCATACCGCAACCGGCATAGTCCTGAAGATCCCAAACGACATCATCATCACTACTACCACCGAAGCGTATTATATAATAAGGATAACATGAAAAATAGAACAGCTGTGAAACCGAGGATTTCGCCGAAACTTATCCTTGGAAGCTGTCTGTGGTAATTCGATCGCGCGTATTTACGGGTTTTATATGTCATCATGCAGGATGTACACGTACACCCTGTATATATATATGGCGAGAACAAAATCTGAAGCTGCAGAGTTTCAGGGAGCGTGTGTCTATCTGTGAAAAATAAACCGTGGGTTTGCACGTAACTTTGCCCGTACTATTACTATGCTGCTGCGGGGTGCTGTACGACGTATACGGTGGAACCTTCGCCGTATTGTATGCCGACCCTCCGACCTGTGACTTCGAACTCGCTTGCCCAATCAGATGCTTGTTCCTGTGGCGAGGTTTTCCCTTGACCCCGCACGGAAATCCAACCCACGCTGTCGCCAGAGAACAACTACGAAACATCGACGAAACAAACGGCCTCGACCTATTCGTTTGCCTCCTCCGTCGTGTGATCTGTTTTTTTTTTAATTATTATTATCGTGGATTCAGGAGTTTTTGTGCGCGATCAACGGGCACATGATGAAGCACCCTGCGAGGTCGCCACACGGGCACGTGTTCGAATATTCTACGATATTGCTGTGGCTGGACTCTAGGGGGAGGGTGTGCCCCTTCACTGGCAAGCCTTTGTGCAAAGGTAAGCCTTGGCCTTTCGTGTCATCGCAGCCGAACTGCAGACAATCCACGACTGGGGGGGGGGGAAACTACCGTACAACAGCAAGATTCTCAAGGCGGTAGTGAATTACGCTCTCCGTGTCTAATTGGTAGGGATGGCTACGTATGGCCCCGGAAAGCCTTTGTGTAACGGCCAGGGTCTTTCGTATCATCGCAGCCGAACTGCCGACGATCCATGACTGAGAAAAAACTAGTATATACAGTGGGTACCTCGATTTAAGAGAGTTGTGGTACAGGCCGAAAACACCCCTCAAGAACTGGGTCCACGTATCTGGGAACAAACTACTTGGAATGAGTGTGGGATGATTTTTCAGTTCTTAAGGGTTGCCAAGCCTTTTCTCTTGTCCACGGTGGGAAGTATAATGGGTACCCCGACTTGACCCTTTTAGCGTTGCACCGCACAGAAAACATGAAAATTACTTTAATTCCAAGTACATTGTCCCAAAAAACGTGTGCTACGATAGTATGATACGATAGAGGTACTGCTGTACCTTTATTTGGCTGATTTTGTTTCTGAATGACCGGGCTGCTTAGCCTAAAACCGTCCGGTCGTTCGTTCGTTTTTGTGCTCAATTTTGTTTTGCATCCTTTACTTCAGCTATACCAGGTAAGATGTTTCATCGGGTACGTACGTAGCAACTTTGTTTTCTTGTAAAAAAAAAACAGTTTTTTGGGGTGCGGCATAGAGCACCTCAAGTGATAAGTGACCACCCTATGAGGCAAACACATGGTGCACCTCTACCGTACCATGCGTCAAAAATGGGAGTGAAGTTCCAACGGGGGGTTACGAGAGGCGTGGTACGGGCCCGCAAAACGCCTCTCTAGACTAGTACGGGGGGACCAAAGTAAATAGGACCTACGGTATACACAAAAACCTATATATTTCCCTATTTTTACTAACAATATTTGGTCCTATTTACTATGGTCCCCCGTGATAGTCTTCTCTCGTACCCACAGCGGGAAATGTATAGCTTTAGTGTTGCCGGGTGCAGCCGATTTGGCCTCTCTTAACCGTACTGTTATGTTATATAGCGTGCCCTCTCTCAAGTCCGGGTACGCGCTGGAATAGCAGGATTCTCAAAGCGGTAGTGAAGCACATGCTGTTTGCGGAAACATGGTTGGGATGGCAATGGCAGGGATGTCGTCGGGCCTGGTCCTTTCGATGTATTAACCCTCCGTTACTGGCTAAACGCTTGCTTTGTTCGCCTCTTGCTAAGGAAGCGGTCCTCAGCGTGCATCGCGCTCGTAAAACCCCACCCCCCGACATCTGTGCAATTCTACCGTTTTGAGTTCCGTCGAAAGCCGTACCTGGTACGTAGTTCCATCTTTTCTTGCTTGTTTCTGAAGTATGTTGATGTTTTAGGCGCACCGTGATTTGCTGCAACTAACTGCGGATAGACCAACATCGTAGAGGGTGTACTCTCATTTTATCCCTGGTGTCTGACAATAATCGAACCTACTCACTGTCGAAACCCCCCCAAGAAGTTTAAAAGCAACCACGTATCTCCCATCCCATCCTTCCGGAGACGCATACCTCTGTTCACGGGTACGCACATAGGTAGAGAGGGACGTTTCGCGTTCAGAAATACCGTAGTACACAACGGAGCTTTTGGAGAGAGCCTCCAGCAGCACAGATAGCTTCGGCGCTCAAAACGAACCAACACTCGCCATTCAGATTATCCGGTCGAAGATACCACCGTGTGCTGAGGAATATGAGGCACAAGGATGCCCAACCACTGGTCGGTCCGCCCACGGTGGACCCAGACCTTTGTACTCGGAATATAGCGAACCATTCCTTGCTTGCTGGGGAGTGGTTGCAATGGGCTAGCAGATCGCACTGGTCACAGGCCTGATCCCCGATCGATTCCTGGACATTTTTGGCGTCACCGTTACCAGGAGTTCCGACGGTGGCCCATCTCTTTTGCGTCGATCCTCTCGAAAGCGACTGACACTCTCCGTTGTGGGTGGTACTCACCCTAACGCACCATGGCTCGGGGTAGCGATCCTCTTCCCGAGCCCACACGGTCACCACATCCCTTTCACTGCTAGTGTGTACCTGGTAGGCTTTAGACGTTTTATGGAGGGCCGTTTTTTTTTGCGGTGCATGCTCAAGCTGGTGATCGCAAAATAGCGAATACAGGCCTTGCCCTGCCCCCCCCCATTGGCGTGCCAGAACCAGCAAAATAATGCAGCCCCTTTTGGTCCTCTCGCCCTCTGCATTTGATACAGAGGAGCTCGTTCCCGACGAAGAGCTGAGGACGAGGGTGATGCGGTGGCACATCCAGAAAACCAGCGTCAACTCCGCACGAGCAAAGCCAGAAGACGACGACATTTACGATTTTTGATCTGGACATTGGCCTTACTCGTACAAAGTGTGGATATTAATGGTGTTCTGTATCTTTGCCGTGCACCGGAGCTATACTATACCAGTACGATATACCAGGTATAACAGTTAGCGCGTTTTTTTGTGCCAGAATGTATATGCAAATTGGGTGTGGGTGAGTGGGTGGGTGGAATAAATAAACTAATGGCATGAGTTAGTGCGAGATTAATGAATTAATACGAATTCAAGACGTACCACCTGCAAGGCACACGGTATATAGCGGTCACGCGTTTTGTGTCCCGAGCCGTGAAACGCAGGCTTGTGCGCTGATGCCGTGGTCGGATGCGTTTTACGGCCCAAACCGAAAGGACTCAAGCTGCAGACATACCTGACCTAGGCCGGCCTCCAGAATTGTACGTCATTGGATCTGTAGGTTTGTATGTCACCGGACCCAGAAAATGGTATTCCTCGACAACAAGAGCACTGACAGGCCCCAAGACACGATTTTCTCCACCGGTGTATTTCCATGCTATCAACAGACAGCGCGATCACAAATGCTGGCGATGGCTGACAGCGAGGGATTTTTATCCTGGACGCGGATGAGGTTTTGGGGGGGGTGGAACGAGCCTTGGTACGGTAGGGGCTGCACTTTTACGCTCAAAATACCCACTACTAGTATTATACTTCGTATTGTTATTATCAGTATCCTTGCATCCGACAATGTGTAGCATGGAAGAGCTTCAACATTGATCACTCATAAGCACTCCGAAAAAGAAGACAACCAGGGGAAACAAAAATAAATGAACACCCTCCTCTGCGCAAAGTGTACTTACTCTCTTCTGTGCCTACTTCCGGTTTGAGCTTGATCTCGTACTCCATTTTTGTCTCGTTGAAATCCGGGTGCTTGTTTCGTTTTATTTGTCTGCTTCACACTACTGTAGAAATTCGTTGTTCACCTACGGTCTTGGGGTGTGTGTTTAGTTTTCTCAGAGTCAGGTGTTAGGGTGAGCCCCTATACTATAATCAAGTGCTTGTCACTACTGCACGAGTTTCTTCCTTTTTGGCATTGGTTCACCCCACAGCAACCTCCAACAGCCGACATAAACCGAGCGATACCATTAACAGCAACAGCAGCACAGAGAAGTAGCGGAGCTATCATTCGTTCACGTATCGTAGGGGGGTCCGTCGAGGTCAGACCTGATACGCACATACAAACATCCTGAGTCGGCTTGTGGGGAGGGGTACTTTAGAGTCCGTACTGCCTGTAGTTCATCGACGTCATCATGGTGGTGTCGAGCGACCTGCATCGCGTAGCCAAGGCCATGGGTGCCCATATGTCTACTACTACGAGTACAAGAGTACCTGGTAGCGATTACGAGTACGTACGACGCAGCGAGTACGAAGTTAATAATGTTATGTACGAGTGGGATCCGTCGCCATACCCAACCTGCTGTATGTGCGTGTCGGGGCACTCGTACGCACAGGAGGAGTCGTTCATGCCACGAGCCTCGAAATAGCGCAATTCTACTACCATGGTACAAGTTTAGCACGTAGCGAGGCACCAAGAATATCAAACGGAGCACCGCCGCATGCATCTGTGTGTACGGGATCTACAGCAGCCTGCACCCCGGTTCCATACGATGCGCATCTTGTTGCGTCCCGTCGTCCCTTCACGTCGCGATTGTGCGGCGAAACCAAAAACTCGGCCGGTCTCTTCGCACTCCATCCCCCTTTCCCGATTGAAGAACGCCTTCACAATTGGCATGAAACCTGCTTCAAGGGTAAAATGGCAAATGGCGTGAGGCGAGAGGTCACAAGTGCGCACCATGCTCGCCACGGGGCTCCTGTCTGCCACACTTACGGCATTGCTACCGACTACAGCTTTATCGTTTGCCTTGGGACAGCGATGCACTCCACAGCGGGCTTTAACAGCCGACAGCAGTCGCGCGATACCATTAGCAGCAGCACCAACGCGAGTGAGGAACTATCATGATACTTTCGAGTACAGCACCAGCAGCAGTAGAGCGAGACGTAGATCAAGATCTAGCAAGCTGGGCGCTGCTGCAGAGCCGTACCAGGACGGCCCTGGAGGAACCGACGTGGAGGTTGTTGTAGAGATCAAGGGGGGCATCAAGGTGAGGAGCTCTGCGGGTTGTGCATTTGTGTCTCGCTCGAGGGAACACTGACACAAGAAGTACTGCTGTACTGAAGATGCTGCTGACGCGGCATGTGTTTTCCCAGAGCATGCCGGTGGCAGTTCGAGTTCGATGCAACCCAACAAACCAAGCGGGCCCAGCGGTGGTTTGGTAACACGGGGTCTATCATACCTACGACACACGGCAACATCGTACCTGTAGTAGTATGAGTACAGTAGTAAAACAATATTCACTTCAAGCAACCACCGAGACTTGGGCGTGCGACCTGGTCTGTGTAGCCAAGCCATTCGGTTGCTGTTGGCGACAATGCAAAGGCACAGCAGTTTGCTTCTCTGAGTGTGTGCTTGCCGTTGAAACTTGGCTGCAGTCGTACGTGACTCTCTGGGACGAGGTTAAGGTTGATCCAAGGTTGCGAGGCCCGGAGGGAGACAGCAGTGCCGTACGTAGCGTTGCATCAAGAGGCCATCGATTATTAACGCAGGGTCCACGATTCAATCGCACCACGACAGTACTGCAGAAGGACGGCAGCAGCTTTTGATGGTCACATTGCACTTCGTTATCCTATCCTGGGAGCGATTCTGGCGTGCTACGTACATACTACTGCCGTAATTGCGAGTATACAAAGCTCCGGTAAAGAGTTGCCGACACGGGTGCAGGTTTAGGTTTACCAACCCCTATGTGTCTAATATACTGGTATTATAGTAGGGGTCCCCTGAAATGCGAACCCTCCTAATATGGGGGTCCGTTCGACTATGCATATGAACCCCTGTGCAGCTACGAATTGTGAAGCCTTATAGTCCGCAATACCGGCCCCGGGCCCGTGATACATTTCCAAGTCACGGACCGAATCCCGACATAGCCTGTGATATTTCAATCTCCCAGGCCGCCGGTGTGGCCCGGCTGGCGAGATGCCAATCTCACAGCAGATCGGTGTACGCAGCAGAGTCAGCTGTGTGCCCTTATACCGGTCTTTGGGTATACCGTTGGGTTGCGTGGGGTTCGCGACTTCGAAGGCCCAGATCGCAGCGACGAGCTCCCAATCCCTGATGCCTGCAGGGGTCGTTGACGGCCGACCGTGCCGAGCACTTTTATCTCTGTAGAGTATCATGTCTCGAACTGAACCAAGGGGGGCGGTGCACAAGGCAGCCATGGTCGAGGTTAGTTCCGGCTTGTCGGGGTCGCCTGGGGCAACCCTACCGACGACTCTACGGATGAACATCCAGTTACGATACCGACGGATGGGGAGTTGTCGGCCTTGCCAAAGGACGAGGTGACCACGTGCGACCCGAGGCCTAGATTTAGCCAGGTATTTTCTTTGACTGGCAAGTGACTAGTCTTGACGTATATGGCTTCCACCATATGCTTTGTCTGCTGGTTACTGGCTGTCTCTGAATCGGTCTCTCAATCGTAAAAGAAGACTGCTGTCCCGTGGGTACACCCACTTGTACTACGGTATGACACCACAGTAACACCAATGCAGGCCCCTTGATGATCGATTACTTTTGTAATCTGCCACAAAACCATGGACGAACACCTCAATCCTTTTCTTTCACAACCAAAAAAAAATCAGATTGCGTCTCCGCCTCAATTCTCCATCTTCACATGTTGTTTTGGCGATCCACTCTGCCAGTCTTCGGGGAGACGGCAGTTTCGGCCTGTGGCGGACGTCCGTCTATACTTATTGTACTGGTTTTAGTGTGGGGGCTCCTAACCGTGTGTCTGGTGACGCCCAAACCTAGACGGCCGTCTAGACTTTTGCTGTGACGTGAGGCCGCCTAGACTTTTCCTGTGACGGACGGCCGTCTAGACCTACTGTACTAGTTTTAGTGTGGAAGGTCCTGACCGTGTGACCGTGTGACCGTGTGACCGACGACACCCAAAACTTGACGGCCGTCTGTACGTTTCCTGTGACGAACGGCCGTCTAGACTTATTGTACTAGTTTTAGTGTGGAAGGTCCTGACCGTGGGACCGACGACGCCCAAACGTTGACAGCCGTCTAGACTTTAATGTACTGGTTATAGAGAGTGTGGGAGCTCCTCAAAGTGTGACTGACAAAGCCCGATTCTGGCCATCTCCTGATTATCTTTGTTTCTGCAGAGCATCCCGAAAGAATCGTGGGACTCTCTCCTGCGGCCGGACGAGTCGCCGTTTTTGGAGCACGATTGGATCTACGCCATGGAGGAGAGCGAGTGCGCCTCCATCGACGCAGGTGCCGCACATGTGATACTTTAGTTTTGTGTACCTTATCAGCCAGGGTTCCCC